>CM060949.1:133783495-134175995 GCA_030765055.1 Mantis religiosa | reverse complement strand
ATAATTAAGAATAAGAAGCAGATGAAGCTTTATTTCTCAAAACAGGAAATATTCTTTTATATCTATTGGAAGATAAGAGGATGGAGAGAAGGGGATTTAGACGTAGCAGAGGAACAAACCAGAGAAGAACCAGAGAAGAGTTTTTTGGCTTTGTTATCCATGTTGGAGGCGATTTGTAAGGAAACTTACAAAATGGTGGAGCCGATATTGGGAGAAGCTGTCACGACCATCCAGCCTTGCTGGGGGAACCGCTCTCATGGTTACCAAGCAATGTGCCAGTGAAATACCTTGGGGTGTTACTGGACACTCGACTTACTTGGAACGCCCACATCTGTCGGTCTGTTACGCTTGCGTTTGCCCGGCTATCAAAACTGTACCCTCTACTCAACAGGCGCACTTCACTTGGTTATGAATCCTCCCTGCTTCTTTACACATCTCTAGTCCGTCCCATTTTTACATATGCAGCTCCAGTCTGGGGTGGCACCAGTAGGACTAATCTCCGCCGACTGCATGGTACTACAAAACAGGGTGCTTCGTACAGTTACAAACGCTCCATGGTTCATCCGAAACCAGCAGCTTCATCATGAGTTTGGTCTTCTACCCGTTCACCAATACATCCGACGCCTGGCACGTCCATTCTTTTACCATCTCCAGGAGGTCCCTGGAGCTGTTACCTACCGTCTCGGCTGTCGCACTCGCCAGCCAACTCGCCTGAAGTGCAGACTGCCCCAAGATCTTCTCCTGAGTGACGTCTCCAGCACAGACGACTCAGACACGTGATTACTACCATCAGACTTTAAGTTCTCAATTTGTGTTACAGTTATCCTCCATATTTAGTTAGAGGAGTCGTTCATGGCTACCTCCATTGTTATGTGTCCTGTTGCTATGTATCTTATAACAAACATCTGTAAAGCATAATTGCTGATCGATGGATAAAATTAATAAAAAAAAAAAAGACCATCCAGCCCAGGGGTTGATCTGTAGCGGCGGAGTGGAGTTGGAGATGCAGGTATTGCATTTTTGTCTGGTGATTTGGTGTGGAGAGAGGAGAGCAATTTTTGGTGATCTTAGTGTGGTAATTAGTGTGCCTGTTTTATGAGTGCTAAGTTTTGTAAATTTTTGTGGAAAGTATAAAATGAGATAGTAAATAATGAGCTCCGAGAAGGGAGCAAGTGATGGTGGATAATTATTGGAATGATATTTTGTAAAAATAATAGTGTGGGTATCGAAGAGGAAGAAAGTGATTGATTTTGAAATTTAATTCTGATTTTGTAAGTCATCTTTTTGTTGTGCTGAATATCCATATTTAAGATTTTAGTTGTTTCATTAATACTTAAAGGCCGTTATATTGTTATTGTATTGTTAAATACTAGAAGTAAATTTAAAGTAATTGTTGTTGAGATAGGTTATTTTAATTATACCGTTTAATAAACTGTGATTTCTTTTTTGTAAATTTTTAATTTTTACCGATATTATATATATATATATATATATATATATATATATATATAAAATACTCCCTATACTTCCCTTTGCTGAACTTTGGTTTTCGATGTTAAATATTTACCAATATGGTTATATACTTTAATATAAGATAAGAGTTATTTATAGTTTTCTTTGAGCGTCTGAGGATTTGTATCTGTTCAGAATAAATTTTGAGTTGTGTAGATGGTATGTATTATATACAAATTTTGATTTGCATTGTATAACTGTTATTTATCGTTTGTAGTATTTTGATATTAGAATCCTAATGTTAAATTTAAACACTCTGAAGCATTAGTTAAAACAGGAGATATTTAGAGGTTGTGCTGGTTACCAGAACATAAGTTGCCGCCGGACTCCGGCAACTTTAGATAGATAGATTTAGAATTATTTTGGTTTTAAATAGCCGGTTATCCGGTTAATTGTTTACTAGTAAACTATTAGTTTAGGTAGTTTTGTTTTATTTTGTTAAATATTTTCGTAGATGAATATATTTTGTTTCATAACTTAAAAAAAAGAATAAGAATTTTAAAAAGTTTTGTTTTTAAGGTAGTAGTAGTATTACTGTATATTTATTTATCTTTACTGTTTTTGTGCTTTTATAAATATTATATGTAGAATTATTTTGTAAAATTATATAAAGTTAAATAAATGTAAAAGTTTGGAATATTTATACCCTGACTTAGGAAATTAGGTGCTAGGGTATGGTATTGCAGATTTTTATTTATTTATTTATCCATCCTACTGTGATCCAGAAACTACCCCACCAGACCGGAATAGGAGACCGTCCTACCACAGAAGGAAATTTAACCAATCATCCCGCAATGTAATGCCGAGACACCCGCCACCCTGAAAGAGACCACCAGATGAGAGTTGATGTGAAATGATAAAGCAGATGAAATGGAGGGACCGGAAATTCAGAGGATGCAATTAACCTACCCAGCCTGGCAACCCGGGAAATACCTATGGGTCTGGTAGGTCGACCACGGGAATCAAACCCGGACTCCCGAATGCCGGCTACAGACGAAACCACCTGAGCCTCCCACTCGGTTACTAGTCCACACTCAGTCTTTCCAATAAGCCGAAGCAACACAGTGAACTCGGGAAGGACCAACAGAGGGACTACCGAAAAAAATATCGAGTTAAGCTTAGGACAATTTTAAATGAATGATACAGCTTTAATGTAATTATTATTTTTCATAATTTATTCTACACTTGTGAGTGTTAATTCAAGCAAAGTGATTAGAAGTATATAAAATAGTGCCATTTATGAAATTTATGTCACCAGTTGCTAATACTGACTTCTGTAGTAATTTGACATTATTAATCTTATATGAATCGATCACAAATTTCAGGTTTATCTCTGAATAAACTTTAGTATACTTGTGCTGAAAATAATGTATGTATGTACTATGTACTATTGAGTACACATATTGGTTATTAAATATAACCATTAACAGAGCTGCTTTGTTGTCATTTTAAAGAAATAGTGCTATTTTTTTGTACATAGTTGTTGGTATCATTTCAAATTTATATACATATTTCTTTAGGTTTTTTTTTCTCACTGTTATTCCTGAGAATTTTTCAACATTCTGTGTACAAAGAAATTGCATTACATATAACATTATGGTATCCTTACCTGTTTTCCTGTATCTACAGAATCATTATTTTAGTGTTAGGTTATCTTTATTTTAAGTATTACACTAAGAAGCTTGAGGGAAAGGGGATACAGATGTCTTGTATAATCTCAACAGCATCTTAAGTGATCTCACTCTCTCGTTTTTAAAATTTTAATTGTTTTTAAAGACAAAATTATCAATTTGCAACAGGAATAAAGCTATAATGCTTTGTGGAAGTCAATTATTCATATTTAACAGGAAATGTTCAAGTGGATTCTTGATATTTTTTTCACAAATTGGACAACTTCTTTCGAAGTCACATCTCGCACTCTGATGAATAGTTTACCGCATATTTCCTCAGCGTATTTGACGCGCATTATGCTAATATGCGATAGCTGAAATGCGCGTAAACTATTCATGTGTGGCGAGATGTGATTTCGAAAGAAGTTGGATTCTATCAGTCAGTGAAAACGGGTGCCGCAGGGAAGGGGAAGCGAATGCACCATAGCTCGGTCGCAATAGAAGCATACTACATTACCGGCCGTAGTTCCCAAGGTCGCCGGGGTCTAAAGCATCAGGAAAGAGCGCCCTATGCGGCTTCAAACTTTACCACGGAGTTGAGAATCTGGTATTAATCTGCGTATCGAGCTAGTGAAAAGTACATAACTACTGTTTTGGAAGACACAACACGAATACTAATTTTGATGGAATTCACCTAAAGAGAGAAAATCATGCATTTGTAAAATTGATGAATATATACGTATATGAGCAAGATGTATCCAAACAGCTGTAGACTGTCTTCTGTTTACAAAATATATAAGTACTTTGCTATATATACATTTAGGGTTGAGTCTTACTCTTAAACAAGTTTGATGGTTTTCAGTCATATTTTATATAATTTTCCAGACATTCAGCACGATGCAACTTTTTATTGTGGCTGAAGTTCCTAGTTGATCAGCTATATGACACCTATATTTAAAGTCCATAAGACAAATAGTCAGAAAAACTTTCATTGGTTTCAAAGTTTCTGGAAACTTTAATCTGCAGGAACACAAATATACACGGTGTTCATTTTTATTCGTTATTTCCCGCCCTCCGATTGAGCAAGGATGACGTCATAGTTGACTAGCGAGTCTATCTCAAATCATAGTGCCCTCTGCGGAGAAGCGGTAATGTTTTCGGAACAGTAAGCAAATTACAGTGCCCTTATTGTGGCTGCGCTCATAACAACCAGCCACCCCTCTTTCGGTAATGGTGACCAGCCACTCCTCTTACGGCAATCGTGGTTAACATTCTAGTACATACATATTTAAGTTAAGTAGCACGTTTCTACTCTAAAGTTTGCCATCATGAATATGAACAGAGAGCACCGTGTCTACTTGGTTGAACGCTACTTTCGTACCGGCATTAAAATTGGTGCGACATACAAATACAACTTAAACCGCTGCATAGAGGAGTTTATGCAACGCTATTCAGCATTCCGACAAGACCCTCGGAGCGTAAAGTTGTCAAAAGCGTCCAGGTACCGTCAAATTGACATACTTTTGTTTGCAACATAAACGGTTTACGTTTTATCAGTATACTATATATGTATATTTGTCTTTCTCATACTTAATTAAAATGTCTATTAATGTAGGTATCCTTATGTCTTTAAACACCAATAGGTGCATCAAACATTCCAGGATACAGGATCAGTTACTCGCAAAAAGAGAGACACTGGACGCTATAAAGTGACTGGTCCTAATCTAGAAGCACTAAATAATGTTATGACAGAAAGCCCTCAGACATCTTTGCGGCAGCTAGTTAGGAAGACGGAACTTTCCATTGGTTCTTGTCATACGGCTGTCAGGAAGGTACTGCAACTCTACCCGTATAAAATCACACGGTTGCATAAGTTGCAAAAGCAAGACCTACCTGCCCGTGTGAATTTTTGCAGCTACTTCCTGGAGTATTTTGAGGATGAGCAACTCGATATATTCTTCACCTCAGACGAATGCTGGATCGAGTTGACATGCTGTCAACACACAAGGTGCTCGCATATAGGGTTCTGAGCCTCCAAATCAGTTTGTGGAAGTCCCACAGTACTCAAAAAAGATTGGCGTCTGGTCAGCCATGTCACGACAGCGAATAATCGACCCAATTTTCTTTGAAAGAAGACTAAACGCTCAGCAATATAGGGAGGAAATTTCAACCGAGGTTATTGACCAACTGGACGAACATGAAAAATCCGATGGCTGATTCCAGTAGGATGGTGCTCCTGCTCATACCGCCAGTAGTACAATTGCTTTCCTTGAAATACATTTTCCTGGGAGGTAAGACGGCAAATTTCCAGATCATATTTTCCGAAATATGCTCAGCATGAATAACCTGAATTATTGTGTTTTCTCCTAAACAGATTCATTAGCAATCCTGTGTGGCCACCAAGATCTCCAGATCTTACCCCGTTGGACTTTTTCCTCTGGGGTTATCTCAAAGATCGGGTTTATTCGAGACGACCCGAAACTTTAGAGCAACTGAAGCAGCTAATTATGTATGAGATGACCACAGTTACACCTGCGATGCTGCAAGCTGCATATGAACATATGCTGAAAAAGAGTAAGGAAGTATCTTGCTCTCAATGGCGGTCACATTGAATCATTAGTTTAAAGAAGCGCTGATATTTAATTTTCCTCATTGGCTCAGCTTTACTTATTTGTTTATTTACATATTTGTGTTCAGCTATTTCTTACTATTTCGTTTCCGTAAAGCTGTTCACAGAAATTAATGTTTAACAATTATTGGTTTCATTGTTTTGATAAACGTATAGAAGCAGCTCATATTCGGTTGATTAAAATTTGTTTCTTGCCCGCCTCCGTGATGTGAGGTAGCGTGTGTGCCTCACACTCAAGAGGTTACGAGTTCAAATCTCGCTAAAGATGAGTTACCTGGATAAGGGTTTTTCCAGGGTTTTCCCTTATCCAATACAGACGAATGTCGAGTAACTCTGAGCTCTAGGGACCCTGGACTCTTTTGAACATCATATCATCAGTTTCATTTATTAATTTACTCATTCATTCATTTATTCATTGATGTATTCATTCATCGTTCGATATGATGTGTACTGTTGGAAGGGCATATATATATATATATATATATATATATATATATATATATATATATATATATATATGTGTGTGTGTGTGTGTGTGTGTGTGTGTGTGTGTGTGTGTGTGTGTGTGTGTGTGTGTGTGTGTGTGTGTGTGTTCTTTACTAAAATTTTTTGAAACTAATACTGTTATTAATTTGGCATTCCTTTATTAAATTATATATCTTCACAGTGAAACACCAAATTGCAAGATATTGTTTGTACTTATCCGTCAATTATAGTGTTCACATTCACTAAAACCAATTGTAACAGCTATCGTATCTATGCACCAGGCGAAATTACGCACCGTTATATTACGCGGGCTGGAACCACCTCTCAAATAGTATATTTACCTGCCGGTAGCGGGAGGCTTCAAAGCTGCTGTCAGCACATCAAGTACGATCGCAAACCGTTAGGGGAATCATATATAAACTCAATCAGTGATGCTATTGATGACGTCAAATTTTGCGCAGTAAAATGACAGATAAAAAATGGACATCGTGTATTTATCACTTCGAATGCAAGGAAAATTCTCCAAGAATAAGAAGGCCTGAATTCCAAGGGAAAGTGCTTCGTTATAACAAAGTTTTTTTTTTTTTTTTTTTTTTTTTTTTTTTTTTTTTTGACAACGTATTGAACATATTAAAAACTGAGCCATAATGATGTCATCAAAAATGTGTCCTGGATTTGTTTCCAGCTATGAATCTGTAATTGGTTTAGATAATAATGTGATATTGGATACAAAGTTTTTCATATAAGAAAAATTATGCAGCAGAGCCTTGATGATTGGAATACAAGAAAACTTTCTATGTCAGAGTGCTGGAACACAATGTCCAAGCAGTGTTAAGCACTCTTCATATCAGTATTGGTGTGGTGTTTTAGGGCCCGTCGACAACAAGGTCATTTGGGTCATCAATATCTCAAAGATGGTGGAATTTGTGCTGTGTATTCCTACAGTCTGTGAGTGTGCCTTTTAGAAAGAGAAAGGAATACTCACCGTCTCACTCTATGACGTAGCAGGCAAAGCAGACTCGCCAGCCAAGGATGAATCAGTGGTGGAGCGCCCCTTCTCCACTCTGTCCGATTGTTGCTCATTCTGTGATTCACAGTCAGAAATCTCAAACGAATCTTAGTTTTCTTTTTCCGATTGCAAATCTTGTAAATTTATAACTAATCTGTCGGTAATTTCATCTATCAAACCGTCTTTTTCGCGGTAAAACTGTTCAGTGTTTTGTACACGTTCACACGCCCTTTTCCAGTTTTCCGAGGTCACTTTTCTAATCGCATTATGAAACAAGGCTCTTTTAACGACACTTTTAAATGAAATATTATGTTTGGCATCATCATTCTTCACTTGTGCCCATATAAGTTCTATAGCATTAAAGTCCCAGTGATAAGGTGGCAATCTTACTACGGTATGACCGTGTGCCTCTGTGAGACTATTTCATACACTTTGAAATTATATTTTTTCAGTTTAATTAATTCGTATAGCACCGGCTTTGTTGCTCGTGGATCAAACTCAATATTCCAATAACGAAGCCATTCCTGCATATGGGATTTGAATGAAGATGAAGTGTGTGCTTTGTTAATTTCTATGGAATGATAAGGGGCATTGTCCATAATGATGACACTATTAGACGGGATGTTAGGTAGTAATGTATTAACAAACCAATCATTGAAAATGTTATTATCCATTTCTTTATGGAGTCTTTAGTTGAATTTGACTTAAAAGCTAGCAAGGTATTAGGAATAAATCCTGCTGAATATCCAGCATGTTCAACTACAAATCGCTGCCCCTTGCCGATTGGTGTTTTAAGAGGTATATCACTTACATTTTCATCAGCGATACACTTCCACACCCTATTTCCCATGTTTTATATTTACCCACGTTTCGTCAAAGTACACTATAGGCCTACCTGTAGATCTCAGTTCTTTCATTCGTCTTAAAAATTTAAATCTTTTAGAAACAATATCCATTCCTTCCATTAGAAAGAGTGTTCCTTGTGAAGTTTTACTGTAACTGAAATTAAGCTTTTTAAGAATTTTTCTTAAGGACCACCCGCTTCCTTTAAGTAAGTCTTTAGCTTTTGAAGCCTCATATATATTCAGAAAACTAGGCGCAAAGTCCGCACGACACATCGAATAGATTGCTCGCTTAATAGCAGCAGCGGTAAATGAATCAATTTCTGTTTTTCGTGGTCTTCTATTAGGGCGCTTTTTTCCTGGTGTTTGCAGTCTACCGCCGCTAGCTTCTGCATTTTTGTGTTCTTTTAAATTCGTTAGACAGAACGAGCAGAAATACCTGTAGCAGCAGCAGTTCTCTCAACGATACTCGTCACTGAAAACGTCGGCTTTCCACAATTAAAATCTTCACATTCATTACAAAAGAAACTGTGAACTTTGACTACAATTTCCCTAGAATCTGATTTTAGAACTTTCCCTCGAGATCCAACTTGAAGCAACACAAACACAACTAAAACCAAAGAAAATAATTCAACATTATATCCATATGTTGCAACAGTGAAAATATTTTGTGTGTCGTGGAAATCCACAAAACATTAAATTCACAGTTCTATCGCTCATACGCCACTGACAACCTTTAATCAACACACAACGGAGTGGGGGTTGCGAGCGTCTACTTTCCACGAATCACGACAAAGCAGTGGTTGCTGACCCGCCCACGTGTGCTAGACAAGGATAGTAGAGAATATGCCAACTTAAACCTCACAGACCGTAGAACAACTGCATTTGCCCAGCGTATCTTCCGTTTCATGAAAAATGTTTTAATGTAGAAATTTTAACATCTGCTCTTATAGTTAAAGCACACGTCAGTCAGATTTGTCCATAATTTTGTGATCTCATGAAAAATCAAAAGCTCCTAAAAGCAAATACAGTAAAGTACAAATAGGAAAAACTGTCAAATGAAAGTATATTTTTAGTACTGACCAATTGTAACAAATTACAGCGTTTTTTATGAATAAGAACATGCTGAAATAAAATATGCACAATTAGATTAAAAAATGTTGGTTCTGGTATGGTCTCAGTTTTCCCATATTTGATTTTTTTAAATTAATTACCTTAATGTAAATCATATCAATGCTTAGTGAATAAAATGGGTGAAATGATACAAGAGTTTAGTTACCTAACATTCATCTTTCAGGATAAGGGAAAGACCTGGCAAAACCCTTATCTATATGTCACCCTGAATGAGATTCATACTAGAGATCTCTTGAAAGTGAGAACGCCACAGAGCTGGCCAGCTTGCTCCAAGCATGTTATATTTGGAAATAACATTATTTTCCAGCCAAGACTTAATATGCAAAGCCCATGAGGATTATGGATGAAGATGGTAGCTCAATGGGTAAGAGCAACTGGACGGCAACCAGGAGCTCTGTGGTTCAAATCCCGGCCATGGCATTGAATTTTTCTGTTTGACTATATATATACCCTGTTTTACACACTTTGATGATCAGCATGCATGAAACAGTTTAGAATACTTGAATGAAGATAGAGAAATATGTGAATAAGGTGTTGCTAGGATAGTAATGCCTCATGAGCAGGCCTCTCTCAGATTTAAGAATGTGGAAACTGCCATATGTCTTCTATGCATACTGAAAGCGTTCTTACTCATCATGCCAGTGCCTTCAATCAAAACCTCTTATACATTTCCATATCAGATGCCAAAAAGGGTGGCGGGACCTGATGGCATAACGCCACTCATGCTCCACCACCTTCCTTTCAGGGCCATGTTATTTCTTACAAGGGTCTTCCATATGTGTCTCGCTCTGAGTCATTTTCCGCGTAGCTGGAAGGAGGCTTGGGTGATATGCATGTTGAAGTCAGGGAAATACCCGGTTAATCCTGCCAACTACCGCTCCATTAGCCTCCTTTCTGTTCTCTCGAAAGTGTTCGAGAGACTTTTCTTAGCCCGCTTGTCCCCCCTTCTGGGAGACATTCAAGCCATCCCTCCTCACCAGTTTGGCTTTAGTCCTGGGCATTCTACGTCACAGCAGTTGCTGCGCGTGGTGGAGGCTGCAGCCCTGGATTTCCAGGACAAGGCATTCACCTCGGCGGTTTCTCTGGACGTGGAAAAGGCCTTCTCTACGACCTGGCACGCGGGTCTTCTGTACAAATTCATCCAACTGGAGCTACCCACTCAAGTCCTACATCTTCTTCATTCTTTCCAAAAACATAGATTCTTCACTGTCACAGTGGCGGGAAAAACATCTACACGAAGGTCTATCCGCGGCGGAGTCCCCGAAGGTTCTGTTTTATCCCCGACGCTTTATAGCGTCTACGTGGCTGACCTTCCCACTGAACAGCACGTCAACATAGCACAATATGCTGACGACGTGCTGTTATTTTCAACAAACAGACACCCACGCAGAACCTTCAACCCCATCCAACGCTATCTAATCCTCCTCCAGCATTGGTGCACGCTTTGGCGATTGTTCATTAATACGGAGAAAAACCAAGCTTTCCCGCCAATTTCCCCACATTTACCTACTTCGGGCAAGGGATCAGGTGGGAGAATTCAATCAAGTACTTGGGAGTCAAGCTGGACAAGGGCCTAACTTTTCGCGAGCACATCCAGGAGCAAGCTCATCGGTCGTGTGGTGCCGTGGCATCACAATACCCTGTGCTTAGGTCTGCGATATCTGTTTCCCTAAAGTTGCGCCTCTTTATGGCTCTGGTCCTCCCTGTCATGCTCTATGCGTGCGAAGTCTGGGGTATGGCCGCAGGCTCAAACCTAGTTCTGCTCCAACGTGCACAGAATAAATGTCTTCGGATTATTTATTCTGTTTGCATAAGGTTCCCCGTGAGACTACTTCACGAGGCTTCATCCCTCCGATATGTGGAGGATGAAATTAGGCGCCGGGCAACAAAATTCTTCGAGAGTTTGCCTCAACATCAGAGCGCCCTCGTCAGATCCCTTGGGGATTATGTACCTCGTGAGCGTCGCTTAAAGCAATACCGGTTACCCCGCATGTCTTGCGGTCATTACCGGTAACCACATGATCTTCATTCCAGCCCAAACTAAATTTCAGCTATCCAAAATTTATTCTGGTAAACTCATACATATCTTCTTCCTAGTTTATTAACTAATCCACCAGCGGTGCATGCTGACTGTAGCACCCGGTTCATCATCCCCTGAGGAGCAACAAGCAACCTCCCTTCACTATCCCCACTTAATCTACACCCATCATTCTGCAACACCCACATCCCGCCACTACGTGGTAAAGCTCTTCCCAGAGCAGGTACACGATTTCACCACCCTTCGGGCTGCCAGCATGGAGTTGAATTGAGTTGGGTTGCATACTTCAATGAGCTTTTGTCTTTTAGTCACGCTGTCTTGTACAAACTAATGCACTATTAACACTGTCAGATAAGCAACAAGAATCTTTAGTCTTCTATGAAAGAGAATTTAAAGAAGATAAGTGGAAAGTACAAGATCATAATCACATCAGGGAGAATATGATGGAAGTTTGCTTAACCAGTGCTATTTGGCTTGTAAAACACCTTATTCATGTTTCATGCATAACCCTCGGTTACCTATGACTCGCATTCATCTCTAAGGAGTGAGACTGCAGAAGTGAAAAATTATTTCATTTTCATCTATGTGGAAGGTATTAAATTGGAGTCAACATGATGTGTTGCAAAAAATAAACATGTTACTCCTTCAAAAACACATTAAATTCTGAATTAAAAGATATACTGCAGGACAAACTAGTAATATACCAGATAAACTGCAATGAATTGGAAAAAAAAAAAATCTCTACACTGAGAAACAAGAACAACAAAAGAACATATCAAAATTTAAAGCAAAAACAGGAAGACAAAGCAGCAGTATTTGATATTTTTGGAAAGACCAACACACTATAAACAGAAACCTGTTAATACTAAAAAATATATTGAAAAAACAGATCTAATAGTTTAGGTAAATATTCATATTAAGAAAAAGAGAAAATACATTTTCAACTTTGAAATCCAGCCAGGCGAATTACAAATGCCGAGTTTCATCCAAGTACCATAATGAATGACCGAGGCAGCTGACCAGGAACTAAGGATGGGAGCAGCAAATAGTGCCTTAAACATTTTCCTTATTAGTAAGTAAATGATGTATGGTCAGAATTGATTCAATAATTAACTAAATTGTGCATGAGAATGCTAAACAATGGGTCAGAATACTTCAAGCATTAAGTTCAGAACATAAACAAGTGTTTTAACACCCAGTTTACAAATCATGCATACTTGTCTAGTTCCTCTTTTACTTTTTCTTGTCCAGCAAAGTGTAATAATTTTGTGATGAAAAAACTTTAGATTGTTCAGTGCAGTAAATATACAAAATTATATGTAAAATAAATGGGAATTCTGTTTAATGTGAGTTCTTGGCAGGGGCAGCTGGTGACTCTCAAAAATGGTGGTTTACAAAGTTATCCATACAATTTAATTTTTTAAAGTAACAAAGTTTCTTTAAGCCTGTCACTATAGACTACTGTACACACAAGATAACGGTAATTCACGGCATATAACACAACATACACATTTCATAAACACTCTAGAGAGAAGCTCAGCTCTTCTCTGCTTTCTGCTGACAAACTTATTTATGACCAACTCGTTGAAGTTCTTGATCTACATGATGAAGCTCCTTTCGATGGAAAGCATGGCCAATGGAGAAAGTCTCTCTTCACACATTGTATTGCGTAGAAATGTTTTAATTTGTTTAAGTGTAGAGAAACACTTTTCTGCCTCACATGTTGTTATAGTAACTTTCAGAATCACATGAAGAAGCTTAACAGATTCGCTAAAGGTGGAATACAAGTTATTGTCTCTGAAAAACTCCATTAGTAGAACAACCTCAGCTATGCTTTTAAATTCCTCAGTGCTGTAAATTGTGGAAAGCTCTGTGATCAGTTTCTTTTCTTCAACAAAAGAATATTAGTCAAGAGCAACTTTTACATGATCTGCTGGAAATTATACATTTTATTCTGAAAATCTGTCAGGCCGAAACAGAACTGCTGCTCCCATATGGCCAACAAACTTAAACCTTTCTTTCATTTCAATAATGAGAATATCACATATTTCAATTGCCTCTCCTTTTTCTCAGTGTGTTCTAGGAGTTTCTTCTCTTTGTTACATTCTCCACAACTTTGTTAAAATTTATGGAACTTCTAATTTTAAAGATTTCCACCTCAAAAGAATTCAATCTATTCTGGAGCATTTCAGGGGTACAGTCACTTCTCTGAAGTTGATTGTAGAAAATATTGAACATGGAGCATAATTTTGTGGAAGAAAGACAGCCAAAATAGGAAATCTGAATCAGCCAAAATTCCAATAAAACCAGATGCTTGAAGAATGGAGTTTGTATTGGTGATTCTCTTGCCACCCAAAATAATTTTCATGCATTCTATTAATTCCTCTCTGTGTTTGAAAGCTGTATTGACAGATCTGGATTGAAAGTTCCACCTCGTAGGCACTGACCTTGGCAGTCGCTTCTGCACCACTTCCTCTAGAACTGCTGTTCCTTGAGGGGAATTAGAAAAAAAAAAGCACAAATTCCTTGAAGATTAATGAAAAAGATTCTTACACTGCTATTCGCTGATGCTGCATTCAACATAACTATAGGTGAAGCTCCAGCAATATACACTCAGCTAAGGCATCTGCTTTGTGCCTGGTAGGATTTAGAAATCCACAGTACTTTTCCACTGGCTTGTGGTTTACCAAATATCTGTATACAAGCACCATTTGATACTTGGAAGCTACATCACTAGTTTCATCTGCTTTGACAACTAAAAATGGGAGGTCTTTGATTTCTTTCGATATCTCTTCATGACAGACTTCAAGGATATATTGCAAGATTTCTTTCTGGATTGTCTTGGAGGTACCCTTAAACACTGTAGCATTCTCCAGATGGGTTTTCAGAACACAGTCTAGCTCTGCACTGAAGTTTATCAGTCCTCGAAATATACCAGGATTGTTTGACGTAAAATGAAATGAAATGTGTGGTGTTTAATGCCCGCTTTTACTACATACGGCACCGCAGGCGGTGACACTGATGATACATGAGATGAAGATGGAGTACAGGTGGAATAAGATGGCGGGGGAAACCGGAGATCCCGGAGAAAACACGCCCCAGCGCCGTGTTGTCCACCACAAATCTCACTTTGCGGTCACCTGGGATCGAACCCGGGCCGCCTTGTGAAGCCGAAACTGTAAATGCATAAAATTATATAATTTGGAAATCAGCACATGTTAAAAAGGTACAGTTAGTGGTGGCTTAGTTGGTGTTAATGATGTAGTAACTAGTCTAGAAGGCTCAAACAAATGATTTAAAGCTTTTATGGTTATTACATCATCAGTTAGTTCCTTTTGCCATAAAGGAGTTCAATATAGACAAAGTCACACAGCAGCAAACTCTTAGATTCACTTCTACTGCTTCTCTTAAATATTCCACATTTGGCTCTCAGCGAGTTAATTCGGGATAAAACAAGACGAGCCACAGTTTTTTTTTTTTAATTTAAATTCTAATATTGGATCTGTTATCAATCTGAAATTTTCAGAAACAAATATTGCCTGTACCTTTACAATATTGCAGCACTTAGCATCGCAAAAATAATCATTTAACAAATTTTGCGCGGGAACTGAAAGCTTTTTTTTTTAGAAATGAAATTGACAATTACATCAAAATAGCTGGCAATGTAAACTACTGAATTAAACCAGCTAGACCAGCATTTCAGTACAGGCTATAGGAACAGTTCAGTTTCTAAATCTGGGTGGTTTTCAGTGAGGTATTGTTTGTATTCATTTTTTAACTTTCAGGCATTTCGGAACACATTCTTAAGCCTTGGAGGACAATATTTTCAGGTTAATGTAATGTCTAAGAGTAGCTTCCAAGAAGTGAGTACCTTTTCAGTACCTCTAGTCAGTTTTTTGCTTTGCACGGTGTGCTATCCAATAAAATAACATTTCCAGTTAGCATACAACAAACAGTCCTCAGTATCACGGACCAGCCCAGTGCTGTTGTGTCTGTTTATTGTTGTACCACTTAACTGTTATTTCAGTGTGCATGATGATGTCACTCTATTAGCTTTGTTAAGTGTTAAATTTTATCTTGCTTTCGTTAAATTTGTAAACATTTTTTTCACAACTTCTAGCTTCATGCTATGTTGACATGAATTTTAAATTAAAGTTATATTTATGTGATTTGTAATAAATGTAAATTTTTCTATGCAGACTAAAAATAATAGAAATTTTATCATTTATTGCTAAAAAAGAAATATATTATCAAAAAAAGAACAAATTTGCGAAAAAATCCCTAAAAACAAAAACTTACCTCTGATAATTACACATCCAACATATTTTATCATAAAATAGTAAAATAATAATAAAAAAAGGCAACTCTTTTGTACTTCAAACCTAACTTATGTAGTTTTTTTTTGTTATAATTTACGTCCTCCAACATTAAGTCATATTGAACGATGAATGAAATGATGCTTAAATGAGCCTGAGGATCCATAGAACTTAAGAGTTATCCAACACTCGTCCTTCAGGATAAGGGAAAATTCTGGTAAAAAGTCTTATCCAGATAATTCAACAACCTAGATTCAAACTCTTATCTTCCTGAATATGATGCAGACCACCTAGGCTACTGAGGTGGGCCTTTAGTTTTTCTATATACAAGGGTTCAATATTTGGAGATGTGCAAGAGTCCGTCAAAACAAAAGAAATTAAAAGATATGGGCCATAAATTTAATATCTTCTGAAACATGGACTTTTGTTTTACACCTAGATTTTGGCTCTGGATTCTTTACTTGTAAAATTATTGGAGATAAAATTGTAAAAATTTGAAAAGATGAATTCTAAACTAAGTTTTGCAAGGATTATGAAATTGGTAATTAGTGTAAGAAAAGCTTATCTTCAATGATGTGAACTCTTTATTTATTTCTTACTTAATATCCTTTAACACTGTTTTACTTACCAAAGATTTTTCCAAGTAAAGTAGTCTGACTACTGTGAAAACATACACAAAGAGTTCTCCATAGAGATACAGTAGCTTTGCTGCCTGAAGTGTGAGGGGAACTGGATTCAATATCTAATGTGGTATAAGGTGCACTCAGCTTTATTGGATCAATTAAGCAGCTATTGAGAGATGTTAAGGGGTATTCAGAAAGCAAATAAAGCATTAAAATAATAATGTAAAACTAAAGCACTACCTCTGTAGTGCAGGAGGAAGCATGTCTGTATCACATTCACGAGCTTCGAATCTTGGTCAGGATAAGATTTCTTCAAAGGTTTTCCCTGAAAGATAAATGTCGGGCAATCCTAAGATCCATGGACCTCATTTGAGCATCATTTCATTCATCCGAATACTGATAAAACATTCCAAATAATTTGCAGTAGCAAATTTTAGATTACTTACGGAACATGATTATTTGGCCAAACACTTACACAGAATAGGAATTTATACAAGTCCAAATTGTCCCCTGTGCAACAAAGAAGAGGAAATGACTGAAGAACATTTTTTAACCTGTGAAGCCCTTACCTGCCGGACCCGCTACACAGAAATATTGGAGAGCAAGAGAGCTAATGGCTTCATTGCCAAAGCCTAGCATTTGAAAACAACAACATTCCAAATATTTAGCTTGAAAAAGGAAATCCCTAAACTAAATCTGCAGTTCAAGAAAACAAACCTGAAACAAACATATGAAACAAAATATTTAGGAACAATTTTTTATTCAAAATTATCTTGGAGACATCATATTGAAGCAGTAGTAAACAAATCAACAAAAAATTTTCAATTTTGAAAAGAATAGCTGGAGTCAAGTGGGGCAGTAATTGGGAGACACTGAACATCACATACAAAACATTCATCAAGCCAATACCTCTTTATAATGCAGAGGTAATAATTACAGTAAACAGTTCCAACATAAATAATCTAGAAGTATGCCAAAATTAGGCCCTGCGACTAATAACTGGTGCAGCAAAATCAACTCCAATCACGGCAATGCAAGCCTTAACTCGGAACTATCCAATACATATAACGTTAGAGGAGCGGCACTAATACAACATGAAAAAATGTTGCGGTTAAAAACAACAAAATAGGAGAAAAGATTACTACAACCAATCAAGATGAAAACACAAACAAGTTTCCTACACAATGTTATGGAATTAAAAACAGATCTGAATTTTTCTAATTCTAAAGAAAACATTTTAATCAAAGAAAACCCACTGATTTTTGAACCAATTAATATTCAATTAGATTTAGAACAAATAGTTACAAAATCTGAAACATCCAAACTTGTACTAAAAGCACTAGCATTAGAAACTGTGAACAATAGATACCCACCTGAAGAATGGTTACATATCTACACAGATGGATCTAACTTGGACAACAAATCAGGAGCAGGAATTAAGTGTGCACTGTTCTCATTCAATCAACCAGCAGGATACCACACAACAAATTTTGATGCAGAAGTAACGGCTATTCATATTTCACTCCAACACCTTCTATACAGAATAAATTAAAAAATGCTGTCATACTTTCTGATTCTAAAGCAGCATTATATGCAATAAGTTCATATAAAATGAGATCAATCCAAATTAAAGAATGTCACAAAATGATCCAACAACTTCAAAAACTACAGAAAAGAATTATACTACAGTGGATACCTGCACATTGTGGAATTGCTGGAAATGAATCAGCTGATTTTCTTGCCAAAAAAGGTGCAAATTTAATTCAGAACAATAGTAAAAACTTACCCTTTACATCCATAAAAAAGATTAATCAAAAGCAAATATAAAAACAAACAAAACCAATCAATATCTAACAAAGCCAAAGATAAAAAATGGAACATTTTAATTAAAAATCTAGAAATTATTCCACAAATCCCACGTAAAGCTGCAGTAGCAAATTTTAGATTACTTACGGAACATGATTATTTGGCCAAACACTTACACAAAATAGGAATTTATACAAGTCCAAATTGTCCTCTCAGAAACAAAGAGGAAATGACTGAAGAACATCTTTTAACCTGTGAAGCCCTACCTGCTAGACCCTCTTCACAGAAATATTGGAGAGCAAGAGAGCTAATGGCTTCATTGCCAAAGCCTAGTATTTGAAAACATCATTCATCATCCGATAGACCTAACATTGGGGGACGTCAATTAAACAGTAAATAAATAAAGCATAACTTTAATAAAATATGTTAAATCCAGTGAGAATCTAAATGGCAAAGAGAGTCACGACATCACCTTGTCTCTCTGTTCCACCTCCTTTGTTTCGTGCATGAAGCATTTCCCTCTTCACTCACTCAGGAAACCAACGTTAGAGAAATGTGTAGTGTTTAACGCCCGCTTTTACTACATACGGCACCGCAGGCGATGACACTGATGATACATGAGATGAAGATGGAGCACCGGTGGAATGAGATGGCGGGGGAAACCGGAGATCCCGGAGAAAACCCGCCCCAGCGCCATGTTGTCCACCACAAATCTCACTTTGCGGTCGCCTGGGATCGAACCCGGGCCACCTTGGTGAGAGCCAAGCAGTCTAACCACTGAGCCACGGCGCGGCCAACGTTAGAGAGGATGGTTTTAAGTCCCATGACTACATCACAGCTCAGCAAAATGTAGGTGAAGGCAAATCTGCCTTTACCTTTCTTCCTTAAAGTTGGACATGAATATGTATAGGTATTATAAAATGAAGGGTTACCTGGTTGAAGGATATTCAACTAAAAACCACCACACCTGGCATCACAATTTATTTTGCTGCAAAGTTATAAGTAACCCAATGATTCCTGGTCCATTACACAGGAAAGTAATCAATGTATGGCAAGAAAATCTGATGGGAGATGGCAGTATGAATGCATGGTGAGATGTAAGGAGAATCACTCAAATTGGCTAGTTTCTTAAATTTTACCTATATATAAAATGAAGATTGGAGCTTGCAAACTCATATTTACATAGCTTATAACCATGTTTGTCTGCATCAGCCAATGTGAGCAGAGCATTAATATGACAAACTAGCATCTGTTTTTACATCATCACAAGTTACACCATAGTGGGCCCTTTAGAGTTTTAAAATCAGACTCATTATTAGTTAGAAATGAATTTCTCTTTTTATGAGATCATACAAGTATTTTGGTTTCTTTGTTCTCAGTTGTGTCTTTCGTTCTATAAATCACCCATCTCACTATGTAGGAACCACTGGTTTAAGCAACTAGCATTTAATTTTGCTTCTTTGCAATACAAGAAATGCTGACAAAGAATATTTTTTGTTTGAAAGTAATGAGTTGGTAATTCAAAAACAAACATCACTTAAATATCCTTACTTGGACATGTTTCGGAGAACGTTTTGTCCCCATCATCAGCAGTTATCCGACTGGTTGGATCCGTGGTTTCTTGAAGTCAGCTTTTATACTGATCACTTTTATTTTGTCACCTTGTGCATAAATCTGATCGGTATGCTTGCTTTCATTTCTCTGATTAAACTGATTAGCAAAGTGCAATATAATATGCTGCAGGTTTTATTATCAATACTAATACACCAACACACCAATGATATTACTTTCAAACAAACAAGGTTCACAGATACTGCAGGTTCAGTTATACACCAATTACTTTCACATAAAATTATCTATTTACCTACAAAAATAAAACAGGGCACCTCTAACGAGCATTTTGATTCCTACATATCATTTAAATGCCTTTTTAAAACTATTTTACAAGTCTGGTTTGCATATTATACCACTAAAATTTGGCACAATAAAAATACCAAATACCAAGTTAGTGTATCATAATCCAAAACGTTTATAACCAATAATGTATAAAAATTTTAGTACACGCAAAATCTGCATGCATTATTTTTTGTAGCAAATTTGAATGGACCACTTTCTTCAATCTGTCTTAAGGAATTATAATTGAAGGGTTTGGCAACATATTTAAACATACTGAAATTCATGAACAATTAGCACCGATAGCTTACTTTTTAAAAAATTGTAACATCCAAAGAACTACAGCAAGCATCTCATAAATGGCTAGTGCTACTAATAAAGTTGTGATATTCAAATTTAATATTTTTTCTGAAGTATAAAAAATATTTTTGAGAGGCAAGTAGAATAAACAATTTTCCATGTAAAGTGTATTTTGGTGGGGAGAATAATATTTATTTTGGAATTTTAAACTTGGATGAATGAACAACTCAGATATCCATTTCTAAGTATTTCATATATAACAGGCAAGAATTTTTCTAGTCATTATATATTGACCATTGTATACTACACATTTATATAAAAAGTATTCTTCTATTATGTTATACAAGTCATAGTATACATTTGTCCAGATTTGATTTCAAATTAAGCAGTAAGTGCTTAATTTAACATGAGGAATCAGTGGAACTCAAACATTATGAGTTATACAATTCACAGACTGATAAATAAAAAGACAGAGACCTTTCTTGTTATACAAACAGTGGTTCCAAAGATGTGTATTCCTAGTAAAATTTCAATACAGTGATGCAGCAGCTATGACCCAAGGTTATTGGAAGGGCAGCAGTGAGCAGTCAGAACAAACAGTGAACAGTGTTCAAAATAAAAAAAAATTGAAAAAAGTGTACATTAAACAGTGTGCTTGCACAGCTAAACATTGAAGGCGTTATATCCACCAGTCTTCTAGAAAATTCTATTGTTTTGAACTTTCTGGAACTGTGTCAAAATTTATTAAAACATATATGTTGAAATTTGTGTAAATGGATGATCAACTCCTTACTTCTTAATGAATTTTGAAATACTGCCCCCCCCAAGGACAAACATCTTATTCTAAACACGTAAGTTACCAGGACAAATGCCTGTAGAAAATGGAGATATCCTTAAATAGTGCAACACAATCAACAAAGGGAGATGACTTACGCATGTTTGGAGGAATTTAGTAACAGTGACATCCAAAAGGAAATGAGTTACAAGTTACTTTTGATAGGTCATCAATCCTGAAAAAAAGGGCATGTCACTGATGAAATCATTCCAAAAATATAATTTCTGAAGGGCTGATGGTGACTGAAGCTACTCTAGTCTATGCTGAGCAGCAATAAGAGGGTATACTGCTTGATATATTGTTCCTATAGCATTGGTGCTACACCTAGTATCCAAGAGAGGTAAGAAGTAAAAGTAATCTTCTCATTTAATAGGTATCTGTTCAGCTTTGATTTAAACTGTGTAAGATATGCCCAGTGCACTTTAACAAATTATGTTATATGAACTACTATAGAGTTTTAAGCATTTTATTCATAATTAATGTTATCACATACTATCCAAGTCTGATAAAATAATTAGTGTATTGTACATAAAAAACAGACTTAAGTAAAATGAGTCTTTTTTTTAAAATTGTTCAATGTATAAATGAAAGCAGTTTTTTCCTGCTTTCATTAAACATTTTACCAATCTTGGCAATAAAAAACGAGTACTAGAGATAATAACATTCCTGTAATTAAGTAATCTATTGCAGCAAATTAGAAATGAGGGTAGATTGCACTCTGCAGCAGACCTGACCGCATCTGTCAAATATGATCTTCTCATCTGCCTGTATGGGAAAGCATGCTGTTGCCAAATTTCTCTGTATTCCAAAGTATTTTTCTATACTTCTAAGAAAGACTGAACAAAAATGCTTACACTTCTTTAATACATTCAATGAGACTTACTTTTGGTTTAAAGAGAACATTTACACTCCTTCCACAGGTATCAGTGAAATACATAAAATATCTTACATAACATATTCTTTCCTGTTTATGCAGGAAAATCATGCAATTTTTTTTACTTTAAATTGGCACTTTTGTAAAACGTAAAGAAGAAAAACCTCTTTTACTACACGTTAATCAACAAATGTTTCTACCTTTCCTAAAAGTGCTTACAAAAATGTATATCCGTCATGAAATGAAAGGTTATTTGCTGGTCTTAAATGTTTAGACAAGACAGATTTCTTTCAGGGTACACTATTTCTCTTCCATCACTTACTTATAAGTATCTGTCAGACCCTTCAATTATATCAAATTAACCATAACTTTGGATCCTCCTCTTCCTCTTCCTCATCATCATACAACACTAATTAACATAACTTTGGATCAACATTAAACATATAACACATACATTTATTTTGTGTCTTTGCTTTGCATGCATGTCTTTCCTTTCAGACAACCATATATAATAAATACAACCATATATAATAAATGCAGAGCACACACGAGAAAAGTAATGAACTGCATGTCACAATTTTAATTCAAAATCTTGTGTTTGTTGCTGGTTTTACATAACATATATTATTTATGTATATTAAGCAACCAATAATTAGCTTGGAATGGGAAAGATAGAATGGACAAATATGATAAGAAAATGGATTTGTTTAAGAGAATGAAGGTGACAAGGTGGAGTGAGAAAGTAAGATACAGGATAGAACGGAGGCTGATTTTGGAGGCCAAGTTCTAGCACCGATGTTGATGTTTTATGTGAAATTCCAGGCATTATAAGTTATTGCTTCCGTGATCTGCATCATTAACAATCTCCAACATGACATCTCGATGAACCTCTGATAAATGCTCTGTTAACTCAGCTTTAGAACTGAATGATGACATGCAAAGCTGGAAAAAAAAAAGAACATTTTCTTTGAAGACGTATTACACAAACTTACTGTTTTTATTATTGGGTTTATCATAGCTTTTTAAATACTGTGTAATCCAAACATAGAGAAAATAACTGTATGAGGGTCACTATTTAATTTTCAAGATTGCAAGGAACTATGAGAGCCATGAATAGACTAGTAGTAACAATAGAAAGAATGCATTTTTATTAATAGATGTCATGCTATTTTGCATGCAGCTCCCATTGTAATAGAAGCTTGTATTATGACCTTTTAGGACTATAAGTGTGGTCTGAACACTTTCATTAAGAAGGCTTAGAACACTTTTCCAAACTGTACTTCTACAATACCACAGTTATATACTGCACAATACATTTGAGAAAGAGAAAAGGGACAAGAATATCCAGAAGGAGGGTACCCAATAACAGCTATGCAAGTCATCATAAAAACTGATCAACACAGAAGGATCCCTGAACACTTTTTTGTCATAGGCCTCTGTTTCATACGCAAATACTTTCATACAAGGAAAACTTTGACAATCTGTATTCTTTTTATTGTTTCAAGGTTGGAGCTCCTGACTAGGGCATGATGATAGCTGACATATCACTTTGAACTCAGAATCAAAGAAACAGTGGACAGTCTGCATCTTCTCCTGTTTCTTTTCGTAGTGTTTAATGCCTGTTATTACAACATGAGCACTACAGGTGATGGGAACATGATGAAGATGATGCATGAATAAACTACAATTTGGAAATGAAATTTGGATGTAAAAGTTTCAGGTATAAGTTTAGGATACTGTGTATTTATGAAGGAGGGTGGGAGAAAAGGAAGGAGGGAGGAAGGTAGGTAGAAAGGGAGAAAGAGAAAGAAAAAATGAAGGGAGGGAGAGTGAGAGATGGAGGAAAGGAAAGGAAAGGAAAGGAAAGGAAAGGAAAGGAAAGGAAAGGAAAGGAAAGGAAAGGAAAGGAAAGGAAAGGAAAGGAAAGGAAAGGAAAGGGATTAAAGATGTTGAAGATTGATTTGAACTGCAAAACTCTTGTTCTAGAGTGTATGCTTAAATGACCCATGTCTGGGATACCACTATGAAGGTTAGAAAATGCTTGCCAGTTAAGTGGCCCTATTGCACCTGTTTCAGCTGAAGAACAAAACACTGTCACTGATGCACAACAGTTTCACCACTTCAAGTTTTCAGAGCAGGAAAAGGGAAGACTAGGTATGGAATGTGTGGCATTTTGCCTCAATGACAATACCTCTCGACATATTGCCAAGAATACAATGGAGTTCCTATAAAGAATGAAAGAATGCAGCTGTCAAGTAAGAGTGTGAGAGAATACTTTGAAAAGAAAACAATATTGGTGGTAAGTCACAAGAATGAAATAGTGACCCTCTTACATCTAAATGTGAAAGAAGCAATGATGAAATATGTCCCTAAAATGGATGATAAAACTTTTATCCAAAACTATTAGAAAGCTATTGGGGAAATTTCTATTACAAACTTCTGGAGTAAATGTGCATGAATGTCAAGTACAAGACACCATTAGTGCAACAAGATGTGCATCACATCTCCAGGATCTTAACATTTTTCAAAATGTTATCGTTTTCAGTTGTCAGAGTTTGTAACAGCAATTTCTATACAACTTATACATAAAAATTAAAAAAAAAATATATATATATATTATATGTTCTACAAATTGCTTACCCGACAAATAGAAGTCTTATCTCTGTGTACTTTGAGATGAGCCATTAAATTTTGGTGTCGTGTGAATCTTCTGTCACATAAATTGCAACTATAGGGCTTTTCTGCAAAATGGCATCGCATATGATCTATAACGTTGCTCTTATCTTGGAAATTGGCTTCACAGAATTTGCAACGGTATGTCTTCTGCTGTATGAATAAAAATAATTTTATGTTATAAAAATAAATAATAAATACAGCATTCTTGGTGCTGATTTATGACGATGGTTTCTCGGGATTGCAACCAGGATTATCCATAACCCTGATGAAGGCCACAGAATTAAGATGGCTGAAAGCTTGGAGGAGGAAAACATCACTTGGCTGCAATCCTGAGAATCCTGAGGCTAAATCATAACAAATACAGCACATTATACGTAGGTATCAGCACAATAGAAAGTATTATGAAACATACAGCTTATTTGGAACACTCTAATATTAAAGGTAAATTTATCTAACCAGAATAATATAAAGAATAATTAAATCATATAGCTTCAACTAGCTTTCATTATTTATAAACTGTCTAAAATTAATGTATCACAGTTCTATGCATAAGTAAAATGTCTAGAATTGTTTACTTTTTGAAAAGGTTTTACAGGTTTATATTTACATATTTATTTTATAAAATTTTTTTGTCCATTGTTCTGAAACCATTAATAACTAAACAAAATATTATATGGCCACCAGAGGAGACCTATGACAAAATATCGCCAGCTACACCACTGAGAACCAGTTGATGTCCGATTGACGATGGAGGCAAAGTCTCTGAAACATGTTCCAGGAAAATTTAAAAGTGTTATTTAGTGTCATTAATAGACTCCCTTTAAATTTAATTTATTACAACAACACTGTTTTCAGCACTTCCAAGAAAGGAATAATATGGGTCTGTTTGTTATTGCACTTCTGATTTCCTACATTAAATTCGGAACCTTAACATTTAACTTTTGAGTTACCAATCCAAAACATAAGGAACCAATGGAAGAAAATAATTACAAAAATCTGAACACTGACCTATGAACTAAAATGTCTTCTTCCCCAAAATACTTGATACTGTAATCATGGCAGTGTCTAATTACCAATTTTGGATGAACCCGAGAACCTACCTGTGCTAATGATCTGACCTGTTGTCAATACCTGAGAAATACAATAGCCAATGTTCTCAATATTCAACTTCTAGAACAGTCTGCCTGGGTTTGGGCCCTATACAGGGTGTTTCAAAATGACACCGAACGAACATATAGAAGTAGTTGCTCAGCTTCTATGTGACACATAGATAATTTTTACCGCCAATAGAGCCACATAAAAAAATGCTCCAAAATGAGTGTAGATTAAATAGTGACAGGAACAATGACGCGTGCCTCATGCTGTCAGAGTTTGCAGGTATAGGTCACATGCTGTGCTGCATGCTGTAGCTGTTTGTAAACATACCGGCATACTCTGCAGTAGCTTGCTACTATTAAGAATTTCTTTAGCTTATGAAACCGCAACAAAGAAGCTATTACTTAATTATTGCTTATGAATGTTTAACATGTTCCAAAATTCTGTTAAAGCGGTCCATGATGGCAAATAAGCTGGTGCACATATGCAACTTATACCTTTTAGAGGGAATTTAATGTTAGTGAGGTTGAGGATGGAAGCAGTAAATGATAAACTGAACAGAAAAAAACATCAAAGAATTGTAGATAAATTAACCAAAACTAAATGGCTTATAAAATGAGACAAGCATTTTATTTCATGTGTTCAATAATACTAAATAAAGCATTTATAACTGAAAAGGAAGCTGTTGATATTTACTGTAAGTGGTTGAAAGTACCGTACAATTAAGATCGTAAAATGATGTTCTGAAGTTAAACAAATAAATATTATCATTGATGTAACTATTTTTACAATTCATATTTTTAATGAAACTGAATTAATCATGCATTCGTTCAATGCACTTAAGCTCTCGATCTGTCAAAACCATAACCGTCATTTCGGCGTTCGTATAGAGCTCCGTATTGCTTGGATTTGCTATCTAAGTACGTGCAAAATCCTCCCTGTTAGGACCGAAAGTGTAGTTTTACACTGAAGAACAACCTTGCAACTGTCCGAGTTATTAGTCAACTTTTGCACAAATAATTGCCATTTGCCCCATTACCTGAAAGGTAGGCTAGGGTCACTGATAAAGAGCAAGGAGTAATGCTTTTGTTTTCGTGGCCAGCGCGCCCCAATAACAACTTTTAAGGTTTGCACACCAGAGGCTCCTGCGCTGCCTAGTCACGAAATCATGTAATATTTAATGCTGCATAAAATTATACCTAACAGAACTTCGAAGCTGCGACACCAAAATTTGGACTAGTTAAGTTATAAACTACGCAACGGCTATAATCATTTCGTGTCTTTTGAAACAACCTGTATAAGGAGTGAGCAATTGACAGGGAGTCAGTGAGCTGAGTTGGGCAAGTCCAGAGATTGGTGTGACAGTTACGAAGTCTTCAACGAACATGACAGCGAACAGTGTTAAATGCAGGTTGTAATGCAGCACTGGCATTTTAGTATCGATACAATTTAATGAACCAGTTGCTTGTTCTGAGTGTGTGCAACAGTCACTTAAGTTTAGTGTTAGCACTTTGCTAATCTGTTAAGACAAATAAAACTTGTTTAGCTGTAACTGGTGTTTTCATTTGCTACAATACCAACAAAGATATACCTGTACACAATGGGGGCATAGGTCCCGAGTTCGAATCTCGGTCAGGGTGAGTTACCTGGATAAGGTTTTTTCCGGGGTTTTCCCTTATCCTGAAAGACAAATGTCGGGTAACTCTAAGCTCTATGGACCCTGGACTCATTTGAGTATCATATCCATTCCATTCATCGTCCGATATGACAACGTTGGAGGACGTAAATTACATACACAAAAAAACACTAGGGGCATGGAAGTAAAAATCGAATAACTAATAGTACACTTCAACCTGACTCTTTTTGTAATGAAATGGACTTTGAAGAAAAAAACCAATAGTTTAGGATCTTATTAATAATAGTATACAAATCACTCAAGGAAAACTCCTTTTGTTCTTGAAAAATCCAGAAACTGTTCAATTTTGTCCTAAGGCCTAAATTGAATTACTTTAACTTTGCCCGCCTTGGTAGCGTGGTGGGAGCATGTCTGCCTCACGTTCAAGAGGTCCCGAGTTCGAATCTCAGTCAGGGGGAGTTATCTGGATAAGGTTTTTCTGGGGGTTTCCCTTATCCTGTAAGACGAATGTCGGGTAACTCTAAGCTCCATGGACCCCGGACTCATTTGAGCATCATTTCGTCCATTCCACTCATCGTCCGATATGACTTAACATTGGAGGACGTAAATTAAAAACTTTGTAATTGGGATGGTTTAAATTCTGGTTTTGATCTTTTGTATCCCTGTGTTGTAGAATTCTTTTCACCTGCGATTGCAGCCCTGTGTGACAACCATCTCTGCCTCTCCATCATTCTTAAAATACTGATGTTAATGGGACAGAAATGTCTTGAAGTGTAAAAATACATGGAGCGAGTTCTAGGTTATACAATGGATTAGATACCTCTCATTCAAACTTCTTCAGATACAGATGGGAGGTGAATAAGTGCAAATATTTGTATCAGTGTTTCAGGGCGGTGTGATGAACCTGTAATGTCTACTTTCTCCACTATTTCTGATAGTGACGTTTGTAGGGAAAATGTTGCATGTTTTTAGGATGGCTAGTATTCCCTCTGATAGGCATCTATTACATAAGAGGTCACACTGCTGTGCTCGCTCTGCCTATTACCATGGCCAACCGTGATTTATTTAAATGTATTTTATTTGCATTAAACACAACACCATTAAAAAAAAACACTCTAAAAAACTAAATCAACATAAAAACAGGTGCACAATATCCTGTACAGTTAAATAAAATAAATCAAAATGCCACTGTGTATGTCATATGATTTTAGCTTATTTACGGCTGCAACAAGTTTTCACTGGCTCTATAACAAGCTTCCATGTGTCGATGCCATGATTGTCACATCCTTTCCCACAATCGTCAGCTCTGACACTTGCCACTGTATACCAGATTTGTTGTCTAAGAGATACTTCATCATTAATTTTGACTGAGTAAACTAGTTCCTGAGATGTTCCCAGAAATAAAAGTCCAAAGGATTCAAATTGGGGGATCTTGGCAGCCAACACACAGGACCGTGTTCACCAATCCATCGATTTGGGAACTGACAATGTAGAAATTGGTACACTTGTCTACTGGTATGGGGAGCTGCACTGTCGTCCATGAACCACATTTACTGACGTGTATACAATGGCACATCCTCAAGAATTTCTGGTAGTTTTGTTTGCTAAAACTGTAGATAATGGATACCTTTTAGTGATTTAGGCAGTTCCATCCGTCTCAATAGCTGATCTTTGAGGATCCTGGCCCAAAGATTTACTGTGAGTCTGTGTTGAAAATTCCCACGGCAAATGGTGTGGGGATTCTCTTCCGCCCAGATGTGGACATCGTGGAAATTAAATATGCCATCACAGGTAAACACTGCCTCCTCTGTAACCATTATGTTGCAAGGAAACTGCACATTATTTTCACATTGCTGTAAGAAATAGTTAAAGAACTTCGCCCTTCTTGCATAATCTGCTTCTTGCAGATGTTGGACCCTTTGGTAATGGTATGGATACAGCAGATTTTCATGCAATGTGTGGTAAACACTCAAAGCACTTGTACCTATGTCCTTTGCCAAGAGCCTTGTACTCTCACCAGGCCTCTCTTCTACAACAAGTAAATTTCAACTTCATGCCGTAGTGCTTCAGCATTACGAGTTGGTCCTGTATCTTCATAATGGAGACGAAGAGAACCTGTATCACACAGTCTTTGATGCACTGGAGTGAACGTCTGTTAAGGAGATCATGATTTGGAAATTGTTGCGGATATGTCTCTTGCAGCATTGGCAGATTCTCCGGCAGCGCTGTAAATTAAATGAATGTCTGCCAATTCCGCATACATAAAACCTTTCATACCGCATACTTTGTAAACAACAGTCTGCTGCTACATATCGGCTCTTATTCCTTTGCTGTAAGTGGCTCTAAAGACGGCCAGCCTTGTGCATAATGTACACACAGGTGTCATGTGTGCTTTCTCTGTAAACATAAAAGGCACACAATGCAGGGCTGTTCAAAAACCATGGTATCCTAACTTTGCGAATCATTTGCAACATTGCTATTAGCAAGCAGACAAACTGAGATACACATATGTGCATTGTTCTGTACTATATATAAAATGATTCGCACTTATTCACCTAGCACCCTGTATTCTGTTGAATCATGAATGCTGGAAGCATTATCATGCAGCAAGGGAATACCAGCACTAAGCATCTTGCATCACTTCCAAATGACCATCAATTTCTGCAGAAATTTGAAGTGACACTCAGCATTCAGCAACTGTCCAAGAACACTGTACATAGTAGTTTTCACACTGACAGACTCCTTGAATTTGATCTTCAAAGGAGATCCACTGTGACATCAATGCACTGACTGCTTGGTTTCTGGGCTAAAATTAGCAACCCACATTTCATCACCTATACTGATCCAGTCCAGAAATTCATCACAATCATTACCAGAGACCGAAACTTAGGGAGAGTGCCTTTCTAAATGCAACAAATCTATTTTCAATTTGAAAATAAATCTCTATGAATTACACCTTTGAGATTGAAATGTCACAGTTTTATGTTGCCTTTTTCAATATAATTACATATTTTACATCATTCGAGTATATTTTATTTCAATAACCATTAGTCCATGACAATGAAAGTTAATTTGCTGGATGTATATTAGCTTTAAGTTGCAGACAACATAGGTAATCTTCACGCATTGCAACAATGAGTGCTGCTGCACAAATAAATGTATAGATAACAGAAAGCATTTGTGTTTATTTTAAAAGGCATCATAGTGATGTTGCTAGCTGCAACATGACAAAATTTAGTGTTCATTTACGCATTTTTGGGTTTGCAGGTTGATGCGAATCTTAATTGGAAATCTCATAGAAAGTATCATACCCAAGTTGAGATCAGCTACTTTTGCGCTTAGGCCACTGAACTCTTTTTGTCTAATTCACACATTAAAACAGGCATACTATGCATATTTTTGTTCTATAATGAAATATGGTTTGATGTTCTGGGGTAACTCGGTGGAGAGTAAGCGAGTATTCATATTACAGAACAGAGCCATCAAAGCAATATGTGGCATCAACGTTACAGCTCCACTTCCTTGTGAATATATCTTAAGTGTTTCCATATCAAAAATCAAGACTACTTTACACAAAATGTGAATATACATAGCATAAATACTAGACAAAGAATGGATGCACATAAAACCAGTGCTAGATTTGTTTCAGTAAAGGAGTATATTATTAATGTGTCAGAATATTCAATGCACTTCCAAAATACTTAAAATTGCTATCTTCAAGGAAAATAGATAAGTATAAGTCTGCTCATAAAAACTATCTATGCAGCAAGGCCTATTACTTGGTACAGGAATTTATGGATGATTGTCAAAGTGTCCTGTGCTATAAAGGGAATGTAATGTATCATTGTACTTGATTTGAATCAAATTTTATTCACAATTACTTTCTGTTTAAACAAATGTCTCAAAGAAAATTCTACTGAATAGTTTAAAGGTCTAAAGAGTAATACCAATCTATAAAATGGGAATTGCAAACCACATGCATATATACTTTTCATAATTCCAAAAACACTTGAATCGCTTAATATACTCAATTTATTTAGGCCAAACTAACATGATTACTGAACTACAATTAAGTTTCAGAAAAGGGAAACTGACTGTTGCTATGGTTTATTGTGTAAGAAATGGGCTTTTAGCTTTTGAAAAGAAAAATTGTATACAGACAACTTCCACTTTTGGTCACACTCAATTCTGTATGGAAAGATGCTGTTACTCTTTTTTATATTTGTGCAGATTTTCAGATGCTTAAATCTGCAGCTCGCAATGTTGAGTTGAACGAACACTTATTTATTGAATATGTTTCATAGAAACTGTCTACATTATCAGAGATTTTGAATGGTTGGGTTTGTTTCACATAACTTTTGTGGAGTCACTTTATTTAGTGTTTGCTACCTACTCTTCTAGTTGCTGCATCACAGATGATAATGCAGGAAAGAAAAGGAAATTTAGAATGGTAACACTCAAGGCCAAAATTTAGGGTACCTCCCTGGCATTTGACAGTTATGAGAACAGAAAATCTTAGATGAAACCTATCAGTGGGAACAGTCCTGACAGGATGTGGACCAAGGGCCACTTCCTTGTGAGTCTATGGCTTTAACCGATTCAACTACACATGTCGATATGCATGGATATTCACTGAATTCCTTTGTTGGTCAGTTAATGAACCTGAATTACCCATTTGGTGGAACCATAAACTTTTTTATCAAATTATCTACTGGTGGGATTTCAAAGTTCATTATTCCATCCTTATTTTTCCATATTAAAATGTTCTCCCACATTGTCAGTTTGTTTCGGTTTATCACCTTTTTAATAATTTTGGATTTGGGACATGGCCATGATTTTCATTCCAAAAGTGAAAAGCTACTGCTAACTTATTTTCCTGTTTCAGATGCATGTTATGTGGGAGGTATCCAGCAGGCACTATCCATAGCTCTAATGGCAGATTGTTAATGAGGAATGGCAAAGAAACAAGCAAATCTACATTTTTTACCTTGGACTCTGAACCAACTTAGGCCTTAGGGATACTTCACATAAGCTAGTCTGAGGTGAAGACTTGAATGACTTAAAATCACTAAGCCAGTACTCAAAACATGGACTCTCATATGAGAGCTGTGAACAACACAACTTGGCTACCCTGTGCCCAATCAGACTTTTATTCCAAATGGCAACGGACATAAAAATTTCGGCACAAATAGATGACAAATGGCGGATAATGTTTCATGGTAATAAAGAGCTTGCATAAGCAGTTTACGATCGCGTGGCTAGTGTACACAAAGGAACTGACAGGCGGCTAGCGTTCACAAAGCGCCGACAATTAACGACAGTGCCGATAAACAAGAGACGGATATTAAATTTTAGATGAGTCGCGTTTTTTACACATCTGCTTCACACAGAGGTGAAAGACTTGCCGACCCAGATAGGGTTTCATGTTTCTTGAAGGTGATAGAATATTCAGATTATGTCATTAGATGCCTTGTTTATTCCAGAAAAATCTAGTGATTGACAGAACAGTCTGGAATTCATGAATGGGTGTATAAAAAGAAGCCAAGGCTAGTGATGAGTCAGTTGTGTGTAAAACGAGAGTCAACTGTGAAGTATAGTAAGGAAAGCTATGTTTGTTATTGTCATCGACCTTGGTGCTGTAGATTGTGATATGTGATGTAATGTTGTTACATGAGAATTGAACAGTAAATTTCGACGGAAATAAAGAACGACTTTTATTTTCTGCAAATTGGACTTTTAATTCCACGAACCCACTAAGTCATACTATTTATGAACCAAATTGCTTTAAACATTCAATATAAACAATTCCCCTGAAATAAGGGTGGTTATATACATCCTGCCATATTTGAGCAAGTTAAATATGCAGTAGTGAATACCTTTTCATGCTTCTTGTTTTGAATTTTGGCTGTGTTCTGAAGAAATTGTGTGTTAGAAGTAGATGTTACTTTGTCCTTTACTCCGTGATTGTTCTGAACGTGTTCAATTAATGTTTTTTCCTGTGAAAATTCCTTACTGCATTCACAGCATTTATATTCCTCATTTTGGTGTGTGCTCAAGTGAGCTACTAATCCATAACTACTTCGAAATTTCCTTCCACATGTTGGACAATCACAAGGATCATTTTCTGCAATAAATAAAAAAAATAAGATTACAAATTTATAAATGACAATGTAAAACTTTTAAAGTAGTTTATATGTCATGTACATACACATTAATTGATAAATATTTACATATATTGCTCTATTTCTACGTAAATGTATTATATAACTTATTTAGTCTAGGATCAACAATTTATTGAGACTAAATGATAACACTAAATTATGCTAAAGTTACTTTGTCATTCAACTGTTAGCACAGTGCTAACATACACTTATAATGTGTTTCAAACAGGAAGAGTTCTGGACTAGTGGGAATCAGATGCATTAGCACACTCAGCATTGCCACCTCATTATTCCCACTCCTTTAACATTTCCCCCTTTCTTGCATACTACCCTAGTCTACTTAGTGCTAAACATAAGGAAACCCAAACTGAATTTTCCAAACTTTTATAACAGTTCAGTTGTTGAAATCACAATTGCAACATGGATATTCACATATTATGCACACATTTTAAATACTATAATTACAATTATAGTTTCTGAATAACTTATTTTTCTAATCCAACAGAACTGCCAGAGGCTCATCCATATAGCTGTGAATGTCACGCCAAGAGACAATTCATCTTCATCATTGGAGTATTGCAAATTTATGACGATAATCTCTCAAATCTTGTCAAGTGCCACTTCTTTCCAAAAATCATCTTCTTGCAGTTTATCTGCATGACTCACACAGTTTTCCCAGTATTGTGCTTGTCAATTTCATGTTTTCATACTTTTCAGTTTAAAAGTATTATTTTTGTTTACAACATAATTTGAGCCCACATTAAATCAATTGGATTCTACTGGCAGTGGTAAAGGGAAGGCAGATTACCTCGTGTCTCATTTCAATTGCAAATTGATCCAGCTGATATACTTTTCCCCAGTTTTTAAATAGAAGAACTGAATAGTACTGCTTTGAACTCTCTAGAGTAAACAGAGATTACGAACCATTCATAAACAATGTGATGACAAGTTCTGCACTTAGTAGCGTTCAAGGACAAACATCATCCCATTTGAAACACATCATTTCACTTTTATTAATGGACAGAACAATCATGACAGGTTCCATAGATTAATGTTTACTTAAGCCCCTGTTGCAAACATCAACTTGTATTGCTTTGTAACTTCTCAATGCTCACAGTGCAGCTCACTCGACTGACCAACTTTTCACTAATTAACTGATGGCCAACTGATGTCATTAGCAGGCTTCAACGCTCTATTTATATCCTGAGATCAAAGCAGGGTTTTACAGAAGTTTGTGATTACTTCACATGGGCCAAAATTGAAGCTGGCTGGACAATAGAAAAGGCCACATATTTCCCTGTCTTTTAATGGAAGGTAGCAGATTGGCTTTGTGATGACAGCAATCTCAACCAGCATTTTATTGCCAGCATCTTCACTCGGGGCAACCTCTGAATGTGGTAGACTTTATTGCTGATCCTCTTCCCGTATGGTATTGTCCTGGTTGGAGCTTGGGGTAGTGTGCCTCAGGTCTGGACAGCTTGATGCATGCCATTCTGCATGAAACCTCTGCTGTAGGCTTGCTGGTCATGCTGACCAGGCCTTCCTTGGTCACTGCTGCGTGGAGGTACTAATATGTCTTCTTGTGACTTTGTGACAACGTTCCATGGAGTTCCACGACCATTAGTTCTCTTGGAGTTCTTCTGTAAGCCTTGCTTCTGGTAGTCCCAAATGTAGCAAGAAAAGTTATCTAGACTTTTGTATTAGCCATAGGAGGTATATTGTGGTGTTGAGATTGTTTTGCTTATTTGACTGTGAATTTAAGTACTCTATTTTGTATTTTCGAAGGCACCCTAAATGTATGCTATGTATACATTATCTTTGTGGTCACATAGTTTTATGATTCACTACTAGTATGTGCACATTTTTTTGTTGGTTTTAGTATAATTTTGTTATACTGAGCTCACTTCAAAATCTTTGTGTATGAAACATTGTATGATGAACTCTTGTAAAACTTTCATAGTGTCATTGGTACATACATAGGTGGTTTGTTAGTCATTTCATTTTTTTTTTGTGCATTCTTGTGGCAAATTTAGCTCTCCTTATAGACAGTGTTGCCACTTCCCAAATATAAGCAGAGCTAGGCAACATCCTCTTTGTAGTGGTCATTTTAATTGTAGGGGTGTAGGAAAAGTGTAATATGTACTGTTTAATGCCTGCTTTTACTAAATGCAGGCAGTGACACTGATGATACCTAAGATGAAGATGGAGCACCGTTGGAATGAGATGGCAAGGGAAACCAGAGATTCAGAGAAAACCCGCCCCAGTGCTCTGTCATTGCTGTGTTGGAAATGATCTGCAGCACAGGATGTTATGACAGGAGATCAACAAGGCTAGTTGGTCTTTCTCCTCAACTGAACCTTTAAATTCTGCAATGTTACTGTGACAACTTTTTTTTAAACTTTTTTGCACCGAGTATTATGAATGGATTCTTTGTTGTGAAGGATGTGCTAGTGTGACCATCAGAGTTTTCTTTCTTTTTCTTTTTTTCCTTTTAAAAACATTGACAAGTAACTATTATAATGAATGAGTGTAAGCTTTTACAGCCGGAGTCAATGTAACTGGAAATTATTTCTGGACTTTTATGCCGTGGTCCGCTGGAGTTAGAATTTGCAGACAAATTGTCCACAATTGCAGCAGACATCTTTAGTGGTGCAGCTGTAATCTCCTGCAAACCAACAAGATAAAATAGTTGGCTAGCCCAGTAGCTCAGTCAGAAGAGCACCTGCCTGCCATGCTAGGAGTTCTGGGTTTGATTCCCAGCAGTGAGTTGGGGATTTTTCTCCAACCAAGATAATTCCTCTACTTTCCCAGAGCCTGGAAGTATGAATGAGAGTGCAAATGTGTGCATGATATAATGATTAAAACCCAACGAATACCAGTTAACACCTCCAATATGTTCCAAAAGAGAACAGCCGCCGATATGACCATTAATTTATAGGCGGGTTATAAATGGGGGAGGGAAAAAAAAATAAAGAAAGAAAAGAAAAAAAAAGATAAAATAGTTTTGAAATTTGGATGTACTTAGCCTGTAAAATTAAAAAAATTCTTATATAGAATAAAAAGAAGTATTTCAGAAAGTGGAGTGCCATTGTTACTAAAATTAGGCAAGTGAGTCAACCTTGTATATACTTTTCTCCACTTACAAGTTTTTTGATGAAGACTAGTTTCTGGGAACCTCTTCCCTATCGTCAGTTCTGTGGTTGACTGATGATGCAGACACCGGATGCATCATCAGTCAACCACAGAACTGACGATAGGGAAGAGGTTCCCAGAAACTAGTCATCAAAAAACTTGTAAGTGGAGAAAAGTATATACAAGGTTGACTCACTTCCCTAATTTTAGTAAAAAATTCTTGTTATTTTTTTTTTATCACACCTCATGATCTACAGAGGCAATAAATTGAATTGAATTACTAAGTTGGCTAGCTTACCTAAATGCATGTCAAGATGTTGTTGGAAGGTCGCTATCCTGGTAAAAATACGATGACACACAGTACATTCATGCTCTGAAAACATCTCATCAACAGGTTCCTGTTTCACAACACTATTAGAAAAAATATAGTATTAGAAGAATACACATTAAAATAGTAACAATGCTACTTTCATTTTAACATATACAACATAATTATACTTGTATATATAGCCCAAATGTTATGCAAAATACCTTTTTTAGCTGGAAATAAAATTAATGTGTATTTTGAGTTACTTGGAAATGAAAGAAGCAATTTTTATGTTGTCTGTTTTCCCTTTTTAAAATCTAGCTGCCGATTTGAATAATAAATGTTCTTACAATATAATATAATAATTGTTAAACTTCACAATCTTTTTAAGAAATTGGGAAATTCTTCACAGACCTCAGGAGACTAGTTTCACAAATATATATTTGCAAAACTATCTCCTGAATTCTGTAAACAATATACCAATTTCATAAAAAGATAAGTGAAGTTTGTAACAAGTTATTATATTTTATTGTAATATCTATATTGCTTAACTGTTAGCTTCAGTTTTTTTGTATAGTAAATGTAAATATTTCCCTTTTTTAAATAAACTAACCTTTTTCCATTTATTTTCAACTCTTAGATATTGGAAACCACTTGGAAATCCCTCACTTTGGAAGGTGACCATTTTTTCTAGTGTTATATTTGCTACCTCTTACAGGTGCAGCACAACCAGAAAATATTTTAATGAACAGTGATGGTCATTTACTTTCAAGTGAAAATAAACACTCATCAAGTTACAGTACCTAAATTCAGTCTACTGAAAAGTAAACTTCACAATTGTGTAGGTGAATTTGGCACACATGTGTGTTCAACTGATGGAAAAGTTTTACTGTGTTGTTTGTTAACAGTATTTTAATGTATATTATCAATATGTCTTATGAACAAAGCAAATATCTACTCTTACTGCAAAGAGCAGTATTAAGAAAATAGCCTACTTTCAATAGTGTTACCACACTTAGCAATTACAGTGTTCATTAGATGTGTAAATCATTAGTTGATGCCAGGCAGAGCCTAATACAAAAACATCTATGGAAATTCCTTGCAGTAATGTACAAATATAAAAACATATTTTTTGTTTGACTTTGAAATCAAATATTGGCATGAAGTACAGAATGTCTCAGTCTACTCACTGTTTAATTTTAATTATATTAATTACAACTTTAAAATGTATAACGACTTTTTTTAGTTCTACTAATATGTACATAGTACAGAGGTCTCGCATTCTACCCAAATATTTGACACTGACATTTTGGTGTAAATAAACTTTTTGAAGTCTCCTGAATAAAATATGTTAGAAGGTCCATGTGTATCTGTGCGTGGACTTGCACACATGTCCCTTAACAGATTCACACAAAAATAAAAAGTTGGTTAAACACCAAAGTGACTTCAAAATCTTCAAAACGAGTCCCAAATTGAGCTCATTATCATTAGTCATGGTAAGAAGATAAAAAGATCCGGCACAAGTGGCAGAGCTATTTAAGAGATACTTCACTGAAATTGCAAATGAAGTATTGAATAAGAAATATGGCACACAGAATGTTAAACTTAGTTACAATAATAAAATCAAGTGGTGCACAAAATCCTTCTTTATTCACCCAGTAAGAATAGATAAACTAATAAAAGTAACAGACTGAAAAAGTAAGTTTTCATCAGGAAGGGGACGTCTTTAATGCATGTTTATAATATATCTTTTGGAAAAGGGTATTTCCAGAAAAATTAAAAGATTGCTTAAGTAAAGCCATTACTCAAAAAAGGGTCAGCGCACAATATACAGAATTACAGTCTGCTATCAGTGTTATAAGCTTGTTCAAAAATCCTATAAAACTTATGTACAACATAAGCATTAGCTTCCTAGGAAAAAAAAAATACCATCATACCAGATATACTCAACAGCTGCTTACACTTTATTAGAAAAAAATAATTGAGACCATAGAACAGAAAGAAGAAACAATAGGATTATTTATGGATCTCACAAAAGCATATGATGCAATAAAACATAAAATATTACAGAACAGCTAAATTGCTATGGAATAGGGGGGAAATGCATGGTGTGAGTTGTACTTATCACATAGAAATCGGATAGCAGAAATTAGTCTAGTAAATAAAAAAAAGCATAAAAAAGAGAAATATAAGTAAACACTCACAGTAGCACATGGAATGCCACAAGGGTAGATACTAGACCCATATCTCTTTCTGCTACATATGAATGATATGCCAATGTATGTTCCACAAGCAGAGGTGGTACTATTTGCAGATGACAAAAAATATCCTTATGAAAGAAAAAAGTGTCACAAAGCTTAAGGAAAAAATAGAGAGTAATATAACAAAACTTGTATCGTGACTTATATCCAACAAACTTGATAAACACAGATAAAACAGTTATGAGGTATCATAGCAGCCAGAAAGGAATTACATCACATGTGCACCAATAAAATTAGATGCAGAAAGTATAAAGTATCAAGGAGAAACACAATTCATGGAGATATGCCTAAGTAAAGATTTAAAATGTGTATTACACATAAATATGTTTATCAAAAAGCTCAGTATGGAATGCTATATCCTAAAACATGCTAAAAACATTTCTAAGAGTAGGGACTATGATACATTGAAGCACAAATTTAACATAATTTTGAGTCAAACTAATACTCAATGTGCCATATATTGCTCGTGTTTACCTAGAACATGTTTTGTTAGGACCTTCCTAACATCCTCAGCTAATGTCGACTATTGAATTTTGATAGTCGACAACAGTCAACATTAGCTGAGGATGTTAGGAAGGTCCTAATGAAATGCATTCTACATAAACATTAGCAATATATGGAGCATTGAGTACTAGCTTAACTCGAAATTATATTAATGCTAAAAATACTTACTAGCACATAGGTTCTCAGAAGGTCATATTTTACTCAAATTCCAGTTACATTATGGAATAATAGTTTAGGTGTTGCAAATGGATGGGAAGAGGCATTTAAAAAGCAAAAGCAAGCAATAATAATAATGATGGGTAAGACCAATTGATATAACGTTAATCAAAACAAAGATCATACCTGTGGCCTGTATACAGACCAACAATATTTCTGAAATGGAAAGTGCTATTGATGTGTGGTTTTTACAGCATTGTTTGTTAGTTAGGGTTTAATACCACTTAGAAAGCATATTTTTGGAGCAAACATATATTTATTTTAAATGGAACAATGCCTAATTACATAAAAAAAATCAAGAGTAGGGTAAATTAAAATGTTAATGTGTTTTCCACAGGATTCTAGTGCCAGTAGTTCACGAGGTATCTTATTTTGAAACTTTTACACACATTCAATTATGTGTTCCATTCAACTGGCTTAGTCACTAGCTGTGATGTTATGGTATGTTTACACAGATTTGTGATTCATTTGTGCACTGCAACGTTCTAGTCAGTTAGTGACAGTTCAAGTAGTAGGTTGTGAATGAAGATGGGATTCACCAATGCAGACAAAGTCGACATGCTCATGATGTTTGGATAGCGTAGAAAGAATGCAGTTCATTCTTGTATGATGTAAATAAAAAGATATACCAATAGACGTCAATCATCTCGGCAATATTTATCAACCTCTTCAACCAATTACATGAAAATGGTAGTGTAACACCAAGAAAACGTAACAGAAACAAACAGGTGACTGGAGATGTAGGAGAGATTAATGTTTTGGCTGCTGTTGCAGTACATCTGCAAATTAGTTCCAGCACAATCGCACGTGGAAGTGGAATGAGTAAGGCAACTGTACTTCGCATTCTCTATCCACATAAGTTCTATCCCCATCACATCCCTCTCCATCAAGAGCTGCATGGAAACGATTTTGAGAATCATGTTAACTTTTGTACATGGGCATTAAGAAATGATACTCCAGATTCATCATGTATTTTGTTTAGTGACTACTCATGGTCAGATAAACCACAGAAACATGTACTTTTGGTCTGTTGACAACCCCCGTTGGCTTCGTCAGGTGGAACGTCAGCATCCATGGAGTTTAAACATGTGTTGTTGGATAGTGAATCACTAGCTCATAGGCCCTTTTTTCATAGAAGGGAGACTAAACTTGCATAAGTATCTCTGAGACCATCTATCACAGATGCTAGAAGTCGTTCCTCTGCAGATTAGGAGGAACTTGTGATTCCAGCATGATGGCTGTCCAGTCCATAGAGCACGAATTACTACAGTTCGTCTTTACGGACTATGGATTGGACGAAGGGCACCTGTATCTTGGCAGACCCGTTCAACAGATTTGACTCTGTTAGACATTTTTCTACTGGGAAAACTGAAAGACACTGTCTACAAGGACATACCAACTACACCAGATGATATGAAACAACGTATTACTGCTGCCTGCTAAGAAATTTCCGCTGAAATGCAAGAGCATGTTCAACAGTCTTACCGCAGGAGACTGGAAGCTTGTATTGAAGCTGGAGGTGCTCATTTTGAACACAAGCTTTTAAGGTTAAATTTCTCTTTACATGTCAGGATCCGCAGAGGCAGTGCACTCCCTTTTGTAATTCTTTAATTTACGCTTCCACAGGTAGCTAGTTTCAGTGTGTACAGGTTTCAAAATAAGATATCTTGTGAAATATGGCACTAGAATCATGTGGAAAATACCAATAACATTCTAACTTACCCTCCTCTTAATTTTTTAATGTAATTAGGTATTGTTCCATTTAAAAAGTTTATGTTTGCTCCAAAAATACACCTAAGTGTTATTAAAATCTATTTATAGGTTAGAACTATGAGCCCCTATCAAACAATGCTGTAAAAACCCTGCATCAATAGCACTTTCCATTTTGGAAATATTGGCAGTTCAAGTTTTAGGTAATTCATCCTGTATATATGCTACAAGCACTGTACTACATCCGATCATAAAAACTTAAAACTTTCTGAAAATCATAGATATATAACTACTGTACAAGACAGATGATTTAAATATTCAACATTACAGGACTAACCCAGTCAAGATAGGTGCATTCCACATTGAGATAAATTCAGTCTAATAAACTACCTACCACAATTAAAAACAGAAGATCTTAATGGATTCAAGAAAACACTTAGGTCATTACTGTTAATTTATTCATTTTATTCAGTTACTGGTTCCTTAAAATGATGTGTAATAAATACGACTCATATATAATTTAATAATTATTTCGCTTCACTGTGGTGTTCCAATGCAGTTAAATTTTGAGTTTAATGTTGTTTCACAATACCATTAATTCACATGACTGTTATTAATTTTGTGCTATTGTTATTAACTACAAGAATTGTGAATTGATTTTGCATTGGTACAACGTTAACAGAGCTACATTAATTTTTAGGTTTGCAATTTGTGGGGTGAGAGTAATGGCAGAAGAGGAACTAATAGGAAATGTTCAATATTGTACTCGTACCTGCAATTTGTAAATGCCAAGGGCAGGTGCTCAAGAAATAGTTCTATACTGAGACAGTTGTCCCGGGCAAAATAAAAATCACAATGTAATTGCAATGCTCCAATATTTTCTACATATGCCTCAAACTGTACAGAAGATTATAACAAACCATTTGCTACCAGGTCATACATATATGCTAGCAGATTCTATGCATGCACTAAAGTGTTCCTGAAGAATACAATAATCTGGGTTCCGTCATATTGGCCAATAATTTTGAGAAATTCGTGGCATATTCCACGGCCATTTTAATTTCACATGAAAGTCCTAAGATATAAAGATATTCAAAATTGGAAGTTGTTTCAGGAAGAAATGCATTTGTTGCAGCAATTAGTGACTAAACGACAGAGTGAGTGAGTGTGTGGTGTTTTAGGGCCCGTCGACAACAAGGTCATTTGGGCCCTAAACGACAGATATATCCATAAAAGTACTAGTTCAACTCAAAATTATATTAACATCCATAAAAGCTTAGTTATCAGCTGTTTTCAGATACATGACAAAGGAAGATTTCTGTATTAGACGGTTGTAAGTCAGATGTAGAGTGGATACTCTCTTTCTGCATGCAAAAAATGTTTCACTGATTGTGATTGTAAAACCAAGTTAATGACATAAACGTATGATGGTACTGTTGTTATGGCAGGCTGACACAGAAGTTTGTAATCTAAACTGAGACAGCGTTGCAAGAATGCAATATTCGTCCACAGCTATGCAAATCAACTGAACCTAGTCTTGACATAGTTGGAAGTTATATCAAGACTGTAAAGATCTTACTTTTATCTCTGTCTGGTTTTGGCACACTTTTTTGCAAATCCACTAAATGTTCTGTGACATTGGATGCTGAGGTAAAGAAAAGATACCTTTCAGCTACTCCTGCAAGATGGAATTATCAAAGTTGAATACAGGAGAACATATAAAAATTATTGATACTGTCACAGACACTGTTGTTACAAAGATAAGGAGGACAAAGTTGCACTACAAGAAGGTAAGGCTAGCTACATTATTATCAGCAGCAGAGTATTAGTTGTAGTTCTAGTAGTTATATTAAGGGTTCCCATTCTTAAGATTGCACTTCCTTGAATGTGTGAGCAATGCTATGCCAATGTTTAATAATAATAATAATAATAATAATAATAATAATAATAATAATAATAATAATAATAATAATAATAATAATAATAATAATAATAATAATAATAATAATAATATAAATTCAGTTTTTAAATTTTAAACAAAGCAAAGAAGTCAAAATTCCCAATGTAACACTATATGAATATACAGTTTTTTAAAGCTTACTAATATGTTTACATTTGATTATGAATGCAAATGACTCTCATGTTGTTTCACACTGACATTTAGATTAGATGCTTTATTTTAACATATGCTTACAAATAGTGAGTATGGTTATGAACAAAAAGATAAAGCAATTTGTGTCACTATAATTGTGCTCAACTTTTGCTGTGTAGTGCAAATGTTCAGTCTTATTAAATGCTTCATAAATTGTGTTTAATAATAAAATATGACAGCTCTTTTAATTTTGGCACAATTAGAATAAGAACATTAGCTTCTTTTAAAAATAGTACGAATTTCAATAGATTTCCTCAGGAAAAAACTTGCTAAGAAATACATACCATAAGAGATCTCCTTCGCTGTCGGTTTGACTGTCTTGCATTGTGCCTGCATAATAATCAGGACCACTAAATTTGGTTTGTTCTCTTTCCCTGTTATTTTTGCCCACTGTCTCATTTTCCACAGGTGGAGAACAATCCATATCAAGATTACGTCCTGCAACAAATCCTGGAAAGCCTACTTCATCTTCTTCATCATCATCATCAGATGTTGTAAAGTCCTCAAGTACAATTCGCTAAAAATTAAAAAAGAGACAGTTAGGTATGACTCAGTAAAATGAAAGAGGGAATCTTGTATGGCTCCAAAAATCTTAAATATTTACATTGTTTCCTTCAGCTTATGAAGCTGATGTAGAGGCTAGACAGTGAAAACCTCACAGCAAACACAGTTGCTGAAAATTACTTAATTCCATCAGGCAACATGCTTCAAGCTGTACTATACCATTCTCTAATAATATAAATCCAAATAAGACACACACTTGAGGTAAACAAAGGTGAGAGTAGTATATGGCAATGAAATCATTATATATTTATTTCCTTGCAGTATACATTTTCACTGGGCATTTAGGATTACATAAACACTTTATAGGATTTTAAAGTAATGAGTCGGTAATTCAAAAACAAATATCACTTAAATTATCCTTACTTGGATATGTTTCGGAGAATGTTTTGTCCCCATCATCAGCAGTTACCACTAAAAATTGGGAGAAATTATTTCAAATATGATTCACAAATTAATGGAGCCTAATCTGGACATTCCATAGTGTACAGAATGCTAGACTAGTACTCACATGAATCAATAAATAATTTGAAATAAAATGTACATCACTTGCATTCATAATCAAATATAACACATTAGTAATTGTTTAAAAGACTGTACATTAATGTAAGCTGTTTTAAATACCTCTTTTTGAAATTTAAAAAGTCTGTATTTGTTTAAAATTAAAGAATATTCAGAAATGGATAAAATTTTGTATAGCAAATAAAAGTAGTACTCCATTATTATGTACTACATTTGGTTAGCAAAACCCAACCTTTATAGAAGGGAGTTCAGACAAAATTAGCAACTTCTGTTCTTAATACATTTTAACAAAGCATTCTAATATGTACACCCTGATTACTTTGGTTACAAAGGGAAGGGTTGAATTCAAACGTAATTATTGTCTTTCCTACTTACTCAATTGAAAGAAAATTGTATAGGAGCTAATCCTCGTAGTAGGATTCTAATAGTAGGATTCTACTATTATGTACAAATACTGATTACATCTGATTAAGAGAAGCTAGTCCTTCATAAGGGTAATTTCAGACAAAATGAGTAACTTCTCTACTCCTTTTCACAAAACATTGTATGCAGGTATACTGTTATTCTATAAAAACCCTGACTATAGTTGGATACAAAAACTACCTTTTTATAAGAGTAAATTCTCACAAAATTGGTTAACTTTTTTTGCACCAACAGCTTGTCATAGAATGCTGTGTAAAAGTTGCTGCATTATGTTCCACAAATCAGTTTAAAAGACAAGAGTAGCCTGAAACTTTACATTTTTCAATGAATTTAATTAGCTGAATATAGTTACTGGTTTATACTTGCTAATAAGGTTAAGCCATATCCAAGACCAGTATCAGACTTCAAATTTTCAAAAATCATGGACTAATATGGCTTTGATTCAAAAGTATAAAATGAATCACACCTTTTAGTTAAAAAATTATTTTATTTATAACAAAATTACTGTTTTTAATGATGCTAAAACAAGTGAACTTAAAATTTCTTCAAGACCAATATTGAATTCATCCAAGTTCTAAGGCTTTCACAGTCGGCGTCAATACTAGATACAGTATAATCTTGGCTTGTGGGCCAATGAAATTGGCAAACAGTACAGACACAAGTCCAACCCAGCCGGACCAATCACAGCAAACCACCCTTCCAGTCATCAATATAAATCTCACAGCCTATGGTGCAACCTGCACAGTTGCTGATGAAACCTTCACCAGAGTACTTCGACCTTGCTACTGCCACTGAAGATGTCTGCAGCAGCTGCAGACCAAATATCTGGGAAGAATGAACCCAGTAGACCAAGGCCCACAAGCCTGGATTATACTGTAACTAGCAATTATGCAACAACTATGCTTATCAGTAATTTTGATTGCTCTGTAGAATTATTAGTATTATACTAATTAAATAATTCCACAGAGCAATCAAAATTACTGATAAGCATAGTTGTTGCATAATTGTTTTCAATTTCACTGCTTATCAATGCATCAAAAACAAGCTCTTACTCCACGTGATACCAGATACCATAGTGATAATTGTATAAAGAAAAGACAGGGAGGTAGATAAATAATTGCAATAAATAATTTTCATATGTTAAAATTAATGTATTATACAAGGGTTGTTTGATAAGTATCTAGTAAATTTCCATGAAGGGATGGAAATTCTTTGTTGGAACTCTGTGGGTGGTAAGCTTGTTTATTCAAAAGATTGTACAGAAAATTTGAATGTGCTACATTCATTGTTGACAGCCATCTGAACTGTCAGTGTGACAGGTGCAACTGAAAATGGAAAAAACAGTTTCATGCTATTTTTAACAATTTTCATTTGAAGAGCTGGACTGTCACTCAAGTCAAAACTGAATTGGATGAAGTTCATGTGGACTCTGCACCAACATTGAAGACCATTTACTTTTGGATCAATTAATTGAAACTTGGTGTAGAAGCACCAAAGGTGAATTGCGTTCTGGTTGCTAATTGAGGTCACCATACAGGACACCACTGAAAAAATCCACGATCTGGTTATGAAGACTGCTGAATCAAAATTTGTGAAACTGCTGAGACTGTAGACATCTCAACCGAGTGAATGCAAAATATCCTGCATGAAAAACTGACAGTGAAAAAGTTGTGTGTAAGATGGGTGCCGTGATTGCTCAATCGACCAAAAACATCCGAAAGTATATCTCTACCGAGTGCCTGGCAATGTTTAAATGCAATCCGCAACACTTTTTGTGCCTTTTGTGACTATGGATGAAACTAGGACCCATCATTACACACCACAGTTCAAAACAGCAGTCAAAACAATGGATAAATGCTGGTGAAAGTGCACCAAAGAAGGCACGGACCATTTTGTTAGCTGGTAAGATCTTGGAAAAAGGCAGAACCATAACTGGAGCTTATTATGCTTCATTGTTGGATTGTTTGCAAAATGAGTTGACTGAAAAGAGACCAAGATTTAAAACACAAAAAAGTGCTCTTTCACCAGTGTAATACACCATCGCACTTAGCAATCACAACAGCAGAAGTGCATGAGGAATTTGTTTCTCATCCACCTTATTCACCAGACTTAGTCCCAAGTGACATCTTCCTAAATCCTTTCATGGAAGTGTTGAAAACAGTGTTGTATAAATTAAATTTATTGGGAGTTGATTAATGACACTAAACAACACTTACTTTTAAATTTTCCCGGAACTAGTTTCAGAGGCCTTCCCTCTATCTTCAGCCGGACATCGACTGGTTCTCATTGGTGTAGCTGGCAATATTTTGTCATCAGTCTCCTCTAGTGGCGGTTCGAGGAACTTGCTGAACAAATCTTTCTGGGGGATGTCGAAATTGAATACTTTGTTCCTATTTTTTGAAATAAAGATTTGTTCCCATGTGGCCAGTTCTTGTTTTCCTGTTGTATGTTTTAGTAATTTTGGTTCTGGATATATGTTGTGTTTTTTTTCCCCAAAAATGTGTGGCAACTGCTGATTTTTCTAATTGTTTGTATTTTATGTTCCTAAAGTGTTCCTTTTCTTGTTTCTAAATTTCTTTTGGTTTTTCCAATATAAATTTGACTACAGTCACAGCATTCAATTTGATATATCCCAGATTTTTTGTTAGATGGAATGGCATCTTTGATGTTTGAACAAATTAGGTTTTTTAAGGAGTAATGGTTCACTGGTGCTAGTTGAATGTTTTGTTTTTTGAAGACTTTTTTGAATTTATCAAAGGCCCATAGATGGTAAGTGAATTTTTTGAAGATCATTTTAGTTTCTGTAGCTGAGAGGGTTGTGGTTTCCTTTAGTAGTTTCTTCTTTTTTGCTAAGTTCACTTTTTTGTCTATAGTGATTTGGGAGTCATTTTTCTGTGCTATTTCAATCATTTTGTTGTATTCTTTTTTGTATTCTTCTGCTGTGAGAGGGATGTTGACCAGTCTGTGTGCTAAACTATTAAAGATTGCCTGTTTGTGGGATCTTGGATTGTAGCCATTAGCTTTTATGTAGTTGTCTGTCTGTGTTGGTTTTCTGTAAATGCCAAAGTTTATTCTATTTTTATTTCTGATTATTTTTAGATCTAAAAATGGTAAATGCTCGTCTTTTTCAACTTCTACAGTGAACTTGATGCTTTTTTCTTGAATATTTAAAAGTTTTAGTGCATCACTGATGTGTTTTTTTGGCACTATGGCAAATATGTCATCTACATATCTTTGCCAGAGTTTGAACATCCATGGGAAACCTTTAGTGATCCTTATTTCTAGTGCACTCATGTACAGATCGGTCAGGAAGGGTGATAAGGGGTTGCCCATTGCTAAACCAGAAGTTTGATGGAAATATTTTGTTTGAAACTGGAAGAAATTCTGTTCTATGCATAATTTGGTTAGTTCGATGTAATCTGAAATTTCAAGTGATGGCATTCCAAGTGATTTGAGCCATTTTTCTATCAACGTTGGGAGTTGTTTAACTGGTATGCTGGGAAACAGTGATTTAACATCAAATGAGACTAGTGTGTCCTCTTCATTTAGTTCAGTATCCTGTGTTCTATAAGTTCATAGGTGTTTTTGATGCTTAGGCTATCGAATTTTGGAAAGGAGTTGAATTTGTTTATTAGCCACTTTGCAAGTTTGTATGTTGGTGAATTTATACTGCTAACTATAGGTCTCATTGTTATGGATGGTTTGTGTATTTTGGGTAAGCGATAAAGTCTAGGTAAGGTTGGGTTATCTGGTTTAACTGTATATTTGTTTGATATTATACTTGATTTTGCTATTGTTTTTTCAAATGATTGTATGCAAGCTGTTAGTGGATTTTTGTTAATGGTTTCATATTCACTGTTAGCATTTCTTGCATTGTTTCAAGGTAATCAGATTTATCCATTATGACTATTTTGTTACCTTTGTCTGCCTTGGTGTATATGACGTTTTTTTGTTTCAATGAATGGATAATATTTTGTTTGCTCTTCTTAACGGATCTGGTATTTATTTCTTCCAAAATATTTTCACATTGGCTTTTAAGTGGATTTTGTTTTGATACTGGTAGACACTGTGCCGAAATGTTTATATCTGCAATGTAGTCCTCAAACGAAATTGAATATAAATTGTATATAAATATGAGTACTTCTGTTCCTCAATTGGCCTTACAATTCTAATAAAAACGAATGCTTGAAAATAAACCGATTCTGTTAATATAATTTTGTGCTTTAATGTATCATAGTCCATACACAATTTAATTTTATTTTAATTTCTGCTATACTACGGCAAGTGTTCCATTTAAAGGAATAAAATTTTATCCTGAAAACTTTACTTTTATTATGCATATTAGTTCCCTATAAGTTAGTTTTATTAGCTCATATATGTCTTCCACCAATGAAAAACAGCTGATAGGTATAACTATTAGAATAGGAGATATTTAAAATAGTTTTAAGTGTTCCCCCTTGTATTGCCATTCAAATACCTTTTAATATCATAAGATAATACTAATAAAAGATGTGACTGTCACTGCTAGTTATGGGTTGATCATTGCAATTAGAAAACTGGACTTCAAAGATGTTTTCTGAATACCAATTGCACAATGCCCATTATTTGTACAATTAGATGAATTATTATACAGTATTGAGTCATTCCCATACCAAGATTAATATTTGGAACAGAAAATTAAAATCTTAAAATTTGAAATCTGGTTACTTGCCTACAGTTTTGATTGCCAATGTTAACTTAGTAGAAATGTTTCCCTCTGCATAAATTGTCTAAATGTTGCTTCTAAAACAGTGCTAATGTAAAAAACTGGACTATACTATGGAGCGGTTTCAACAAAAGCTAGACCAAGTAGGGTACCCCCGAGAGGAAAAATGAGGCAAGACAGAGGTCAGCCATCCCAAGGAGCCACAACAGTGCAGAGGACAGACTGAAGTTACAAATTATCTTTGCATACCTGATTTGTGCTCTTATTATGACTTCCTGTTATTCTTCTGGAAGGGCCTATGTTATATCTTGATAATGTGGCATTAGCAAATGTTTCAGATGATCCTTTAGTCACCAGTCTTTCATTTGTATTGTTGCTCTTCACTTTGTGTGATGTTCCAGCATATGTTTTCTGTCTTTTCTTACTTGAAAATGTATGCTCATTGCCTGATTCTTCAAGAAATCTACCACTTGAACTCTCTGCTGGATTTGCTGTAATGTTGCATCCATTTACCTCTGTACCCTCAACAGGTGTGTCATTGCATTCTGCATTAAACGACATATCTTCATCCTTTAACAAATAAGCAAAAAGATGATTCCATAGACAGAGTATTTCAGAATTAATATATACATTCTTTGAAACAGTAATGTTCATAATTAAAGCAGGGTCATAACATGTGTGGAACAAACAGAAAGGCAATTAAATTGCTGATTGCCTTTTTAAATATGCATTTGCAATAAAATAATGCTATATTCTCTCTCTCCCTTTTTTAATTATAAGAGTACTGTCTTTATCTTATTAATCATTCATTGACAACATTTAAGTGTTGCATGAGCTGGCATTTGGAATCTTTCAACACCCTGTGAAGTCTTAATAAATTGTATCTGAAATAAACTTGGAACCTCTTTTAATTAGTTATGATAGTAAGTCGCCTCAAATGGTGTATCTCAAATGGGAGAGCACCTAGTCGTTTACCAGGAAAATATATGAGTCAAATGGAGAATTTAATGTCAGGACGGCACGCTGAACATGGTAGCTCAATGAGTTAGAGCAACTGGATGGAAACCAGGAGATCCATGGTTCAAATCCCGGCCATGGCATTGAATTTTTCATGTTGACTCTATCTAGTGAAATGAATGTTTCGAGGAAAAGTTCAAACTATTCATTCACACTAGCCGTATATGGGCTAAGGTTTTATATAGTAGTCAGTTCAAACTATTCACTTGCTCACTACACAAAATACATATGTGCATATTCTTATATTGTTTCAATATGATTATGAGAATGTAGTAAGATTTGAAAAACATACTTACATCTAAACATTGAGTCCAGTTCTTCAGAGTCAACTGAGCCTCAGAACATACTCTCTTAAATTTGTCAAACTCCTCAATGTGGCCAAGACAGAGGTAGCAAATATTTTTTGGTAGTGTATCTTTTACATCCACCTAAAAGCAAAGTAACATTATAATGGCAATAACAAAAGGAATAGATCAATATTAAATACCTAATAAATGAAAAGCTACAGATACAATAGCCTATTCGTAAACAAATGCATTTAGAAATATTTACAAATCAAGCAATATAAACTAATTTATCTGAACAATGTGAACACAAAACTCAACTGCTTATATTACAGATTAGTTTTTATTACTTATCAGGGGGAAAAATCACTATCAAATATTTATTGTTTCATTTTACTTAGAACAATATAGACATAAAAGGAATATTTCAGAAATCTCTATGGTACAAAACGGGTTATGTAACTTCAACTTGCTTAGCTTTACCACTATTGTGGTGTTACGGGATCCATTTTCCTCTGTACATTATGCCTTTAGGTGCCTGACTGAGGAACAGAAACTCTGGATCAGAGATCCCATGATGGTTGACAGCCCGATGCCTGGTATGGAAGTGAGAGAACTAGATGACAGAATGAGAGCAAAGTAAATGAAAGGAAAGATGATAATGGAGCATTTGGTGGAATGATGGTGGGAGAAACTGGAGAAAACCTGCCCCTGTGCCGTGTTGTCCATCACAAACTCACATGCGGTCACCTGGGATCGAAATCAGGCCACCTTGGTGGTAGTCAAGTGGTACAGCCTACAAAACGGCATGTAACACTAACTGTAAATAAACTATACACATTTTTTGATGGGTGAGGAACTCAGGATAACCACAAGGTGGAATACTTATGTAAACCTAGTTCCAAACTTGAGAATGTGACCTCAGATCTTAAGAGTACGTCTGTTGGTCTTTCTAAGAAAGATAACATTATGATCACTGGGGGCTATAGCAATAGCATTGATGCTGATTATAGGTATTCAGTTAAGAAAGATCTGAATATCATTGCCAACGTAAGCAAGCAGTTACAATGAAGTTCAAGTTGTCTACTCATTTAGACATGTTAAGTAAGCAATTCACCATATGACAGTCCAAGTGAAGGATTTGTGGAAGAGCAGCACAGCTTATATTGATGTGCCAACATTCAGCCACCAACAGCCCGCCTCGGTAGCATGGATGGTAGCGTGTCTGCCTCACGTTCAAGAGGTCCTGAGTTCGAATCTCAGTCAGGGTGAGTTACCTGGATAAGGTTTTTCTGGGGTTTTCCATTATCCTGAAAGATGAATGTCAGGTAACTCTAAGCTCTATGTATCTTGGGCTCATTTGAGCATAATTTCATCCATTCCACTCATCGTCCGATATGACTTAACGTTATAGAAGGACGTATATTACAAAAAAGCCACCAACAAGAGCATTTCACTAAGTATAGTTACATCAACTTCTTAGACAAGAGGGCCTTGCAGATTCTCAGAGAAGTTCAAAGTAAGTGTACGTGTCTAATGCTCAGGAATTGACAACCAAGTCATTCTTCTTCTAGCCTCTCAGTATTTGGTGACAATGTCAGGGCACGTCTTCAAAGCCTGGCATGAAAAGTTCAAAGTTAATAATCATGAAAGACATGTTCCTATCATTGCGGATCCAGGGTCCAGATCTCATTTTATAGGAAGGTAAAAAGGAGGCCTACAACTATTCTCACTTTACCTTGGAGTCATCTACCCTTGTACATGATTAATATATATATATATATATATATATATATATATATATATATATATATATATATATATATATATAAGGGCTGATCAAACAAAGACTGTGACTGATTTTTTTTTCACAAATGTTTATTAATCTATTTCAATGTTTACATGATCTTTTTCACAGTAGTACCCTCCTACTTCAATGTACTTTTTATAACGTCTCTGCCAGTCCTTGAACACATACTGCAGACCATTTTCACTTTTCTTGAGTACTGCTTCAGAGTTCTCAAATCGAATGCCCCTAAACTGTGCCTTTAGTGATGGAAATAAAAAGCTCACAGGGTGCAAAATCGAGGCTACGAGCTGGATGTGGTGCACAGGTAATGTTGAATAAAGCCAGAAATTGCATTACCTTTTATTGCGATGTAGGCTGTGCACTGTCATAATGAAGTTGCCACCCAGCCCGAGAAAGCTCTGGTCATTTCTTTGCAATGTGCTTCCTCATGTAGCCAATATTGATTGTAGTATGCTGCTGTAACAGTGGTGTGAGCGGAAACTGCATGCTGCATCACAGTAAAAAGATGTGATGATCACTTTCTCTGCACATGGAACCATTTTTGCCTTTTTTTTTGGGGGGGGGGGGAGCCTAGCAATTTCCACACTGTGCTGGCTTGTTTTCCTTCAGGATCACAATGATGCAGCCTGACTCATTATTACCAACCTACCAATGCGAGAGTGCTGCCACAAACGGACATTACACACAAAAACATGCTATTTTCAAATATTTATGTTACAGATAAGAAACAATCACAGAAGCAACAGGAAAAAAGTCAGTCTCAATTGATTACCCCTCGTATATATATACCAGGTGAGTCACCTGCCCCTATTTATTTTTGAATGTATACAACATGCTAAGCAACATGTGACTTATCCCTTTTTTGAATGCCTTCTAATGGATGATCTGCAGAACAGTTTATGGAAGAGGGGTAGAGAACTCAGTGCATAAGTGTTGCAAAGGAAAGAAAGCAATCACTATGTATGTCAATCCCAGAAACATAATTCCCAGACAAATAGAACTGCAGTAGCAATTTTAAACAAGTTTACAAACTTTTATAGATAGTCAACATGAAAAATTCAATGCCATGGCTGGGACTTGAACCACGGATCTCCTGGTTTCCGTCCAGTCGATCTAACCCATTGAGCTACCATTGCCAACGTGCCGTCCTAACATTAAATTCTCCATCTGACTCATATATTTCCCTGGCAGACCACTAGGGGTTCTCGCATCTGAGATACACCATTTGTGGTGACTTACTATCGTAAGTACTTGAGTCCCAGGCGTCATCATTTAACTCTTATTATTTTAGTTACGAGGGGCAATCAAATATTAACAGGCCTTTGCTTACTGCGCACGCATAAAGTGCCGTATGGGTTCAAGGCTTTTACAGCACATGCAGTGAGGTCCCTGGAAGGGAAAAGTGGACTTGGGAACTCATTTGGCTCTGTCCCTCGGAAAGAGAGAGGTGCATCTAGCTGTTGCACAACGAGTAATAATCAAGTTTGTTGTGAATGAAAATGTCGATGCAGCTGAAATTTGCCATCAGTTACTCCCACAGTTTGGGGAAAGAACCCTTTCATGGTCCACAGTTAAAAATTGATGCCATGAGTTTAATGAAGGACGTGAACATGTTAAAAACTTGGCCCACCCTCGCCGCCCATGCACCAGTATCAATCCAGAAAACATCCAAGCTCTTCAAGACATCATTGAAGGGGATTGCCACATCACAGTGCTTGAGATTTGTTGATAATGTTTTATAAGCTATGGGAGTGTCCAATCAATCATTCAAAGGGAGCTGAAATTAAGAAAAGTGTCAGCTCGTTGGGTTCCGTGGTATCTCACTGCAGAACAAAAAGCAGTGCGAGTACAAATCTGTTGCACGCTTCTCGCGCATTACAAAGAGTAAGGTGATGCTTTTCTGAACAGAATCATCACTTGTGATGAGATATGTGTGCATCATTACATACCCATATCAAAGAGGGCCAGTCTGGAGTGGAGAGCAGCCGCCAGTGAAAGCCAAGTCACGACTGTCAGCAAGGAAAGTTTTGGCCACAGTGTTCTGGGACTTGAAAGGTGTCCTTCCATTGATTTCCTCAAACAACAAGGACAACGACGATGGACCATTAATGCTGCCTACTACTGTGACCTTCTCAGTGAAGTTTGAGTTGCTTTTTGGTCAAAAAATTCCACTAGCCCAATCAGAAATGTGTTGATACTGCAGATAATGGCAGACCACACACTGCACCAGCAACACAGCAAAAATTGGCCGAAATGCACTGGACTACCCTTCCACATCCACCCTACAGCCTAGACCTCTTACCATGTGACTTCATGTTCAATCCACTCAAAGAAGCTCTTGGAGGACATCACCAATGAGGAGGTGAAAGACTTTGTACGCAACTGGCTCTGCACCTGTGCTCGTACTTTCAACTGGCATTAAAAAACTGCCTATTCGTTGGAACAAATGCATAGAAAAGATAGGTAAATATGTAGAACAGTAAGAAAAATGTTAATTTCAATTATTCTTCATGATAACATTTCTGCAACAAAAGGCCTGTTTATATTTGATTGCCCCTCGTAATTGATGGAAATCAATCATTTCTTCATACCAGCCAAATATAGGCTAAGGTCTTTGACAGATAGAGCCAACATGAAAAATTCAATGCCATGGTCGGGACTTGAACCACGGATCTCCTGGTTTCTATCCAGTCGCTCTAACCCATTGAGCTACCATGGCCAACGTGCCATCCTGACATTAGATTCTGCATCTGACTCATACATTTCCCCAGCAGACCACTAGGGGTTCTCGCATCCGAGATACACCAATTGTGGCGACTTACTATCATAAGTACATGAGTCCCAGGCTTCATCATTTAACTCTTATTATTTTAGTTAATTGATGGAAATTAATAATTTCTTCATACTAGCCGAATAAAGGCTAAGGTCTTTGATAGATGGAGTCAACATGAAAAATTCAATGCCATGGTCGGGACTTGAACCACGGATCTCCTGGTTTCTATCCAGTCGCTCTAACCCATTGAGCTACCATGGCCAACGTGCCATCCTGACATTAGATTCTGCATCTGACTCATACATTTCCCCAGCAGACCACTAGGGGTTCTCGCATCCGAGATACACCAATTGTGGCGACTTACTATCATAAGTACATGAGTCCCAGGCTTCATCATTTAACTCTTATTATTTTAGTTAATTGATGGAAATTAATAATTTCTTCATAATAGCCGAATAAAGGCTAAGGTCTTTGATAGATGGAGTCAACATGAAAAATTCAATGCCATAGCCGGGAATTTAATGTCAGAACGGCACGTTGGCCATGGTAGCTCAATGGGTTAGAGCGACTGGATGGAAACCAGGAGATCTTGGTTCAAGTCCTGGCCATGGCATTGAATTTTTCATGTTGACTCTATCTATCAAAGACCTTAGCCTACATTTGGCTAGTATGAAGAAATGATTAATTTCCACCAATTAACTAAAATAATAAGAGTTAGATGATGAAGCCTGGGACTCAAGTACTTATGATAGTAAGTCGCCACAAACGGTGTATCTCGGATGCGAGAACCCCTAGCGGTCTGCCGGGGAAATATATGTCAGATGGAGAATTTAATATCAGGACGGCACGTTGGCCATGGTAGCTCAATGGGTTAGTGACTGGACGGAAACCAGGAGATCTGTAGTTCAAGTCCCGGCCATGGCATTGAATTTTTCATGTTTACTCAAAGACCTTAGCCTATATTCGGCTAGTATGAAGAAATGATTAATTTCCATCAATTAACTAAAATAATATGAGTTAAATGATGAAGCCTGGGACTCAAGTACTTACGGCAGTAAGTCGCCACAAACGGTGCATCTCAGTTGCGAGAACCCCTAGTGTTCTGCCAGGGAAATATATGAGTCAGATGGAGAATTTAATATCAGGACGGCACGTTGCCATAAAAAAGTGTTGCATCATTTATAAATAAAGGAGAAAATTAATATGTAGTAAAGGGCTATATACATCAGTGGAAAAAGTCGCATGTAAAGAAGAAAATGATATCGAGAAATATAATTCCAAGTAAATTGAAACGGTGTAAATTATTTTATTTCATAGTTGCCCAAAAGTGAAATCCCTTTTGTATCGATACCACGCCTGAGAAGTTTCACATCTCATCACTGGTAGCAGCTGCAGGAGAGAGGATTTAAAGAAATCTTCGAGAACTTCATTTTCACGGCTTTTAGACGAAAGGTTCATCACTTCTACATCAAGGTAAGGTTTGGCTTCTACATGCATCGCCACACCGAGGGAGCGCGAAACTTTTGCACGTGTGGGGCATAGACCTCACGAAGGGGCAAATCAAACTTCAAATATGTCACCACATCGTGTGATATAAATACACCCCACAAGGAGGGGAACCGCTCCAGAGTTAAATGATGAAGCCCGGGACTCAAGTACTTATGATAGTAAGTTGCCACTAACAGTGTATCTCGGATGCGAGAACCCCTAGTGGTCTGCCGGGGAAATTTATGAGTCAGATGGAGAATTTAATGTCGGGAAGTCATGTTGATCATGGTAGCTCAATGGGTTAGAGCGACTGGACGAAAAACTAGGACATCCGTGGTTCAAGTCCCGGCCATGGCATTGAATTTTTCATGTTGACTCTACCTATCAAAGACCTTAGCCTTTATTTGGCTAGTATGAAGAAATGATTAATTTGCATCAATTTACAAACTTTTATTCATTACCGTACATTCACACACAGCTTTTAACATGCACCTGAAGGAACAACTTATCACATGCATCAGTTGACAAGAACATTGGAACACAAAATGGCTGATCTATACAGAGGAACCAATTTGACTTAAATCTTCAGCCGACAAGTGTTTTAGTTGTACAGCCATGTCAAAGGATGCTAAGTATTAGGTAGATTGTTTTCGCTTCTGTCACAAATTACAGCAGCTTTTAGCTAATACAGTAATTGTAATGGCGGATGCATTACAATGTTCTATTTGCCTTTAAACTATCAAAACGAGCTCAAAACACTGCATGAAGCTTTAAAAACCATGTAAAAATCCAAAGTGGAGTCTGAGGTCTGCAGTAACTCATTCACCCAGGCACCTCTGCTCACATGATAGAATTGGCTAAATGGTATTATACAGGTTATTTCACCACTCTGCCACTTCAAGTTGGGTTCAAATCCTTTGTGTTTAGCTCAAAAATTTTATTGCCCTTTGTTTTACATCTTGGGGCCTATAATTTGATATGATACAAATAACATTTTTATAACATTAAAGATGTTTACAAAATAAAATAATTGCCAATTTTCCACTGGCAGATAGTTATAAATTTATGGTTCGCGGTAGATTTGTTATTATAGTCCATATTGTGCTTAACCCATTCAGCCAAGTTTGAAGCATTTCACAAATTAAAGTGAAACATAAGGCTTAAGTATAAAGCAATAACTATCACATTAATGTCCTCAACATGCTCCTAAAAAGATGAAAGTAACATGGTTTATAACACCAGATATGGTAAAGATAATAAGGCTCACAAAGTCAAGCATGATCCTTAATTGAAGATAAAGATAGCCCATAGTTTCCTTTTGAAGGGCAAACGCCACTCCTAACTGCTGGTAGAGTCAGCGTGGTGCAATTTATATGGTGAGCTAATTCCTGTAGATCCCTAATTATAGTATTGTAATTCTTGTGTCTTTGGCTCACAAGTAAATCAACAACAATAAATAAATTAGTAATTAAAATACAGACAATAAAGACTAGGAGAAAGTAAAACAACCAAAACAATGCAATGTTGTTTTAAACCTAGCCTTTGCATTACCATGTTCCACTACCTAACCAGCTCAACTGTTTACCCTGTATTCCATTTTGCTCTTTCTGAAAGCTTTCATTGTCATCTTGATAGTATTATATGCGTGAAAAGACATTTATTTAAGCATTTTGCAGCTTCTTGGTCCTCATTCAGGGCATAAGTATTAGTCTTACGTGCATATAGTACCAAATATAAGGGCAGAGGTGCAATAACGGCTTTTGTGCTAAAAAAGCCAATGTTTCCACATAAGGCTATAAATTGTGGGTTGCATAGATAAGAATAAATAGGGGCAGCTACTCATCTGATTATATATATATATATATATCTATATATATATTTATTTATTCATGACATAATGATATTTTGTAAACAGTCTGTGACATGTCTATTCTATTTTTTATGAGAGGTGACCAAATAGACACAAGTTTCACCTATTTATATGCTATTACCTACAGTCAAACCAGAATCTCTTGGTTCACATATTACTAAAATACATGTTTGTGATTTCTGTGCTTTAGCAATTAAATATGAATAAAGACTTCACGAAGATGGCAATGTATATGTGGAACACCACCAAAAGGGTTATTACTCGAAAAAAATTGTAGCTACCTTTAGTGCACACTAGATGATTAATTTCCATCAATTAACTAAAATAATAAGAGTTAAATGATGAAGCCTGGGACTCAAGTACTTACGACAGTAAGTCGCCACAAACGGTGCATCTCGAATGTGAGAGCCCCTAGTGGTCTACCGGGAAAATAGGAGTCAAATGGAGAGTTTAATGTCGTGACCATGGTAGCTCAATGGGTTAGAGCGACTGGACGGAAACCAGGAGATCCGTGGTTCAAATCCCGGCCATGGCATTAAATTTTTCATGTTGAATCTATCTATGAAAAATCTTAGCCTATATACAGCTAGTGTGAAGAAATGATTAATTTCCGTCAATTAACTAAAATAATGCACTTAACATTCTTGAAAAAGCCATATCTCAAATTTGAAATGGATTCCGCAACTAGACAAAAAGATTACATTGTAAAAAAGCAAAACCTCTCATAGTGGGATGAGATAAGTGCCAAATTGTTCAAATACTGCTTACCAGAGTTGAGTAAGCCTCTTAGTCATATATGCGACCTTTCTCTTTTGTCAGGGATATTTCCAGAATAGATGAAACACAATTGTTAAGCCTCTACATCTCAGCATAAAAGGAGACAAAAGCCTGACTTCCAATTACAGGCATATTACGCTCTTGACAATCTTCTCTACAGTAGTGGAGAAAGCTGCATACAACCAGATTATAAGATATGTGGAGTTAAAAAACTTTCTCACATCACCTCAGTTTGGACTTACAAAAAGAGTATGAACTAAAAATTCTAAATACATTTGTAAAAGTATTTGTAGTCGGTTTTTCACACTACCTCACATTTTGATTTTTTGAGGAACTAGTTTCAAGAGCTGTTGCTTCCATTTTCAACCTTGAAAGTCTGACAGTCGAATGAACAGACAATAGTCAGACATCAAGCTTGAAAATGGAAGCAACACTCTCAAAATTAGCTTTTCAAAAATTCAATGTGTAAGTGACATAGTGTGGAAAGCTGACTACAAATAGTTCCATGAATTAATTTGGAAGTCACTGTTACTGAATATTGCATAATTCTACATACATGTTAACTTTTGAAGTTGTAACAGCTTTGGATAAAACATTAGGAATATTCTGTGCCTTGGCTAAAGCATTTAACAGAATCTGGTTCAGATCTTATTTAACAAACATAATCCAGAAAACCATGGGTTGTGATTCAGAACCAGACATTACTAAAAATGTCCCACAAGGCTCTATACTCAGGTCAATGCTATTTTGAATATTTAGGCTTGCCATAAACTTAGCAGAATCAATTTATGTGCTCTTTGCAGATGATACTAGTGCTCTTATTCATGAAGAGTCACATCAGCAATTAAGAGACTCTGTCATAAAGCATTTAAGCACTTCAGCATTTGCTTTGAAGCAAATAAGCTAACATTAAACTATGATAAAACAAATGTATGTGTCCAATGCTCAGAATTTGATAATAAATTTATTCTTCCTCTTGCTTCCCAATATTTAGACACTAGAGATTTTTGAGAATTTCACACACAGTTAGGTGGTCAGCGTTCAATAAATAATAAAACAAACGTTATTCAATTTAAAACAAAGCATAAATGGACAATGAATTAACAATTGGATACAATTACTTCTTCTTCAACTTCCCTAGTTTTTCCACTATCATGGTGTTTATTCCCTTTATCCCCTATGCCTTTAGACATCAGGTGTTTAAGGAGTTTGTGAAAAGTGTCCCATAAAATGATATTCACATTTGTAAAGAACTCACACAGGTAAAAATTTCTGATGGAAGAGCCAGACACTGTTGCAAACAGATTTGCAGTTCTAAGAAAAATGAAAAAGATAAGAGCTTATGGTGCCCCTACGTTTACTATGATGAAACATGAATCAGTATAAATCATCAGAAAAACAAAGTTAGAAAAGCCAAGGAATGATTCTGAATTTCCACTATGCACTTCAACAGGCAGAGGACAGCTTTTTACAATTTTACACACTAGGGATTTGACTGCTTTATTCCCAAAGCCCTGCTCAGTACTAAATCAAAATTAAGCAAAGACTTATCATGAAGAAATGGCTAGTGAAAATTTAAACATTGGTTTATTAATCAGTTGTTACCTAATATTTTTTCCAACAATGCTATGGTTTTCATAACTCGTCATTCCACATAAATAAACAAGGCTCTGATATCATCATTTAAATCAGTAATACAATCCTTGCTTAGTGACAATAATACTGAATTTAATCCGCATTCCACCAAAGCTGCATTGTATGAAGTACTACAGCTGAAAAAAGACATATCAAAATTTATGAAATAGATTGCATAGCACACTAAATACTACCTCCATATCACTGCAATTTAAATGCTATAAATGACCTTCATGTCATTGTCATTTAAATGCAATGAGCAAAGATAAAAAGCAATGTTGCAACACACATATATCATTTAAGCATAGTGATGTAAAAATGTTGCTGTAGTTTTGTTGACAGAGCAAAGCTGGCAGCAAGCCAACACGTTGAAAAGAAAGAAAACTTTTGAGAGAGAGATGGATTAATAGATTAAATTAGTGATATGTTTATAAGATGATTCAGATAGTAAACATGAGGAACATTTTGAAATTTCTGAAGTGGAAGTGCGACAGGAACCAAATTAGGAGCATGAAAAACAAACAGATGAAGGATCATCCACCACTGGTGTTTCTGCTCTGCCTGCTTTGCAATAAATGAGGATGGCTTAGAAAGAGATGGTGCATACGTTTTTCTTTTTGTAGTAAGCAAGAGCCAAGTTACAACTCGCCAGTAGGTAAAGGTGCACTTTGATGGTATAGAGTTATGTTGGTATGGAATGATGTCAGGGAAACAACTAGTTGCCAACTGTGGAGCTCTGATATACGGAATAGAGAGAAACATTGCCAATACATTTTCTATTTCGTATCATAAGTTAGCGATACTGTAATGGAAATACTGCATAGTAAGCTTAATATGCGAATACAGGAAAACGCTGCCAACACATTTTCTTTTTCTTATCATAAACTAGCGATACTCTAATGGGAATACATCATAGTAAGCATCATTACTATTCATAATCAAATACAGGAAATGTTGCCTTCTTTTTTTTATTATAACCTAGCAATACTGTAATGGGAATACAACGTAGTGAGCATCATTATTATTCATACTCGAATACAGGGAAATGTTGCCAACACATTTTCTTTTAATTATTATAAAATAGCGATACTGTAATGGGAATCCTACTTAGTGAGCTATCATCATCATTATTGGGCTGGCGATATTCTAATGCGCAACAAAATTGGCAATGTATAATAATTAATAATAATATCCAATTTTCTTTCATTATTATCCTGATGCTGTCGACACTAGAGTGGGCAGGCAATGATCCAGTATCACTAGTTTGTTAAAGTAATGCTGGTATTTTCTGTGAAGGCATGGTTTGGATGTTGGCAACATGCAAGCCATGACGTTACGCCCGCCATATTTCTATGCCGTACAACTGCACCTTTACCCTGCCACTATGCATAAAAAAAAAAGTTACCAGTAAATGATATGTTCAGTGACCCTGAGCTATGCCTGATGGTGGAATCTAACAAAGTACACTGAGAAACAACGAACGAAACAGTAATATTTTTTTTTTTTGTTAACAACGTTGTCAACTGCCAGGATCCTATCAGTGCCGCTGGTGTGCTGGAATTTCGTCCAGAAGATATTAGTATATTTACTGAAAAGGGTTTGTCTCTTTTAAGCACTTCTGACGAACTAATCAAAATGTAATGTCCACCGGTGACTAAAATTGGGTAAAAGTGCAGAATAGGTGCGCAGAGTTATGTTGGTATGGAATGACGTCCTGAAAACAAGTTGTTGCCAACTGCAGTGCTCCGATATATGCAAAAACAGCAGAGTGCTGCCAAACACATTTTCTTTTTCTTATTATAAACTAGCGATAGTAATGGAAATAGTGTGTAGTAAGCTTTGTTTATTATTATAATTATATAATTATTAACAATAACAGTAATAATAATAATTAATAAAAAAACTCTGGCAATGATCCACTGATCTTTACCTCAGTTTATTTGGGTATTACAGTATCGCTGGTTTACTTACTAATGTTGACGATTCCAAAACTTTGTGCTAGACTTGTTTAAGTTTTTAATTATGATAGTAATAGTGAGAATATCAGAATATATAATAATGATGATAATAACTCTGGCACTGATCTTCACGTCAGTGTATTTGGGTATTATAGTACAGCTGGTTTTATTACGTAATGTTGACTATTCCAAAACTTTGTGCTAAACTTGTTTAAGTTTTTAACTAATTATGATAATAGGGAGAATATTAGAATATATGATAATGATAATAATAACTTTGGCAATGAACCACTAATCTTTATGTCAGTTTATTAGGGTGTTATATTATCGCTGGTTTGCTTACATAGTGTTGACTGTTCCAAAACTTTGTGCTAGATTCCTTTAAGTTTTAAATAATTATGATGATAATAATAATAGTAAGAATATAATAACATAACTCTAGCATTGATCCACTGATCTTTACGTCGCGTATTACAGTATCACTGGTTTGCTTGCGTAATGTTGGTATTTTCCGCGGTAGAATGCTCTGGAAGTTGGCAACGCCCGAGCTATGATGGCAGAGCTTTACGTCTTTCACATACCTTTAGGGCATATTTTAGTGCATAATTCGCACATTATCTTTAAGGATATACTTGATGCATATTACAAGAGTTTTAGGACAAGAACTTCCTAACCTAAACTGAAGAAAAACTACTCACTTCCAAACCAATATACTGGTAGATTTTCCTCTTCACTTCCATCTTTGTGGCTTGCTCACTAAATATGTTCATACCCAGAGGTTGATCACCAGCACATAACCGGCATCGTAAATCATAAACGTATGGATCCATCGTTTAAGAGTTGTCACTGTCTTTGTGGTCTCTGTTGACTAATATTTACGGAACAACTTCAACTTCAAAATGTTCCTGAACGGTATAAATTATTTTCCTCTCAAATAGAGCAATTTTTCTATTAAAGCCTACGTGTTCTTAGCTCAAATATTTAAATTATACAACCACTTGTTAGTTATATTTACTTCTGCACTACAGAACACCAAGCATCTTCATAAACACAAAAAAGGCCGGGAACACAGATTAGCGATCAAATTCAGACAACAGCTTCTACAACCAACCACCGACTCTAAATCCTCCAAAGCAAAGTAAGACGATAGGATTGCCAACTGTCTGCGTAAGTGTTCTGTGCGAGTTTATTGAAGCGCCCATGTTTTGAATTTAGGATGGATCGTACTCACTTCGTTAATATGAACATGGGTGTATAAAGCAGAAGGGGGTACTGATTAAACCTCTAGGCTAATGTTATAATTTCCTGGAAACCATTCTGCTTTTTATTTTCAAATTCAAATTTCATTAGTCTTAGATTCTTACAGAATTTTTACTTCGTCAGTACAGATAAATACAGATTAATACATAAGCTTTAGGGAGGCCAAAGGCCTACATGGCCTGTAGTGCCAACTATCATCATCAGTACAGATTAAATACATAAGCTGCATTCAATGCTCTAATCTTACAAGAACACTATAGATAAATAATTATTTACAATTCGTTAAAGTTATACAGACATTTGAATATAAGGAATTTCTTTCCAGTTGGCGTTTAAATATTGTGCCATTTAACACTTTTAGCATTGTAGATAATTTCTTATATACCTAGTTTAATTCCTATTACATTGACATACTTTTAACATTTGTAGATTTATGGGGTGGTATACATAAAATCTAAGCAATTGCTTTTCCTTCAAATCTGTAGCAAAATCTAGCTAATGGTTCGATATATATGCATAATAATATCTAGAAATTGCTTTAGCAAAAGCTAGATCACGTAGGCCAAGTTAAGCAAAAGCTATGACGAGTAGCAATTGCTAGAAATGGTATACATAACACCTAGGAATTGCTTTTGCTTCATAGCAATTGCTATGAAAAACTGAAGTCTGCCTCAATGCTGACTTCGCTAGCTTAGCAAAAGGTTTATCGGAATCAGAAATGGCTGTGTTTATGAATATTCGGGAAAGAAAGGCCTGCAGAAAAAGGAGGAACCCCGAAGAACGGGATTTCAAAAAGTTATATAGATTTAGCAGTGAAAATGTTACGTGGTTAAGTGATTATTTTGTGGGAGAAAATCACGAAATGCGCGGCGGAGCTTTGAGTGGTCAACAGAAAATGAGTACTTTTTAAGATACGTTGGAGACCCGGGTTTCCAGGTTGGAGAAGACATGGGTATACACCAGAGTACAGTGTCAAGAACTGTCACATACGTAGCAAGCAAAATAGTTGAAAAAAACTCATTTTTGGATGTCACTTCCTTTGGATCAACAGAGTATGCACGATGCTAAACTTCAGTGGCAGAGGAAGTACCATTTCCCATCTGCAGTTAGTGTTCTCGACTGTACACACGTGAAGATTCCAAAATCAAATCATCACGGAGATGAATACATTAACCGCAAAGGTTATACTTCCATAAATGTGCAAGCTACATGTAATGCCGAGGAATGTTTCACCAGCGTTGATATTCAGTGCCCTGGGTCAGTGCATGGCTAACGCATATGGCGTAACAGTAACGTGTGCAGTAATGAAGAGAAGTATAAACACCTTGTTGATAGCAGATGAGGGTTACAGAGTGGCACCTTGGTTAATGGTTCCTTATTGTAATCCTGTTACACCAAAAGAAATTGCATTTCATAAACTCTTAAAGGTATAACGCGATATAATCGAGCGCTGTTTTGGACAGTTAAAGAAATGATTTCCAATTCTTCATTACGGGGTAAGACTCAATTTAGTACACACACCAACACTAATACAAAGTTGTTTCATCCTACATAACGTGGCTAAGTACCTGCTTGATGATTATGATGATCTTGATGGCGATGCAGGTGATTTTGAAAATGTAAAGTTTTACATTTTGAAAATGTAAAATGTCATTGAAAATGTTGGTGACGATACTGCAATGCATACAGAAGGTTTGAGAAAAAAAAATGAACTTGCTGAAATTATATATAATTTGTAAATCAATTATTCAGTTACAGCAGAAAAACTTTAATTCCAACATATGAAAATGTTGTGCATGTATATATTTAAATAAAGTGTAACAATATGGCACATTTAATGGCTAGTTATTCTTGTTTTTCAGAAGTTCTAGTTTTTTGAAAAGTAGTCAATTTGTAATCTTGTTAACTTTAGCTGTTCACTGATCTCTGTTCTCTGGTACTCGGGGGTGGACAGATCTCTACTTTCCTCAGTTTCAGAATCACACATACGCTAACGTTTCGTAGGCCTTTCGGGCCAGCTTTGGAATACTACTGGTGTTACAGGACCCTCTTTCCCTGGCACATCTTTCTCACATGCACCTGCACCACAAAAAAGAATGAAATACTGCAAAATGTCCTTCCTTACCTTCGAAATTTTATAGAGTATGCAACATATAATGAAATCGAAAGGCATTTATTATATGAGGAAAACTATTTATTTAAAAATCTCACCTGGAATCTTGTTTAAGGTTGGATTATCTGACGATATCAGCAAAAATAGTTGTTGCTGCCAACGATTCAGTTTAATCTTTTTGTTTCCTGTTGTCTTCGCGTCCGTCTTTTTTTTTTTTTACTACAGCTTTCATATTACTTATTTTCTTTGTGATTTGTTTTGACTCAATTCTTTTACCACAAAGTTGCTCAATTTCCGTAGTTGCCTGTCCAATCGCTATCTCCTTTTCTTGTTTTATTTTGGGAACTTGATATTTGTTTAACAACTCTGTCTTGTTTTTAATTACGCTAACAAACATGTCATTAAACTCGTTTTCTGCTTCCGTATCAGTACTATCTGAGGGCATAATGCAGATTTTAACAAAACAGGTAACTGATTCAAAAGCACACTCCAATAGGCACAAATCTTTTAATCATTAATAATGGATCATAAAATTAATAATAATATTAATTTCAAAGAAGAGTTTACTTTATCTTCTAATCACCCCAGCATCCGCGGTTATACAGCAAAATCAAATGTATACAAACTGATACAAACTACGTACAGTTCATCTGCTTTCATAACTTAGCGAGACATGCGCATGCGCGCTAAGAGATATATCACCTACAGTGGTCTGGTAGGCAGGAAGCAATTACTATAATAGGTATGGTTAGTAAATGCTTTTAAGCAGAAGCTGTGCTTTATGCATACAATTTATAGCAATTGCTTTTGCTTCGATCATTTGCTAGAGTCCAAGCAAAAGCAATTGCTGAGTTTTATGCATGCCACCTATGGTAATCACTTTTATTTCTTGTACTATAAGGTTGAAATTCTATACGCCATTCAGCAAAATACAAATCTAGGTAGCTCATATAATTTTATTGTCAATTATTTTAATACAAAACAATTCGAAGGAAGTTTTGAACTGTTTAACTCTTGCCGTCATCCCACTACATTCTCAAACATCGGTCTGTTTTATTCTATGGGCGAATCGGATGTTAATACACAGTACGGTAGCTCAACAAACGCATAATGTCGTATTGTTACCTCAGATTTACTTTCTTGTGCCTAAATCACAAAAATAAAGTGAAATTAAGTGACAGTTGCATCTAGTAATACAGCTTAAAACAGGGTTGCCTGATCTCCAAGCGCCGTCCCAGTGCCCGTTTGTGTGTGTGTGTGTGTGTGTGTGTGTGTGTGTGTGTGTGTGTGTGTGTGTGTGTGTGTGTGTGTGTGTGTGTAATTTACGTCCTCCAACGCTAAGGCATATCAGACGATGAGTGGAATGGATGAAATTATGCTAAATTCAGCGCAGGGTCCATAGAGCTTAGAGCTACCCAACATTCGTCTTTCAGGATAAGGGAAACCCCGAAAGAAACCTTATCCAGGTAAATTACACGCCACCATCCACGCTACCAATGCGGGCTGCCCGGTTTGAAATTATGTTCCAGTCGCCACAAGAAGGCAATCGGGGAATGAAGGAGAGAGGAGTTTGAACTGTTTACTGCTCCATAGGTCTGCCACAGACATGGCAAACGAGAAGGCGTATCGGAAGTAATTCACAACACAGAGATGTTTACTTCAGCTTATCGCACATACACAGCGAGTTCAGTGTATGTATGGTCTGTTCGGGTATGTCTTCTGGACAGCTACTATACCTAATTTAAGAACATGTCGTGGAACGTTGATATTATGATCTTACACATTTCTTTGTATCTGAGTAGTTTAATTACATATTTCAGTATTTTGAAACACACACACACACACACACCCATATATATATATATATTATTTTACTGATTTTTAGTGCATAACTATTCGGACCCTACTTATGACATATTATGATTATATAGGAACTAACGTTTTTCTTTTGTTTCAGTGGCCGAAAGCCCCCCGCTCAGCATCTGTATTTGTCAGCGACGATTAGAAAAATGCGTTTCTTCTTTAATTGCGTAAAACTCAGTTGTATTTCATTGAAATACCCTGAGTATTAACTAACACTACCAGAGTGTTTCCTGCACTTTTAAACGCCTCATTACCTATATTTTCTAAAGAAATTAAACTTCTGGGAAAACCGGACACATTTTCACTGATGTTAACGAGGTTATGTTGGAAGTAAAGAAACAAATAGATAATTTTTATGGATTTGAAGTTAATATATCTCTAGAATGCCTTACTGAAGAAGCAAAGAATATTCCAATAAAAGATTGTACACTTGTTTAGACAGATTATTAAACTATCTTAATGAATGGTACAGCGTTAGTGGAAATGGCAATCTGTACAAAATTGTGTCCGTGCTAGATTTATGTAAAACAAAGTTATTTTTTAGGTAATTCTTTTTTATGCAAATATGCCATGTGAATCGTCCGCCACCCTTCCACTCCCCAGTACAGTTCACTGATAAGTATTGGGTCGCTGTCATACGTGTGCATCTGTGTTGTGATAATGCCTTCTGTAATTTGAAAAGTTAAACGAAAACACTTTTCATAGCCAAACTTCTGAATTGATTGCTAATGTATGTGAATACCTTAAGGACGAGACAATGCTACTCTCATGAGCACTTCAGAGATATTAAGAAAGCGCAAAAATGAGTTATAAATCACAACTGAAAACTTTTATGAGGAAATGAACATTGAACATTATGTTAACTAGCTACGCACAACGCAAAATCAAAATTTACTCCCTAGCTTGGTGCTAGTAAATAGATAATGCTACTTACCATAATACCTAAAAATTCAAGTTCTTTAATAAGAGATATGTATACATTTTTGGTTACAATATCACTTATCCTCTTTTGATAAAAACAGCAGCAAAACAAATTTGTATGGCTTAATTCTAGCCAATAAGCCGACTTAAAAGAACGTTTTGATTGACATTTTTGTCAGAATATAATCAAGCAACCTTTAGACATCGTCCATACCATCCGCATCTAAATCCTATAGGATCAAATAGACAGATGTCAAACCTCGGTTACTTGTACTGTCCTCCACAGGACGCAGGGGGGTTGGCGAAGGTTATCACACCTTCCCTGGACAGGTTTGTGATACCCCATGTCAGTACAGTTACATACCATTCAAAAACATTCTGACGGCTACTTTTCTGAATTAATCTTCTCGGTTTCAGTGTACAGAGTGAATAGGGCGCATGTTTTTTAACGGTTCTACTCCTTGTGTAGCTTGCGTTCCCTGCCACACACATTCGCTGTCATTGTCCCACTATGTATACAGCACATTCCTTTCAGGGAGCTTCTTTGCGTTGCTGGACATTAGAAATGTAGCCTTAAAATGAAATGTGTCGCCAATGATTTGAGTAAATTAGCAAATGGAATGGGGAAAGATATGGTATCATGTGGATGAAATAGAACAGGAGTACTGGAAAAAGATGCACTAACGGAAGAAAGAACTGAAAGAATTATAATAGAACATAATGGACAGGCGCGGCTCTGGACGAATTGATTAGGTGATTCGGAAAATTGACTAACCTAAATTCGCAAAATCAGCATCGCAAAAACGGATTTTATACTGGAATAGTGGTTTTGAATTAAGATGGGCTTCCCTCTGTATATGAACCCAAAAGTTACTTAAAATTGCTTTTATTTACAGAGTCCTCACTTTCAGTATGTCATTTCTTGTCTATTTCCCTAATGGGATATTGCATTTTAGAATATATAGACGTGAGATTTCCCAAAGAGCCTCTGCAATGTTGTTAGTATTCTTTCTCAGCTCCTTCAATCCGACACTATTATGTTCCTCATACCAACGAGTCTTAAATTTCCTGGTGTATTTTGAAGATGCTCCGCCGCAAAGCTTTTCTAAACATAGCACTGGTGCTCGCCTGCTGACATTACCACGACGCGTTTGTCATCATTTTTCCATAAAGAAAAGAATGTTTGGAGACATACCAAGTCCGGTGTTGGATTCATTGTAGATACCTTAATTATGAAAAATTAAACACAGACAATAATCACTGATCACATAAAAATTACGTTTTTACGCAGGATGCAAACTGATAATAAACAGTAGCATATGACACGCGTGGCTCACTTCAAGCGGATTACCACTTCCACCAACAAGTTTTTTTTCTTTCAAATAAACAGAAAATTAGGAAGAACATCCTGTATTCGCAACACGAGTTGGTGGAATATGCTGCTTTTATGAATCGAATCAGCAGCTATGGTAACTAACAATGCATTCCTTCCTCTCCAATCTCTCCTCTCCCGCTGCATGTGTTACGGTCACTTTGGCCTTTTAATTACGAACCACTAGTCGGGAAATAAGATAGCTGCATTATCGACATGCGGACGCCAAGAGAGCGGTTCCACTACAAAATATAACTTGGAGAACTTTTAGAAAGGAAAATTAAACGCTAGAACATAAAATATAACCGTGTAAGTTATTAAAAAACAAGTAGGTGACTCGACGATTCAACGCATCAAGGAAGAACCGCCCTGCAATGGCAGGAATAGCAGTTATGAGGATGACAGTAATAATAAAATCCACAGAAGGAGAAGAAGATTATATATCAGGCGTAGAATTATTAAAATATGATTAAAGGCAAAATTGTTTAAATCTGTGCTAGGTTACTAGTTTTGGTTTACATCCCATTATATAAAATAAATGCTACTCTGCCCCTCTGAATAGCTACTGAATGATAGGCGTTGTTCAAAACATGCACCGAAATGAAACATAAGCAAAGTTCTATTTATTCATACTCCTTTTTATTTTAGTGTGTTGCGAATGCAAATAGGTGAGATGTTTTCATTATTTCCTTATTAACAAATTCAAAACATAAAAACATTGAGTTTAATAATCATGAAGACATGCCATGCCAATATTCAAATGAAAGTAAATTGTCTCACCCTGCCCCACAGTGGGGCACACTGAGACGGTGGATGGTCTAGACTGAGACAACCTACATTACATTAAGATTACCAAATTTAACTTCAAAAATGAAATAACCGTTTTGTGTGTGTGTGTGTGTGTGTGTGTTTTTTTTTTTTTTGGCCAAACAATCGTGGCTGACCCAACATTTTACATCAGTTTCATTCACCGAAGCTGCGTCTGGAACCTCTGGAAATACAAACTCTCTGTATTTTTCACTTTTCGCAGGAAAGATATTTCCATATCTCCATCTGCATCCTTCCCCTTTATGACCTGTCCAATGTAATATGTTACTTTTAATTTTCCTGCAAACTCAGTCAGCACAAAGTCACCCACAGTAGGCGCTCTTTCCAGCTTATCAAAATCAGAAAATATCCCTTCTTCATCCATAACTGAGGATGCAGAAGATATTTCTACATCGTCTTTTGAAGATGCTGGTTCTCTGAATAACTTTCTGCCTTTAAATTTCTTCTGCCTACCTGCAGGATTAGGATTTAGTTTACGTTTCAATGCCCTCTCCTCTAGTTCTTTTTTTCTCTCGGGTGTATCTGTGGCTATCATGGTTGTCCCGTTTCTCCTCAGAGTTGATTTTCTGGCGGCAGCCTTAGGAAACTCTCTAAATTCATGAGGGATTACAATGTCACTAAACTTTTATATCTTTTCATAGTACATGGTGAGCCTGTCAAATCCTCCTGAGTTTCAGCACCAGGAATTTTTCATGACACTGAGAGCTTCCTTGTGTTGGGTCATTCTCAACTTCTCCACAAGTGTTTACTGAGGAATCACCTTCTCCCAAGACAGTTTCAGAACTTATATTTCTGATGACATGTTGTGTTCCAATTTTATTAACTGCTGAGTTACACGATCCCAAAGTGTTATCCGGTAGTTGTTTGTCGGTCACACTACTAGGTAAGAAGTCGTCATCTGTGAAAATATTTTTATCGAATGGAAATATTCCAGTTTTACGAAAACATGCAGCAATGTTTTTTTTTTTTTTTTTTTTTTTTTTTTTTTTTTTTTGGCGGCGTCATGCTACGATGGAAGGCAAACGTTACACAGCCAGGGATATCATATATTGTGAGAGGTGTTCCGGGATGATTCATCAACCAGGAATTTACAGCTGCATTGTAATGTGCTTTGAAGGAGTAGTTAACTCCAACATCAAGAGGCTGAAGCTTGTGGCTGCAGCGCGGAGGAATTGACATTGTGACTCCATTTTCTTTTGGTAAATCTAAACAAGCAATGGAGAGATGACACTCATGATAAAGGGAGTGTTGGATTTGTTGAGGAGGAGCATGTGTGCTTAACAAAATACTTCAATACTCCACAAAAAACTTTGCATTCATGCATCCAAAGTGTCTCACACAGCCCCACCTAGTACTGTCTCATTGTGGACCATGTGCTCATGAAGACATTTTTATTACTTACATAACCTTAAACTTCTACCCCACTGTTCGTTATTTATTTAGTTCTGAAGAAGAAAACCACTACTTTTAAGAAAAGCAAATTGCATAATGATGCAAAGAAAGAATAAAACCATATGATCTATCAAGTGTACAATGGAAATTTTACTTTACTCACCTGAAAATAAAGATTTGCTTGTGACCGGAGACATTCCTTACAATACTTGGATTTGAACAGGTTTGCCAACGGCAACTTTAATTCCTCTATCCACCACCAGAGTGCAGCATTTCTTAGCCTACTCATATATTCAGAATTGCAAGTGTCTGACTGTGGACCATGTAATCTTATCCGGTGGAGAGGGTTGAGCAATTGAGGTCAAATCGCAGTGCTTCTCACGAACTGCTCCCTTACTTCCGTATTGCCTTAAGAAAAGAGGGCAACTATCAAGGCATTTATGACGACACAAGGATATTTAACGCAACTATTCGCGCTGAATACTACCGCCCACCTGCAAGAACATTACAATGCACAAATTGCCAGCAATTTACGCATAGCGCAGCTGGATGCAGACTGGAACCTGTTTGCTCCTACTGCGGCGAGCCAGGCCGCAAGAGAGACGACTGTCAAAGATTAGGAATTATTGGACCCAAGGCCACCTGTTATAACTGCGGTGGTGACCACTCCTGTAGGTATGCCAAATGCCCTGTTTGGCAAGAAGCAAGGGTAGAGATGCACCTAAACAAAAACGGACAACGCACAAGGCACTACGCCGCTCCTAAGGTGCCTAATCCCATGAGCCTCCCTAAAGAAGCTTTAAAAGGTACCCGTTACCCTGCACTACCACCACTAGCGCGGATACAGTACAAGAGTTACGCTGCTGCCCTTCAAAGTATCGCAGACCTGCTGTAGGTAAAACACCCAAAACACCTGATAAGGAACTGCCTTCTGTTAGCAAACCTCAGGAGTACTCAATCACTCTGGGGGAAACAAATCCACCATTGCAACAACGGAACACAGCAAGTAGCACTGCACGCGGCTCTACCTCCAGGAATATGACGTCTGTATATTCCAAACCCGCAACACCTTCTGGGACAGGGCAACCGACACAACAACGGCTGCCAGGTCACCGCTCACCTGCATCCACCATCCCCTCATCACCACTGCACTGTTCTGCTATCCCTGACGCTGCGTTTCTGAAGCTCATGAATAGGATAACAATTGAGTAGCAAACTGACTTTGCAATAAGCCTTGGCTTACACACTAGCCCATCGACCTGCCACTGTACCTCCAGCAACCATTTCAGTACACACAGTTTTCACCTTCTTGGGACAACATGGCGGATATCGATAAGGTATTAACTAACATTCTGAGCCTAAAAATTGTTCCTGGAATGGCAATGGGTTGAGGAACAAGTTAAACGAAGCTGCAAATGTGCTGGCAGTTAATAAGTGCAGATGTTCCTGGTGCAGGAAACGCACTTATCCAGTCATCATAAAGCCTCCATCCCAGGCGTGACCTGCCACAGGACTGGCCGTGCTGATGGCTAAGGTGGCACGGCAGTATACATCAGCCGCACCTTACATCATCGACTTCACTTTCCACCCACCGGCGTACTACAAGCCATAGGCATCCAAGTGTCCACAAATAAAGGGCCATTAAACATCTGTTCAATCTACATACCACCAGATAGGCCTCTCAATGAAAGGGAACTAGACACGATTTTCTCTGCAGGCTCACCCATAATAGCTATGGGTGACTTCAATGCTAAAAGTCCACTGAGAAACTCTATGCGGAACCACAGAGGTTCTCTACTTGAGCGTAACTTAGAAAGCCACAATCTTGCAGAACTTGCTCCTACATCACGAACAATTACCCAAAATAACCCTCGTAGACCGCCATCCACCAGATTGGCTAGACATAAGTATCATACAAAATATTCGTGGTCATCCAAAGGTGATATCAATTCCAGAGCTATGTTCTGACCATTATCTCTTGCTTTTTCTTTATGAAGCAGGGGCAACTGCAAATAATCCACTAAGCTCTCCAAATCCTCGTCTCACCAACTGGTGCAAATTCACAGAATTGATGCAAATGTGACCTGCAGAACTTCGGCCCTGCAACAGCACTGAAGAGGCTGATAACATAGCGCATAGCATAACGACCACTATGACTTCAGCTATGCTCCAAGCTACCCCGCCTCGGTGCACTGCGACTATCGCTCAGAAGCCCCTGCCTCATCAGCTAAGACGTCTCATTGCAGACAAAAATAAAGCACGTCGACGTTACCGGTTATCACGAAACCCACATGATAAAAGTGAACGGAACAGTCTTCAAGAGCTTCTCAAGCTAGAGCTTGCTGAGTACAGCAATGAAGAGCGGGAGTGACGAATAAGTTCTCTTAATCCTGATGACACGTCATTATGGTGGATGTCTATGGCTTTGCATACAATTCCATCTTCTGATCCTCCGCTAATAGATGGCGCGAGAGTTGCCATGTCAGCAAGGGATGATAAAGTTCAACTAATGGCAGAACACCTAACCTCCAAATTCCATCCAGCGTAATCACTGGATGCAGAACTGAGAGATGAGATAGAAACAACGGTAACCAACTACCTACGAACTCCCCCACTTGCCCATGAAGTTAGTCTAACTACTGTCATTGAAGTCAGGACTGTCCGTCCCTATAAAGCTGAAGGAGCTGACAATCTGCCTTATGCAGCACTCAAAAGCCTTCCTGCATAATGCATTCTGCTATTGGTCCATCTTTTCAACAGTTACTTAAATTGGCTCACTGTCCAGGAGCATGGAAACATGCCAAAATTATTACACTTCCGAAGCTTGGAAAGGACTTGAAACAACTGAATAGTCATCGGCCAATTAGCCTTCTTCCATCCATCAGTAAGCTGTTTGAAAAAGTTCTCCAGCTGCGTCTACAAGCCCTGTTGGACCGTCATCATGTGCTACGACCAGAGCAATTTGGATTCCGGCGTCAGCACTGAACAACCCACCATCCTTAGTGGATGAAGTGATCAGAGCATTCAACAATCGTCACTACGTTGCAGCTTTATTCCTTGATATTTCCAAAGCCTTCAACTCTGTATGGCATGAAGGTCTCCTTCTTCACCTAATGCACTATAACATCCCTTCCTACTTAATCCACCTAATTCAGAGCTATCTAAAAAAGCGATCCTTCGTCGTTTCCAGGGACGACTTTATCTCTCAAAAACAAATGATACCAAGTCTAATACCAGGCGAGCGCTTCAAGACGTCCCCAATCTCCGGCTAGCAGGAGAAGAGGTGCCATGGTCTACAACAGCGACTTATCTAGGGGCCACTCTAGATATGAAGCTTACATGGAAGGCCCATATAACAACTTTGGCAAATAAAGCCAACAGGAAGATGACAATGCTGTACCCGCTATATAGCAGATCATCACTGGCACTCAGGAATAAGATCCTTTTTTATAAACAGGTTCTACGACCTGTAATCACATAGCTCCACCAAGTCTGGAGAGTTGCTGCAAAAAAGCACCTGTATAAACTGCAGATTCTCCAAAACGGATATCTTCGTACCGCAATATCATTTCATTGGTACATTCCCAATGACAATATTCACTCCGACCTCAATATTCCAAAACTCACAGACCATAATCCTACACCTCTCTCGAAGCTTATGCTAAACTTCCTTCTAGTTTCAATCACCTCATCCGCGGCCTCAGGGAGTATGACCTCGACCCCGGAGAAACTTACAAAAGGCCCAGACTTGTGCTAGGCCCACCATAAACATCACTTAAACTACACATTGCCCCTACAAATACGTTCTTAAAACAACTAAAACATTTCTCTAACACTGTCACCACAATTTACCCACAAACCCTTATTAAAAACAATCTTTATGTCAGTAAGGGACCTAATCCCGGTATGGCAATAGTCGAAGGACCCTACTTTGCGGAGGAGGACTCCCTTCAACAACACCTCTGTGCTGCATTGACCATGTCTCACTGTAGATCACGCTCCCTATGAGTCATTCCATGTCAAATCGCACAAATTTCGGGGAAAATTGACCTTCATGTCCCCGAATTCATTGATATTGAGTTTATATGTTCTGTGAAGGACAAAATGATATACGTATTTTTGTTAGTCTCTGGCTTAATTATTTTGGCAAATAAAAATCATTAAACATTTGGGTATTTTGCACGCATCGTTTTGAATTAATGCGAATATATCCGGTTATTTTGGCAGAAAAAATAACTTTTGGCTCATTTACTAAATTGAGATACATACTTCATTTACACGTTAAACAAAAATAGTTCGTGTAATATTCATATTTTCACAAAGGCATTAATATTACAAATATCATTATCAATGCTAGCATTTTACTAAAACATTGTCGAAAAAAAAAATTAAAACTAACCTCATGATGTCATATAACCTCAGCAAAAAGTTCAGATCGGGATTCCAAACAATAAGAAAGAAATTAAGTAACTTACCAAGTCGTGCAGCACTGCTTACAAGGTCAATACGCATACACACCGTGTGCCAGCTGACCGCGTATCTTGCGTTGCACTGCCGTCATCACCTACAAGGTCAATTATTATTTCTGTTTCCGGAGTCTCGGTGATGATTCTATTAATAGCTCTCTCTGATCACATTCATCACACGACATTCCGTAGTTTGAAATTCCAGTCACAAATTTACGCTTGCAGTCACCACGTATTTTATTGCATTGATTTAAAGTTAATTATAGATCGGTTAAGGAGTTATAATATCCACCCCTCTCCCTTCGCTTTGCAACGATTAGTTTTGTTTATTGCTTCCTGAGATACAGATATTGGCACAAAAGAATGCAATTGTAAAGTGCCTCGCACCACTTTTGCTTTTTTGTATTCTGATTGAAATACATTATTATGCTCCTTATGTTGACTATCAGAGAAAAAGTTGAAAAGTACATTGCAAATGTTCTTCTCGCCCTAGGTGAACAGTCTTCTTGGAGTTGTGATAGGGTCTATTCCAGGCTGAAGACTAGCTTTAATTGCAAGTCTTTTAATAGTACCACCGATGCCATCACAAGGTCCTTTTCCGTGGGATGTGCTTGAATTTGAAAGTCCTTTTCGTGTAAACAGATATTTGAAAAATTTGTTTTATTTTTATACTGAGCACTTGACCCATCTGAAAAATATATTACTTTATGCAGTACTCTGAGTTGTTGTTTCAGAAACAGTGACAGTTTTGTTTGGAAAAGGCGTACAGCTTTGGTATCGTTTTAAGCATTCAGAGGTAGCAACAAAATTAAAATGTTTTATGTCACCATTTTCTTTATAGTAGACACAAAAGGATGAATTGTGGCCTGACTATTGTTCCAGTGTACCCCCTGAACAGAATACTGAATAACAAAAGCATAATTTTCCGAGAAATCGGCTATCACTATGCAGTCGCCAGCCAGATTTTCTTTACACTCCAGCAAAAATAAATTCTGCTGCTGAGCTATGAATGTATGTGGAAGTAAATTGCTGAATTTTGTGGATAATTTGCCTAGAAAATCCTCTACGGGCGATATCAAGTTTTCTAAATTTGTGCGATCCACAGTCACCCATTGTCTGTAGGATCTCATGAGTATTTTGTTCATGAAGCAGTTGTAAATGATTTGTCATGTTCCTATACAAGCTTTACATGTCTTTAAAAACAGCTAGATGATGGGTTGCAGACGATGTGTGTCAAGCACTCGTTATAATTGGTTAAAATGGGATATGAATTTGCAGTGAGACGATAAATACCGATACCATCAAAGATTAATTTGACATTTTCGTGATGAGCACAAACACAAATTGAATGGGTTCCACTAGTTCCAAGAAGTACACATTCCATAGGCCTTAATTCCGCAAATTTTGAAAACCCTATTCTGACATCCGGATGCATATCTTTAATGCTTTGGTAAGTTTCCTTAAGATTCCAAAGTATCAATATATTCTGTTTATGGATTCTCTTACCATTTTCCTTAACAGAAACTACATTTTTTTCTGCCAGGCATAACCCTACTCACATCAACAGAATTATAAAATTCAGACACCTCTTTTAATGTTGATGGGTCAAGGCTTTTTTCTGATTTGGTGTCTGGAGTTCCTAAAATTCCCTTTTGTTTAGCCACCTGTTTTGATATTCGTATCATGTGAGTTGACACATCAAAATGTTGGTTTAGTTTCTTGTAAGACCAGCTGTCAAAATCGTCAGTATTTGTATTTTGAGTTTTGTCATCAGTCTCTAGGAAAAAATCTATTAGTTTCTGTATTATTTCAGAATTATGTGAATTTTCATTTAAAGTGGAGTCTGCAATATTAAATACTTTATCCTTCATTGCCTGCGACATTTTCTGAAACTTATCCCGAGGATAGCGTTTTTGCGACAATTCTCTTTTTTTATAGACGATTCTCTTATTGCCACTAAACTCTCATTCAGTTTTCTTGCTGCATCTTTTGTGTCCATACTTACTGCGTCACTGGATGATGAGGAAAAAGTATCACTATCTGTATTTTCACATTCTTCTAGTACTGCACTTTCACTAGCACTTGGTACACATAATTCAGTTGTACTTTGTTGCTTTGGATTTTTTAAAATTTCTTTGCGACAATTGTCAAACACTTTCAAATCGCGAGAAAGGTTACGCGTTCCAGTTTGAGTTTAATGATCATTGCTGAGGTTACTTAACTTTTTATGTCCTACTCCGTGATTAACTAGTTTGAATGGATTAAACCAGTAACAATAACTCCTTTGAACCAAATCTGACACGATGAAAAACAAGCTCCACACTTCAGAACTTACACGAAATGTCAGTTGACAACATACTGTGGCTCAACTTATTATTATGCATCTGAACGTTAAACAGCGGAAGTAAAATGACAGCTCGCCCACGTATTCACAGCACTCTAGGACCAGGTGAATCACCTCACGCGCCACCAGCTTTTTATTTCAATCCCATTCTGAAAACAATGAAATTCGATGCACAATATTTCAAAGATTATAATGATATTTTTTCCGCTTTATGAAGTAAAAAGTTGCTAATTAAAACACATTTTGAAAAACTTACCCCCCTAAACGGGGGCCATTTTTTGTTTTCACTGAACCAAAAAAAAGCATATTAAAGTGCAATATTTGCACCTCATTATGTCCCCCCAGGGGCCTACTGAGGTAGGTACGGGAATTGGCGCTCCCGGGGTCCCGAGCCAAATCTCTCGATTAGATGCCTCTGAGTGGTGAGAGAGCTAATGCCAAACGCCCAAACAAGGTCCACATCCGTGTTTGACCCTAATCTAAGTTATAAAAGAGTACATTTAACTAAATTCAGAGTAAAGCCAAAGCAAAGCCCGAGTGAAGCCTGAGTGAAGCCCGAACAAAGCGAGAGCAAAGCCAGAGCCAAGCCAGAGCGGAGCCAGAGCCATGCTAGAGCGGGATCGGGGTGCTGGCGAATCCTAGCCAGAGCGAAGCCGCAGCCAATCCAGAACCAAGCCAAAGTTAAGCTGCAGAACGAAGTTAGTGTGAGGCCGGAGCGGGACATGAGCGGGGTCAGAACCTAGCAAGAGCCAAGCCAGAACGAAGAGAGATCCAAGCAAGAGTACAGTTAAGAAATGTTAGAGTGAAGCCAGAGCGAAACCAGAACCAAGCCAGTGCGGGACCGTAGTGGTGACAGGAGCCTAGCCAGAGCAAAGCCAGGGTGGAGCCATAGCGTAGCCAGAGCAGAACTTGAGCGGAGCCAGAGCCAAGCCAGAGCGGGACCGGAGTGGTGACCGGGGTCTAGCCAGAGCGAAGTAAGTGTTAAGGTACAGAATGAAGTTAGTGTGAGGCCCGAGCAAAGCTAGAGCGCAGCCACAGCAGGACCGGAGGCGGGCCGGAACCTAGCCAGAGCCAAGCTAGAGCGAAGCCAGAGCGGGACCGAAGGTAGGCCGATGCCTAGCCAGAGCCAAGCCAGAGCCAAGTTAGAGTGAATACAGAATGAAGTTAGTGAGGTTTGAGTGAAGCCGGAGCGAAGCCAGTGCCAAACCAGAGCGGGATAGGGGTGCTGGACGAATCCTAGCCAGAGCGAAGCCGGAGCCAAGCCAGAACCAAGCCAACGTTAAGGTGCAGAACGAAGTTAGTGTGAGGCCGGAGCGGCACAGCAGCGGGGCCAGAACCTAGCAAGAGCCAAGCCAGAACGAAGAGAGATCCAAGCAAGAGTATAGTTAAGAAATGTTAGAGTGAAGCCAGAGCGAAACCAGAGCCAAGCCAGTGCCAGACCGTAGCGGTGACCGGAGCCTAGCCAAACCAGAGCGGGACCGGAGTGGTGACCGGGGTCTAGCCAGAGCGAAGTCAATGTTAAGGTACAATATGAACTTAGTGTGAGGCCCGAGCAAAGCTAGAGCGCAGCCACAGCAGGACCGGAGGCGGACCGGAACCTAGCCAGAGCCAAGCGAGAGCGAAGCCAGAGCCAATCCAGGGTTAGGTTTAAGAATGAAGGTAGAGTGAGACCAGAGCGAAGCCAGAGCGGGACCGAAGCCAGAGCCAAGTTAGAGTGAATACAGAATGAAGTTAGTGAGCAGAGCGAAGCCAGAGCGAAGCCAGAGCGAAGCCGGAGCCAAGCCAGAGTTAAGGTACAGAATGAAGTTAGTGTGAGGCCGGAGCGGGACAGGAGGGGGGCCAGAACCTAGCAAGAGCCAGGCCAGAACGAAGACAGATCCAAGCGAGAGTATGGCTAAGCAATGTTAGAGTGAAGTCAAAGCGAAGCCAGAGCGATACCAGAGCCAAGCCAGTGCGGGACCGTAGTGGTGACCGAAGCCTAGCCAGAGCAAAGCCAGAGTTGAGCCAGAGCGTAGCCAGAGCAGAACTTGAGCGGAGCCAGAGCCAAGCAAGAGCGGGTCTGGAGTGGTTACCGGGGCCTAGCCAGAGCGGAGCCAATGTTAAGGTACAGAATGAAGTTAGTGTGAGGCCAGAGCAAAGCCAGAGCGCAGCCAGAGCAGGACCGGAGGTGGGCCGGAACCTAGCCAGAGTCAAGCTAGAGCGAAGCCAGAGCCAATCCAGGGTTAGGTTTAAGAATGAAGGTAGAGTGAGGTCAGAGCGAAGCCAGAGCGGGACCAAAGCCAGAGCCAAGTTAGAGTGAATATAGAATGAAGTTAGTGAGCAGAGCGAAGCCGGAGCGGGACAGGAGGGGGGCCAGAACCTAGCAAGAGCCAGGCCGGAACGAAGACAGATCCAAGCGAGAGTATGGCTAAGCAATGTTAGAGTGAAGCCAGAGCGAAGCCAGAGCGATACCAGAGCCAAGCCAGTGCGGGACCGTAGTGGTGACCGGAGCCTAGCCAGAGCAAAGCCAGAGTTGAGCCAGAGCGTAGCCAGAGCAGGACCGGAGGTGGGCCGGAACCTAGCCAGAGTCAAGCTAGAGCGAAGCCAGAGCCAATCCAGGGTTAGGTTTAAGAATGAAGGTAGAGTGAGGTCAGAGCGAAGCCAGAGCGGGACCAAAGCCAGAGCCAAGTTAGAGTGAATATAGAATGAAGTTAGTGAGCAGAGCGAAGCCAGAGCAAAGCCGGAGCCAAGCCAGAGTTAAGGTACAGAATGAAGTTAGTGTGAGGCCGGAGCGGGACAGGAGGGGGGCCAGAACCTAGCAAGAGCCAGGCCAGAACGAAGACAGATCCAAGCGAGAGTATGGCTAAGCAATGTTAGAGTGAAGCCAAAGCGAAGCCAGAGCGATACCAGAGCCAAGCCAGTGCGGGACCGTAGTGGTGACCGAAGCCTAGCCAGAGCAAAGCCAGAGTTGAGCCAGAGCGTAGCCAGAGCAGAACTTGAGCGGAGCCAGAGCCAAGCAAGAGCGGGTCTGGAGTGGTTACCGGGGCCTAGCCAGAGCGGAGCCAATGTTAAGGTACAGAATGAAGTTAGTGTGAGGCCAGAGCAAAGCCAGAGCGCAGCCAGAGCAGGACCGGAGGTGGGCCGGAACCTAGCCAGAGTCAAGCTAGAGCGAAGCCAGAGCCAATCCAGGGTTAGGTTTAAGAATGAAGGTAGAGTGAGGTCAGAGCGAAGCCAGAGCGGGACCAAAGCCAGAGCCAAGTTAGAGTGAATACAGAATGAAGTTAGTGAGCAGAGCGAAGCCGGAGCCAAGCCAGAGTTAAGGTACAGAATGAAGTTAGTGTGAGGCCGGAGCGGGACAGGAGGGGGGCCAGAACCTAGCAAGAGCCAGGCCGGAACGAAGACAGATCCAAGCGAGAGTATGGCTAAGCAATGTTAGAGTGAAGCCAGAGCGAAGCCAGAGCGATACCAGAGCCAAGCCAGTGCGGGACCGTAGTGGTGACCGGAGCCTAGCCAGAGCAAAGCCAGAGTTGAGCCAGAGCGTAGCCAGAGCAGAACTTGAGCGGAGCCAGAGCCAAGCAAGAGCGGGTCTGGAGTGGTTACCGGGGCGTAGCCAGAGCGAAGTCAGTGTTAAGGTACAGAATGAAGTTAGTGTGAGGCCAGAGCAAAGCCAGAGCGCAGCCAGAGCAGGACCGGATGTGGGCCGGAACCTAGCCAGAGCCAACCCAGAGTTAGGTTTAAGAATGAAGTTAGAGTGAGGCCAGAGGCAAAGTTAGTGGGATTTTAGAGTGAAGTTTGAGTGAGGTTAGGGTGAAGCGGGAGAGAAGCCAGAGCGAAACCAGTGGAGCCAGAGCAGAGCTAGAGCAGAGAAAGGGTAAAGTCAGAATGAAGCCACAGCAAAGCCAATACGGTGCTGGAGGAAAACCAGAGCAAAGCTAATGTAAAGCCAAAGCAAAGCCAAAGTGGACCTAGAGCAAGCGACGGAAAAGCCACAGCAAAGTCAAAGGAAGGTTAAATATAAGTTAAGTGAAAGGAAGAATAGTAAAGTGAAATATAGTTTTGAAAGGGCGCTAATGACCATCGAGGTGAGCGCCCCAGAATTCCAATAATCATCATCATCATCATCCTCATAATGTATCAAACCCTAACGTTTCATTGTTCATATAAACTTTGTTATAACGATTTTAATAGAATACAGCAGGCGAATATACGGAAAATACAATGGTCAATAAACCTCTAAATAATCGTGCCACACGAAAAACAAAATAGACGGGTTATTTCATCTCTTTTAGGTGTTACGTAAAAAAAATAGACGGGTTATTTAATCTCTTCTAGGTGTTACGTAAAAAAATGGAGAAAATACAAAAGGGTCATGTCTCAGACGTGTTTTTTTGACATGGAATGACTCCTATGTGTGATAACTTCACGTACATCTCGGTGTTTGGAATATTTTCCGATACGCTTCCTCGCTTTGCCATGTAGTACATTTACATCTTCGAAATTGAAGAAATGGTAAGATATCCTTACATTCAACTCTTAAATATACTAATCAACATTCTTAGGCCTATCTAGATGGTATTTTATATCCTTATACTATATTACTCATATGGAATAATTAGTTATCATTGTCAATGTCTGTCTTTGTGCATTCATAGCTAAATTATGTATATGATAACATCGGTGTTACCAATTTCAATATATGATAAATTCTGCTTTGCCTTGAACTGACCACCTCTATTTTTCTTAACTTTATTTAAAAATTGACCTAAACTCCTTCCCTCCTTACTAAAAAGTCTCGTGTTCTCCTGTCCACCTCTTCTTATTTCTGCCCCAGTAATTCTTTTCTGCATAAATCCGTTCCTTGGCATTCAAAGACTATATGCTCCACATCTTCCTTCCCTCCACAAATAGGACACTGGCTCTGTGGGATGCCTTTTCTTAATCCTCTCAGCCTCCAAACACTTGTTCTTAGCCATGCTATTGCTTCCCTTCGTTCATTATCTACCTTATCCACATATCTTTCCCATGATTCCTTCATGGTAAATAATCTACCAAAGACTTTTTTTTCGAATAAGCCACCAAAAAGCTGCTGGATTTCTATACCTTCAAACATCTTTCTTATTGTGGAAACGTAGAGTCAGACTGAAAAATTCAATGCCATAGCCGGGATTTGAACCACGGATCTTCTGGTTTCCGTCCAGCCGCACTACCGCACAGGCGACTTACAACGAGTAAGTACTTTAAGGGCCGGGCTTCATATAGTAAACCACTATTAGGTCAATTAATGGAAATTAATTATTCTTTCACACTGGCCGTGTGTAGGCTAAATTGTGGAAACGTAGAGGTAGTTGTCTCATGTGTGTATGAGAACTCCTAAGTGGTTTACCGGGAAAATACGAGTCAGTTGGAGAATTTAATGTCATATCGGCACGTTGGCCATAGTAGCACAATGGTAGTGCGGCTGGACGGAAACCAGAAGATCCGTGGTTCAAATTCCGGCTATGGCATTGAATTTTTCAGTCTGACTCTACGTTTCCACAATTTAGCCTACACACGGCCAGTGTGAAAGAATAATTAATTTCCATTAATCTTTCTTATTACTTTCCAAAATTTATTTTGACTGTTCCTCTCTCCTCCAATATTCCCCTAACCCGTTCTCTTCCGGGACCTTTCTGATGCTACCCGTCCATGCAGTTTCCTTAAGATTCTTTTCCTAATTTTTGTCTAGATTCAAGATCCTAAACCAATATTTCATAGTTCCCTTTATAATCACACCCTTCTCGACACTCTTCCCATCTCCATCTGTGCTACTTCTCTTGCCAACGCACATGGAAGCCTCTACTTAATTAGTGGAAAATAATACTTGTATTGCTTTAAAGATTGTTATTTACTTTACAGACACATCTAATAAATTGAAAATACTATTATCTACAACGTTCTCTGTAACACGTCTACATCGCTGAGAGAAAATTTCTAGTCGCGTCACCGAAGCTTTTGTTCCGTCTCTATAGTAACCGCTCCAGGTAAAGTCTGTTTAGTTAAAGCATGTGCACGTCGGCTTCTGTCTTTGACGAACCCTTATAATCGTTTTACAACCCCCGACCCTCCTTCTCCCACACCGTTCTGCAAGGTTGCCACCTTTCTCGATACGTCATGGGTATCGTACGAGGTTTCGTCTAAATAAATAATGTTATGTCCATTACTGCAAAACTTCCTTAGTTTTGACAAATATATATATCGCCAAGCTACAAGTCTACTGGATTCCGTAATAACCCTTATCTTATTCAAAGTGCAGTATTTGAAACACAGCTCCTTTAGGAGACCGCGGAAAGTGCAGTGCCCATAAGGAAAATCACAAATTTCTTGCAAATGTGCAACCAGTTCGTCTAATGTGGGCGCTCTCCCTTTTGCGTAGAATCTATAAATTTCTCGACGAATTAAATCGCACGTGAAATTATCTACTTTAGAGAAACGTTTCCTTTTGTTTTCACACTTAATCGGCGTCTTTGGTATTCCTTTCGTCACAATATTTCTCACTGTATTTCTGTGAATATCCAGAATTTATCAGGTTCATTGCCCGACCCCTTACCAAGATTATTTGTCAGCACATATTTATGTGTTCAAAACAAGCGCTTGAATTTGCTTAGAAACAGTTCCCGTTATAACTTTGTTATTTTTTAGGCTTTTCCAGTAATATAATTCGGCCCAGTTATTCACACTGTCTTCACTTTGATTATTTATCTCTACTTCATTTGCTTTTACCACTGCATTTCCCTCCTACGGTCTCCACATTGTGACAGACAACAAATTTCTGCACGTAATGAAACAGATCAACTAGAAGTTGGAACTTTGGCAACTGAGACTCCACGTGGACTAGACATGCGTCTGTCACTTCGAGAAAATCAGGGTGCTATTGGTCCTCAACGACAGTGTTCCATTTCTGAAGTGTGGGGATAGATTTATGACGGTCATTAGTGGGCGGGCGGCTCAGGTTCCTTTGACTCGGAACTGCACATGCGTTAAGTAAACGGACTTTATGTGTATTGATTTCTCGTCTCTGTGCGGCTCTCCACGATCACAATTATATTACATTACAAAAACATTTATCACTTTTTCAAATCTCAACCAACGTTTCAAAATTTATAAATAACTTTCGTTTGGGGCCAACCTTAAATAACGGTTTCAAGTTTCTGCTCCATAGGTTAACGTACCTCTAATTGATTTATATATGTAACTGTAATTTGGTTTCCAAAGTCTCATAAAACTCCGTTCAGCATCGATATTGCTATTTTCCCTTTTCGAATGCTATATTTAATGTCCGTTTCTTGACTACAATTTGAATTTGTCTTCACTCCTAAATACTTACCGTCTTCACGGCAACCCATGCCGTATTCTAAAATTAGATATTTTTCTTCATTTCAGCATGACAAATAGATTTTTTTCTTTAAAGTATTTTCTAATGTAGACTTTTATAACGGTAGCGTTTTACACTATTATTTTTATTTGGCATGGTATAGGCTCGGTAGTGGTAATGACAGCATTAGTATTAACAGTAAGTAGTAGTATATGTTTATTATCTGAATAGAAACTGTCACCGTAATAATATACAAAATTCTAGTTAATCTGTCCCCAATCACACAAACTATGTGCATGTTCTTCCATCCCCCCTCCTCTTTCTTCCCAACCTTCGTGGCCAGACTCGAGGTCATTCTGGCAGCTCTAGCCCAAAAACTTATTACCTGCCTGCAACAAAGCGGAAACCCATTCAGCAGCAGGTACAAATTACAGACTGGAATTTTCCTAATTACTTATGGCAGGATGCATTTAGTCATTAGCCTAATGTAACTGAAAAAAAAAAGGAAAGAAAAAAATTGCACCCGCCTCTGTGGCGTGGGAATAACGTGTCTGCCTCACATCCAAGAGGTCCCAAGTTCGAATCTCGGTTAGGGCGAATTATCTGGGCGAGGTTTTCTCAAGGGTTTTTCATTATCATGAGAGAGAAATTTCGATAGGATAGGATACTCTAAGGGTATTCGGCACGTCGGCCAGACTGACCTATGCCTCAAGTGGGGCATCCCGGGAGGAAGGATGACACGAAAGGAGGCAGAGGGCGATCGACACCAAAGAGTCACGACAGTGCAGAAGGCAGAGAACCTACCATTTGCCAGCTTGAAACACCCCGGCAGCTGGCATCCCTCTTACCGTGGCTCCGAAACAGTTCAAAGCCGGCTTAGAGACCGGAGGCCGCCACGCCAGAACCCGGGAAACTCCCGGCAGGCTTGAACAACCGGCATCCCGCCCACCGCGCTCCTGAAACGGCTGACTAGGCCGGCTCGGAGACCGAAGACTGTCCTACCGCAGGACTAAGGGGTTTACCAGGAACATATCATCCTGCCATGCAGCGCCGAAACACCCACCGACACTTTTGCCCTGAAAGAGACCACCAGATGGCAGATGATGTGAACGAAACTGGAAGTGTAATGGAGGGAAAGGGAATTCAGGGTATGTAATTATCCTCGTCTGGTGACCTGGGGAAACCCCCGAAGAAAGCCATGGGTCAGGTAGGCCAGCCACGGGAATGGAACCCGGGCCTCCAGAATGTGGGCCACAGATGAAACCGCCTGAGCCACCCCGCTCGGTAAATTTCGGGTAACTCTAAGCTCTCTGGACCCTGGGCTCATTTGAATATCATTCCATCAATTTCATTCATTGTCCGATATGACATAAGTTGGAGGACATTAGTTCAAAAAAACACTTTATATTCTTTTGTAGCTTTATGTTTTTCTTTCACACCGATGATTCATAAAACTTAAACCAATGGGAAAGAATATTGTGACAAATTCCTAAGTTACATCGCCTTAAGTCAATTATTTAAATAATAAAAGCTCTGTTTAATACACTGCGTTACTTTAGACTTCCATATTACGTCCAGCCAACTTCACCATAATCCCAGCATTAGTAAACACAAGGTCAGTGGCTAGATAAAATAAATGCTTATGGAAGATTTAAAGTTAGTAATGAAGTCTAGGTAGTGGAATTTGTAAATTAATTGTAGAAACTTCGGGGATAGAGAAAATACGAGGTTTGAAATTGAAGCTAGTCAAAAATATGTGATGTATATTAATGTGAAATACAGCAGGTCATTTTATGTTATAAAAATAACTTAAACATAAGATCCATTTTGAAAAAAAATAAGAAATTACCAACAAATTGTGCATAGGGAGATAGTTTGGGGTGGAGAAGGTACTGTTTGCCAACGCAAGCAAAGTCCCTGATAGGAATGTGCTACCCTTATACAATGTGACAAAGACAGTGAATGTGTGTGACAGAGAATGCATGCTACGCAAGGAGTAAAGCCGTTAAACAAACATGCGCCCTATTCACTCAGTAGGTATACTAAAACCAAGAAGGTTTATTCACAAAAGCAGGGGAGCGTCAGAATGTTTTTGAATGGGCTGTAACTGTATTGACCCGAATGTCATAAAACTACCAAGCAGAGTATCCGAACAGTGTCTAACTTCCCTTGCGTCTCTTTCCCTTGTGAATTTCTTTGCTGTGGCAAACTGTAGGTTTCTACAAAATTCTCGTGTTGCATCCATGTCGCTTGGAAGACAATTGAACTTACATACTTCTCGGTTTTAATATCTACGTTACTTACTGCAGTAAGGTAAAATAATAATTTGGTGGGATGGGGACTTGGGCACATCAACGTGATCTACGTCGTTACTGAAATGCCGAGGAGTCCACCCTAAACTTTGATATCCCACCAGTCGATTAGTTGACAAAAATGAACCTTTTTTCTTTCACAAGAATTAAAATAACATTTTCTAGAAGTATTTTTTGTACTGAATTCAAATATAATTTTAGTTTTTCCCCATCAGGCAGGTGTTTTGTGTGATATTGATTTGAATTTTTATGGTATTCTAAAAAAAAAATCTGTAACTAGCTATCTAACTCAAAATTATAACTACTCATTCTGACTTACCTAGAAAGTGGTAGGTAGTGATTTTCGGGCACATTTTGTATCTGGAACGTCTCTCTTCTTGGTCCAACAGTAGTCAGCTAGCATATTGGAACTCCACTTGCCTTAGTAACTCCTTTCCATAGTAGAAATTTGCTGATTAAAACGCTCACCTTGCTCATCGCTGACAGCTCCAAGATTTTCGGAGAAGAAATCAAAGAATGGAAATAAAAGATTTTGTAACATCAAATAAAATTGAAGAAAATACCTGGGTGCATTATCTTTCAGATCTCTATAATACAGAAAATGATTATGTGTATATTACAGATAGTAGTGTTCCTAAAGTGATTTTGGAAGTCTGTGAAGAAGAAATTATTACAACAATTAAAAAGCTTAAGAATATAAAATCTCCAGGAGAAGATGGTATCACCAACGAAATGATAAAATACGGAGGGGATAGACTCGCCTAAAAAATAATAAAATTAATTACACAAATATTCCAAAAAAAGTAAAATTCCAGATGACTGGAAGACTAGTATTGTGATTCCTATCTTTAAGAAAGGCGATAAACAGAAACCAGAGAATTATAGACCAATAAATGTACTTAACCCCCTACTGAAAATTACAACGAAACTAATTAATCAAAAACAATAAAAAATTATTTACCTTCAGGATGAACAACAAGGATTCCGGCTTGGTAGATCTTGTACTGACGCAATTTTTGTGATAAAGCAGGTAATAGAAAAAGCTATTGAGTATAATAAACCTGCATTACTATGTTTTATACATTAAAAAAAAAAAAAAAAAACTTAATGTACCGAATGGATTAATTTTAATTATTAATGACATTTTTACTAACAATTTTAATAGAATAAAACTGGAAGGGAAAATATCTGAGAGGATACCAGTCAGAAGAGGGGTTCGACAAGGAGATTCTCTTAGTCCATTACTATTCAATTTAGTAATGAATGAAATTATAAAAGAGATCAATACAATGGATGGATATAAAATGGGAAATAAAAACCTTAATATTGTATGCTACGCTGACGATGTTGTCCTGATGGCAAACACTGAGGATGACTTACAGAGACTGCTATATTGATTCTATCTTGGATGTAGAAACTATAACATGAAATTATCATTAACAAAACCGAAATCAATGACCATAAGTAAATTCCCTTGAGATGTAAATTGGAACTAGAGAGGGAAATAATAGAACAGGTAATGACAATAAGGTACCTGGGCGAGTGAGTGTGTGGTGTTTTAGGGCCCGTCGACAACAAGGTCATTTGGGCCCGAAGTTAACACTAAGAACTAAAAGCTTCACAAACTAAGTTAAAAAGTAAGATAAAATAAAAACACTCAACTATTAAAAGTACATAAAAAACTCATCCCAGTACTAATAATTTAAAATCTCTAAAATTAATAAATATAAAATACAAGTCAGACTTGTTTATTAAAACCGATTTCAGCAACAAACCGCAGTACCTTAACCACGCCCACTGGGTCGACCCCTAAAACACCGAGCAAGTTAGTCCCCAAGCCCAAAGACTGGCGAACGCGGGCGTACTGCGGGCAATCGAGCAATACATGCCGCACAGTGAGGCGTACTGCACACGGAGCACACACAGGGGCCCGTTCCCCTCTTAACAGATGGCCATGAGTCGCTCGTGTGCGCCCAATTCTCAGCCGGGTGAGTATCACCTCGGCCCGCCGGTTATCCCTGCAGGAAGTTGGCCAGGGTTGTACGCCCTCTTTTATCGCCTGGAGTTGTGTGCCTTCCAAAGCTGTCCAGGATTGCTGCCAAGCAGATAGGAGTTGGCGACGGAAAAAACGTTGCACATCCTGGTATGGCACCGTAGTTGTTAAACTCCGGGGCAAACGGCAAGTTGACTTAGCAGCCGCGTCCGCCTCCTCGTTCCCGGAAATCCCCACATGGCCTGGGGTCCAAGTAAAAACAAAATGGTATCCGCGACTGAGCATTTGCGAGATCTGGGCCTGTATTTTTAAAACAAGGGTGTGAGCGGCAGTGTGCTGTTGCAAGGCCTGAAGAGCACTTAGAGAGTCAGTGCAAACGATAAAAGAGCCAGGAGCTAACTTGCAAATAAAAAGGAGCAAATAGAAGATGGCATACAGCTCTGCTGAGAAGACCGAAGTGGAGTCCAGAAGGCGAAATTTATGAGCCTCACCGTTAATGAAGAACGCGAAACCCGTAGTGCTACCTAACTGAGAACAGTCTGTAACGACCGGAACATAGGGTAACGGCCTAGTAGTTCGGCAAAAAGTTGTTGGAACACCGAATGTGGAGTAGCGAGTCTAGAGTTGCTGGAAAGAGCGAGACACAGAACTGGTTTGAAACAAGGATGATTGGGGTAACTTGCCAATTTCGAGACATATGAGCAGAGTAACAGCGAGCGACGAATATGGAGTGGAGGTTCGCCTGAGTCTGCATACAGGCAGTCGACTCGAGTGGTGCGGAAAGCTCCTGTGGCAAGGCGGATACCAGTATGATGCACGGTGTCTAAAAGGTGAAGTTTAGAGGCGGTCGCTGCGCCATAAATAAAACTGCCGTAGTCCAGCTTGGACCGAACCAGAGAGCGGTACAGCCTCAACATTACCGTGCGATCGCCCCCCCCCCCCCCAAGATGCTCCAGATAATACCTTCAGCACCCGAAGAGAACGATCGCAAGAGGCTCGAAGGTGACGAATGTGGTGCTCGCAATTGAGTTGTCTGTCCAAGTAGAGGCCCAAGAACTTCAGGTGCGAGACGGCAGGGGTGTGCGGTTCAAATGAAGATCAGGAGGCGGGTGAATACCTCGTAGGCGGTGAAAGTGGATACACTGTGTCTTTGCAGCTGAAAAGCGGAAGCCGGTTTGAAGCGCCCAAGCTGCTAGCTGGGTGATGGTCAGCTGCAGTTGGCGCTCAATGTGATCTATGTTGGCTGACCTATAATAAACTGCGAAGTCGTCAACATAGAGTGATGATGGAATTCCGCTTTGAACGGGACTAGTGATGCCGTTGATAGCTACGGCAAAAAGAGCGACGCTCAAACTCGACCCTTGAGATACGCCGTTCTCCTGTATCCGCTCCCGGGATATCGTGTTTCCTATGTGGACACGAAAACGGCGAAGTTTTAAAAAGTTGCATAGGAATTCGGGAAGAGATGGACAAAACTTGACTGCACAAAAATGTATATCCTTTTAAAATAACCTATGTCAAATACCCTTTTCTTCTTCTCTACTACATATGGTAATTAGGAAAAGTATTGCATTCCACCCAATATTTCACCAGAAATGCACATTTTGAAACGCCCACTGACAAAAAAGAAAAAGAAAAAAAAAAAGCAGCACTTAAGCCCTAAAGTGAGCTGGTTGAGGGTATTTCTCTGAACAGCATAATTCTAAAACAAAAATCAATTACACATACCAAAGTTAAATATTAAGTTTAGCATCACTGATGAATTATCCTGATAATGCTTATGTCGATGTGTAAGTAGAATCTAGCTGTTTTAATGCCAAATCATTGCCAATTTATCTTTGCAGTTAGACTAGCAGGTGTGTATATCAAGTATAATTTGGCAGTTTCATATTTTAAACTTTCATTTGGCTTTTGCCAGTACATCAGCATTTTATTAGATTTGCAATGAACATCTATTGTCAGTTCTTCACAATATATTAGCTATAGCTAATCAGCTTCACGAAAGCTAAAATTATCGTATTTTCAATTTCTGCTTTGGATCATAAAATTGTTTTATTGATGAGGTATTTCTTAATCCAAAATATGTACTTACCATCTCAAATTTCTGCAGTTTTTAATACTGTCTACCCACCACAAGAAGGCAAGCAGGTCCTTAAGAGGGAGAGAGGCTTGAACTATTTATTTGCTTTGGTAATAGATTGTTTACTACGAAATGAGTGTATGAGAATGCATATGAGTCACCAATGCTGCCAGATCTAATGCTTGTTTCTGTAAATGCAGTGATATAATGCATTGTCGAGTTATGCGACAACACTGTCACATAACTGTGTTAGAAGCATGTGACACAGTATTCTTTTACACTGAACGTTTAGATTTTTTAAATGGTTCTAAAAATTTTAATTAAAGTACCATATGTTTAAGATACTTTTATGACAAATGAAAGGTGTATCTCAAATTTTCTGAGATTGTTCTCTTCTTTCAGGACCATTTTTGCATAACTGGTAAATCGTACAAGATAGACATTTAGTACATAAAACAAGTAGAGCTCGTTATATACAGGTTATATCAAGTACATTTTTTGTTTGTTTCTATGTGGAGAGAAACACTTCGGATATATTCCCTATTTGTTTGAATTTTCCAATACTTTTCTCAATTGAGAAGTTTGTTATTCTTTTCTTTTATCTCTCAGCCATACTAAGAGAATGGAATTCCATCATATAGGAACAAGATATCTCAATGAATATGAAGTAAATAGAGAAATAAGGGTATGTATGAATAGCTTGTACCAAGAGTAGAAAAGGTAATGTGAATGCAGTACATAAAATTTCTTTCTGTACCCTGGACCAACAAAAAGAATGGATTTTAAACATCACATATTGACCAGTTATTTTAAGATATGACTATCACTTAAACAGCATACAGGATGGCTCAGGTGGTATTGTCAGGCCTGTCAGGGTTTGATACCCATGCCCAACCTCTTGGCCATGGGTGCTTTTACAGGGATTTGCCAGGTCACCAGGTGAATTTTGGAAAGAATATAAGCATTACTTATTTCCCTTCATTCTCTGAATCTTTCCAGGTAGCAAGACAGCAAAGTATTTGATGGTGCTGTGGAGTTTGCACTCTGGAAATATGGTGCTGTAGTCAGCCAGCCTACTTAATCAGCCGGAACTGTCTGGTTGGTGACAGGCTCACTATGTTGACTGTTGGACTCAAGAAACTGGTTACACTTGTTAGGGTCCCATCGCAGTTGTAGTGTCACCTGTAGGATACTTTCATTTCATACTTCCTCCTGGGGTCTGACACATCCATCAGCTACAGTGCCAGAATAACCACATGAAGAAACAAAATTCACTTAAACCTATTGTCTTCTATTCCCATTCTACCTACAAGGAAATAAGTGAAAACTAGAGCTGGGATTTTTGCATACTTGCAGTTTTATTCCTTGATAGTTAAACATGTAAGTAATAAATTTGTTCTAAGTTACAAGTAGAGCCCAGATTTTATGTAATAATTTAAGAAATATGTACATAAATATGTAACAAAATATTGTGAAATATACAACTAAATATGTAATAAAGCAATTATATGTAAAATAAAAAATGTTTTATTTCTTTGCTATAAAAAAGAAGTCCACATAGTCAAATCTCTAAGTTAATTTTGAATCAGTTCACTTCTGCTAAAAGTACAAGTGTCAATCATCCAAGTATTTAAGCCATATTGGATCAGTGTCCACAGTTAATTATAATATACTTTTCCAAATGTTCTGGTGTCATGCATACTCTTGTGTCACAATATGTTTTTGTAAATTGAAAAAGATAGCTCAACTTCGCAAGAAGTCAATGGTGCATATTTATACAGAGGGATGTGCTAGGAATAATATTTTCAGGGGGATCTACATTTTCACCATTAAATAAGCAAGGAACGGTAACAAGTGTTGGTATCCAGAGTTCATTTTTTATTTAGCACAGACTGCAGTTTAGTGGAAACTACATCACCTATTTCACCTGGTACAACACTGCCCTTTTTGTTCCTTGTAGCGTTGTACACGATAAGGACATTTTAAGAAAACCTTCGTTGCTGATATCAGTGTATTTACTTCTGGGAATTCATGTTTGTCTCTGCCACTTGTTGCAGTGCATGAGCCGTACATGTAACATGCACTAAGTTTGGATAAAATAACAGTAAGCAATTTCCCCGCTTTTAACATGTAAGGAGCTGCATCTGTGTACATCAGTCGGACCCTCTCTTCTTTTACGCCATCTAGCCATAATACCTTAAGTGCATCATTAATGAATCTAGCAATTATTGAACTATTAGTTACCTCCACAGTTTACAATAAATTAAGCAGGGTTTTGATGCAGCTACAAAGCCCATTTTGCCCATTATTAGATTAGCGATGAAACGACCAGAAGCATCCATCGTCTCATCAGCAGAAATCCATATAGGTGAGTTGACTATGTCAATCCTATATCGAGATTTAACTGTATTGGAACACCACAGTGAAGCGAAATAATTAATTTATAGATGAGTCGTATTTATTACACATCTGCTTCACTTACGTACCTATTTTGAGGACATGTTTCGCAAATCATTGTTTGCATCTTCGGCTCTTATGCGACTAAAGCTTGATCCAGTGGTGTGGGTAATTCTGGAGTTGCTGCTGCCATCTGTTGATTTAGTGATGAACTTAAATGTGGGATTCTCTTCTGGCGGGATTTCAAAGTTCATTAGTTGGTTTTTATGTTTTTCTATGTATATTCTCTCCCACTGTCAACAGAATTCGACGTTTTTAGCTTTGAAGACAACGAAGACGCAACTGGTGGCATGGCTAAATTAAATGCAACTGACTGTTCTGAAATGTTTCACGTTTGAGAACAAGGAAGAAAAAATGTTTAAAACCAGTCATTGTTGTCGACATCCGACTCTTATAATTTAGCTTTGAATGCAACGGAAATATCTAGAATTGACGACAATGCATGAGAAGCACAATCATAAAAACTGCAATGGTTTCTTCTTTCTTGCTATGTAACAAAAATTAATGGAATCGACAAAAATTTATAATAATTTAGAAAAAAAATTAAAATATGTAAAATTATGTACTATGTATTATAGCTCGAAATATGTAATTATATAAAATCCGGGCTTTAGTTATAAGAAATTTACTATGGAAGTTCTATACGGTTTCCTTGTACTGTATACGATATAAATGAGTGCACATTTAACTAATTTGGCCATACTTATGCATATATTTACTTTTTTGGCAATGATTCTGAAACAAATATTTCACGATACATTAAGGAAAGAAAAACCAGAGGAAATTTCTCTTTACTGCTCGGTTTGCGTAAAAGAATTATCTGTTATGTTTCTAAATTTATAAAAGGTCACCAAAATAAGAACATAGCTGTAAAGAATGAGCGGCTCCTCATGCAAAATAAAAAATATGCTGTTCAACATCTTAATATAACCTAAATAGCATAGTTTAAGGTTATAAGCATAGATATAATCTTTAAAATCTAGCGAGGCCATCACATATGTAGCCATCTGCTGTAATAACATTTCAAAAATTAAAGTGCCATTCAGTTAATTTTTAAATTTGTAACCAATGTGCTGTTATTGCTAATTTCTGTAAAAAATCTCATACACAATGAGCACTGCTCATCTCTGTGAAAGGTGGGGCATGTGTGCCTCACATTCATGAGGTTCTGAGTTTGAATATTGGCTAGGGTGAAATATATGCCAGTGACAAACTACTTACAAGATTGGAAATCTTCTGGGGATGTCATCTCAAAATGAATTTGAGATAGTGTGGATTACTGGCAAAATCCGAGTATGTTAGGCAATTTAATGTTGTACCATGGTATCTCAGATAGGGCAACAGCATGAAAAACTCAAGACCCGTGGTTCAAATGCGGCTATGACAATGAACTGATTGATTCCATCTGATCATTAGCTTACATGCATGTGCGAAGGAACAAATATCATTTACAGAAATGTATACTGAAGTGTCTTTCAAAGATCCTTTCAAACTTTAAAATACTATATAATTATATGAGGTGCATTCCAGAAAGTAAGACCTGATCGCATCCAGAGATGGCACCACCAGTCTGATAGCAATGCATATGTGCAGGAGTAGAGAGAAAAGTATATGGGAATAATGCAGTAAAGTTTCAGGCTTGTGACATGCTGCGCTAGGAGAAAATGGCTACTCTGATATTGGCTTCCGCCGACTGCGAGGTTTATAGTCATCCAACTTGTACAATGTTACAATAAAAGCCTCAACAAAGGTGATGACTGTTAAAAAGTAGCCAGTGAATCTATGTCATTTTCCAATAAATATTTCTTACTTATTGATGTCTTTGTTCTGTTTATCCAGGACTTCTGGATGCACCTCATATTTTAAGATAGAAAAAACCAAATATAGCATTACGTTCAGCAAATAATGGGATTTGGATTTTACAAATCCAATTATTAACTGGGTATATGAATATTTTTTTCCTGCAAAACTACGCGCAGAGTTTGCAAATGTCTTGGAATATTGGCAATTGTGAGATAATATCATTTAGTTTCAGTAAACTATTCTTAAATAACACTGCAATCTAGATTAAGAGCTGGAGGACATGTTGAAAAGTGCTTACTGATAACATGATCACAAAACTTAATGATTAAATCATCATATTATAAAATGATAACTATACATTTAAGTAGTAAATTTAAGATGTTTTGGGCTTGATAGCATTACTGTATTGCTTTCAAAATGAAAGTTCATCAATCTATTCAATAATTAGTGATAACTTAAAACCTGGAAATCATCTTGCAATACATATTTTATTCAGCAGAATCCCATTTACAATATGTGCAAAATCCTTAAATAAACAAGTAAATGCCAAATCCATTGTTTCACAGCACAATGATTCTTTTATTTATATACTTCTAAATTAAATATTAAAATATTTAAAACAGATATTTTAAAGTATTGTGTGCATTAAGTACTTATCAATAAATGCTTGGCTGAAGCCTCTTGAAACTGCAAAATATGCTATTAACTTAGAGCTCCACGGTTGACTGATGGACATAGAGGAAGAGAAGCAACAACTACAACAATTTAAAGGATAAATGCTGGAATTTTATTATATGGTCTTCATTTGAATCTAAAAATGTTACAAAGGAAAAATTACATTCTATATACATCTCTCCAATATCCTTAAACAACAGAATCCCTTTAGAGGTATAAAAGAAATAAACGTTCACACCATTATTTACAAATAAAGAATATCATAACTTACAAATGGCATACAAAAATACATTTTCTACTAAATACATACATAATTCATGAGTCATTGTTAAGTAAATTACTTTTAACAATATTATGGAAAAATATGCCATGCTTTATTTTAGTTTTCACCTATCTGTTACTACATTCACATGAAAATATCTGTTCACTGAAATAAAAACATAGTTGTTTTATTTCTGGTCCATAAGACAAAATTGAGCAGTGCCCATAATTATTCATTGCACAAATCACTTTAATGCTTAATGCTTAAGAATATATCAATAGCCACATACTTTGGATCTTTCTAAGCTTTCATTTGCTTTATAATTAAATAAGAAATAGCATCAGGCTAAACTAATCACATTTTTGCTGTCCTTATCTGTCCTTTAAACAGATCTCATGACAGAAGTTGCCTCTTTTTAATTAGCTGTACTCAATATTAGCATGGGTCATATCTCTGTTGTACTGCAGGTTATCTAATACCATTGTAGTGATCTCAATTTATTTCTAGTGTTATTTCGTGTATTAAGTGCATGCACAGGAACTTTAAAAGGTTACAGTAGAATTAACAGTTCATAATATTTAACCCACTTCCCCTAAAAACACCTAATTTGTTATTTCAAATTTTAAACAATTTAGTCAAATGATCATTTAAATAAATGTAGTTATTTGATTACAGTTTTATAGAATTAAACATTTCTTTGCTGATCTATACAGGTACTCCTCATTCATAAAAATATTCTATCGCTAGGTATCACTAATGTAATGTTTTCTTGCTGAATGAAGCAATCACTTGTTTTATAAAATGTATTCAATATGAAATTAGGAGACCTAAGGCAGAAGTAAGGGTGAAAGAGGATTACATTCTTTGAGATTTTTAATATGAAGAATACAGGATTAACTGAATTCAAAATATTTATTTTATTTTATAATGAGAAGTAATCCATGTTGTACGAATGGCACAATGAAAATGAAACATAGAAAACTGTATTCTTTCATGTGGAATGTGGCATAACACTGCAACTCCCCTGTGCATGCATAGCACAGAAGTTGTATTTATTGACTGAAATAATAAAAAATGTTTGCAAACCATTACATTTGGAATGTTTAATATATAAAATATGGTGATATCTATACAAGGTCATGGTATATTTCACCCACATAAAATATTTTGGCATTAAACTTTAGTCAAATAATTTTAAAGCACAATGAGCTGTCACATATTTCCATGTTTTAAACATAATATTGTGTATAACTGACTAGTCTGTTTTAAATCCTACATATAATGTTACAGTTAAATTAATTCAAAAATAAAGAACTAAAATATCTTTAGAGGCATAAATATAATGTGTCTTTTTAGCAAACATTTAACAAATGAAACTTAAGTATAATCTCTGTAAAAACTAACAATTAAGTTTAATATAATAACTAAACCACCTCCTGAAATAAAATGCTTTCATTCTTGATCTACTGTGGAGTATTTGCTTCATATTAATACTTTTATTTGGTTTAAGATCAATAATATGATACAGCCTTCTGACATTTTTTGAGGTTTGAAAGGTTTATGTGCACATACAAGCTGATAAAAAGGTTTAGATTTTGAAAGCTTATTTATTATAAAAGTTAGTGTATAGTGTTTTAGGGCCTATTGACAGCAAGGTCATTTGGGTCTGATACTATAAAAGTTAACCTTAAGTTCAATAAACGGGTTTCAAAGATAATTTCTCTCTAGATAATAGATAAAAAAGTACACTAAGTATATCACAGCAAAGTCTCTGGGGAGTGAGATACGGGGGGGGGGGAGAAGGTTCCTACACCCTCCACTGACATGTTAATGATACTCCATGTCAGTTCAGTTACAGACCATTCAAATACATTCTGACGGCTTCTACTTTTGTGAATAAATCTTCTTGGTTTTAGTATATGGAGTGAATAGGGTGCATGTTTTTTTAACAGTTCTGCTGTTTGTGTAGCATGCATTCTCTGTCACACACATTTGCTGTCCTTGTTCCACTGTAAGGGTGGCACATTCCTCTCAGGGACTTACTTTGCGTTGGTGGACAGCATATGTCACTCATTCTGGATTGATTTTTGCTTTTTGTTTTTTATAAGAAAATATGTACTGCTTTGATAAATACATATGAATGTATGTATGTGCTTGATATGTTGGCACTACAGACAGCATAGAAATTGATGTTGGTTGCATGCTTCAAGCCAATGGTAAGTAATGTTATCATGGTCAATGTCACAGAACAAAACTGAAGTTTGAGAGATTGTTTCTTTTATTCACAAGATAGTTCTGATATTAATAGTAGAACATTCTCTTCTGTTTTTGCACTGATCAAAATTTTACCATTGTACATAAATTTGTATTCATTTAATAATTTGTTTCTTAATTTTCATTAATCCCAATTACCTGTGGGTCCACCACATACAGATAAATGTAGTTCTTAGTTATATTTTTGCTAGAATTTCTGAATTATACAAACAGAACTTTTACTAGTATCTCTTATGTTAATAAGCTAACAGCTACTTGCTCAGTTATTTGAAACATGAACCATTCTTGTCCAGTGCTTTCACAAACTGTTTTGTAATACCTACTTTTATATGCAAGGGAAGCAATACAATTTTTTTCATTCAACTAGACTAGCACAAATGGAGTTTCTTTCTCTTGCCATTTAAGTTTTTCTCTTGGACCATTCTCTCCCTGTCCAGAGTTTAACCATTTGTACTTCTCCGTTCTTTCTCTTTTAACTTTGATCCAAGTACTTTGCTCTTGTCTTTGGTAATAGTGTCTTATAGTAGTACAACTCTTCTTGTCTAAAATGCTATGACTTGTCTTCAGGAGTGTGCTGAAAAATCCTTTCTATATTGGAATTTTCTGTTGACCCAGAGACTTAACTCTCAGTATCCCCTAGTTGAGCTTGTAGAATACGAATAGACATTAATACTTCCAACGTGTAAGGACTATGATACAATGAAGCACAAAATTAATTTGAGTCGAACTAGTACTCAATGATCCACTTATTGCTAGTATTTACCTAGAATGCGTTTTGTTAGGATCTTCCTAATGCATTCAAGGTAAATACTAGCAATAAGTGGAGCATTGAATACTAGTTCGACTCAAAATTATATTAGATATTAATATGTTAAAAATAGAAGCTAGCATCAGTGAAGCAATAAATACTACACAAAATATAATTATTTGTAACAAAACTTCACTTATGTTTAAGGAAATTGATGAAATTCTTGAAATTTATCAATTTCCTTAAACATAAGTGAAGTTTTGTTATAAATAATTATATTTTGTGTATGAACAGGGATATCTATTCCTTGTGGCACAGGTCTTATAGCTGAAGCAAGGCCAATTTATTGCATGTATTCAGATATAAATAAGACAAAACAAATATCCAGATGGATATTTGTTTTATTTGTCTTATTTATGTTGGAACATTGCAATAAATTGCAATCATTGCCTTCAACATTAGTAGTTTAAATAAGCTTAAATATTTAAGTTAATATCATAACCTTCAGCAAGGAACTAGAACACATTGAGGTCACTTTTAAAAGGCCATGAACTCAATTTAACTCATTTTTGGACAGTTCTGTGGGATCAGTATTGGAGAGGAAGGGCCAAGTCAGATGGAACTGGAAAACATTGCATTGTTCAGAACAATACCAGGATCTACAGTTTTCTATTCCAGTGGTGACGTTAACACAGAACGTGCTGTAGAACTGGCTGCTAATACTCCAGGAGTGTGCTTCATCCACACATACAGAGCAGCTACTTCAATTCTATACAGCAGTGAGGAGAAAAGAAAAAATAGTGAAGAAGAGTGACAATGACCAAGTGCTCGTTATTGGAACTGGAGTGACCTTACATGAGCCAATTACTGTTGCCAAGGAACTGGCTAAATCTACCAACATCATAGTGATGGACCTATTTACAATAAAACCAATTGATGAGTCTGTTATCAGCAATGCTAAGTATTGTCATGGAAGAATCATTACTGCAGAGGATCACTATCCTAAGGTGGTACTGGAGAAGCTGCTTTGAGTGCAACTGCAGAACATAGTAACTTCATTTTTAAGAAGCTGGCAGTGAATGCCGTTCCAAGATCCAGACCTTCTGCTGCACTTAGGGATTTGTTTGGCATCAACGCAAAGAGCATAATAAAGGCTGTGAAAGAAGTTTATGAGAAGTAAATGTTAAATATTTTTGTGACCTTTTTAGGTAAAGCATTCATTCAATGTATGTTTCACTGGAGTGGCTTTGGGATTAGGTTAAGTTTCAAATGAGATGTGTATACTGTGTGTTGGTTCAGAATTGATTGCAGTCATTGATGCAATACATTGCATAAAATTAGTCTATATGCAAAATACATGGGAATATGAGGGCAGATCAAATATAAACGGGAATTTTTATATAACGCTGCTGTTGGTAATAATTTTGAGGAGAACAGCACTGTGTCAGTAAGCCATGAGTGAGCAAGAGGTGTACACATCTGTTGCACAATGCATCATCAGATTTCTTGCAAAAAAGGGCAAGAAAACCTTCATAAAATTTGAGACAGTTCTGTGCAAAGTTTGGGGAAGAAATAATTTAAGACTGGAGTGTATGAGTGGGCTAGAAGTTTTGTGGCGGGAAGAGAAGCTGTAGAAAATGAACCTTACAAGTGGAGACTGCAAACAAGCATTACTGCAACAACATTGTTGCCATTCGTGACATTATTAAAGATCGGTGCATAAAAAATATCCGAAATTGTTACTCCCTAGGAATAAGTCACAAGCGTTTTCAAACAATCTCCATTACAAAAAATTGTCTGGTAGGTTCCTCATCCCTCAACCAGGAACAAAAGAGTTACACCAGAATGTTTGTCAGAGACACCTGCATCGCTACAACGGGGGAGAAGATTTCATGAATCGCATTGTGATTTGTGATGAAACATGGGTGCATCTTTACACCCCAAAGTCAAAGCAAGCAAGCATGGAGTGGCAGCAAGGAGATGAAGCAGGTCCGGCAAGGTCAAAACATGCCCATCTGCTGTAAAGATGCTTGCAACCATTTTTTGGGATTCTGCAGGCATTTTTATGGTGAATTTTCTTCATGAATGAAGGACAATCAGTGCAGCCTATTACTGTCGCATTTTGGATTCAGTAAAATGCTGCATATTGCAACAAGCAATGCCAGTAACCGATCCAAAACACCATTCTTCTCCATGACAATGCAAGGGCATATATTACTACTTTAACGTGGGAAAAACTGGAGAAAAAGAATTGGACACTTCTGGAACACCCTCCTTACAGTCCAGATTTATTGCCCTGTGACTACCATTTGTTTGGATCAAACAAGACCTAGGAGGACAGTGGTTTGATGACGCAAGTGTGGAAGAGTTTGTGCGCAACTGGCTCCATATGCATCCCTTCTTTCTATGAGGATTGCATAAAAAATTTGCCAAACCAATGGAAAAAATTGTGTATCGAAAGCAGCACACTGTATAAAAGTAATCTGTATATGAGCATTTTTGTTTTTTGATACAATAAATTTAAAAAAATAATTCCTGTTCATATTTTATCCGCCCTTGTACATAGCACCCATTCAGAAATGTAGTTTATCAGCTGTTGTAGAAAACTTGAATGCATTATTCTGGGAAATTTTGCAGTGAAGTTAGACCTCAAATGATGTGCCTTATGAGCTCTAAACAGTAAGTTTTTGTAAGAGTATGTTACCCAATCGGCAAACTCTACGGTACCGATCAATAAATGTAGGGGAAGGCCGGTGGAGGGGAGGGGGGGGTGTGGCATCGGTGCCGCTTGCTGAGGTGAGATAGAGTGGAGGGAGGGGAAACCACAGGGGTGGATGAATCTTTGTTTCCCCCTCCTCCAGCCACCTGAAAGAACGCGAAATGTCGAGAATGTTTTCCCCCTCCATGGAAAAGAATTCTCTGGAAGCTTTTAGCCACCGATCAATACAGGGGAGGCGACCGTCAGTTGAGTTCAGTTCGTGGCGAGCAGTGTGAGGAGCGCCGAGTGTATGTGGACAGACGAACTGGTGAAATTGTAATTGTGTGCATTACGTAATTCTATGTAATCGGCAAGTATTTCGATTGTAATTCGGTGGAAATAAAGAATATTTTTGAGTGGTGCAATTGGACTTTTTATTTCACAAACCCACAAAGTCACAACTGGTGTCAGAAGTGGGAACTTCCAGCCGTAATAGCACGGTATCTTGTATGTGGCGTGCTAAGAAGAACGTTATTAATTAGGTGCTTGCATGGGTTGCAGTATTCGCAAGAATTAAAGTCTACTTCAAAACAGTTATTGAGATGTTTCAGAGTTATATGACTGAGAATTGTGCAGTGGAAGAAGATGATGAAAGAGCCTGGGAAACACAAGAAGAAAATGTTGGTGTCACAACTGGTGTCAGAAGTGGGAACTTCCAGTCGTAATAGCACGGTATCTTGTATGTGGCATGCTAAGAAGAACGTTATTAATTAGGTGCTTGCGTGGGTTGCAGTATTCACAAGAATTAAAGTCTACTTCAAAACAGTTATTGAGATGTTTCAGAGTTATATGACTGAGAATTGTGCAGTGGAAGAAGATGATGAAAAAGCCTGGGAAATACAAGAAGAAAATGTTGGTGCTTTTGTGGAAGTTGAAGTACAGCGTCCTAAACAAAAAAGAAATAGAAAACCAAGAATAAAGGGTGCCAGAGCTCAAGAAAGGAAAAGCAGTAGAGGCCAAGTTCCTTTGGAGGTACAAAAGAATGATTATAGTTGGACACAAGATGAGAAAAATTCTCTTCTACTGTCCAGCCGCTCTATCTCCGGCTCTGAGAGTTCTCGAGAGGGGGAAGCTCGTTGTTGCCAGATCTTTAGCGGGAATTTCAAGCAGAGGAACATCTCACGCATTTGCAGATCGTAACTTCGTAAATGTACGTGGACGTGTATATACATGATCCCAGAATAGTTGCATATGGAGACAATATACCATTTACTGGAAAAGAAATAACAAAAAGCTACTTCGCACGAGTGGGAAATTCCTTTCTCATATAATATTGATATACATGTCGCCTTATAGCATCCTTTTGAAAAGCATCAAGTGAAGCTTTAAGGCTGCCTCATTGCCTTTGCTTTCCCGGTGTGCGCAGAACTGTAGACGGCGAACTTGAATCAGCTGGCACTTTTCCTTGGTCACATTCTTTCCACCTTCAAAGCATCACAAACTCTCTCCAGCACCTTGGTAACATGTAGTAAAGGTCCACCAGTGTCCTGCTCCTTCTCGAAGTACTCACGTAACCTTGAATATAAATTCACGGCTTAGGCTCTTATAAGAGCCGATTTTTTCTTGAATTCTGACGAACCAGTAGCCATATTACTAAAATAGCGATAGTAATAAGACTTACAGACGCTACAAATCGGAATTCACGCATACACAAAAAATTAAACAAACCACCAGTGTGGGATCCAAAAGCAACTAAAGGCTACATGGTCCACACAAAATTGCAGTGGCAACACGGTGCTGGATTTGCAAGCCACGCCTAGCAGCGACAACGCTGATTGGCGCTAGCAGACAGTTTTAACTTCCTAACCACGACACCAGATGTACAGACTCCCAGCACCACCAACAGAAGCAGTTGGTGTGCGTCAAAGGTGTGAACGAAATATTCGAATAGAGTGATTTTCTAAAGAATATCTTGCATGATAATGAAATTACAAGTTGTATTTCAATGTTTTGAAGCTAATATAATCCTATCCTCTCATTATAAAGATAATTCTGACGATATGTTTTCAATTACTCGGTATTATATGTTGGTACTATTAACCTTCCCCCTCCACCTCCCGCAGCCACTAAATGTCAGAGCCGGAGATAGAGCGGCCGGACAATAGAAGCATTTAGGAAATATGGGCATTTGGATATGAAACGACTATGTGAGGCTGTACCGCACAAAACTGAAAATGCAATTAAATCAATGATTTTGAAGTGGTGGCGGCGTGCAAGTGTAATTAGACAGAGCGAAATTGATGAGAAACCCATGACTGATGGGCGTGTCATTGTGAAACGGACTTACATTAAGAAAAAGCACCAGGAACATGATGCTGGACCAGAAGACGCCTGTACACAGACCGTGTGTAGCCAGGGCATTGCTGCCATGCCGAGAGGAGGTGCCAGTGAGACTGCTAAATCCAGCGGACACCGATCAAGACGTCCAGGCCGGGACGGAGTTGGGAACGTGCGAGCCGGTGGTGAGCGTAACAGGAATCGACAAGACACAGGAGCTGGTGCCGACGCAACACCTGGGGCCCCGGCTAGAAGGCTTACTGGAGAGGGCGGCCGACCACCTGACCGCAGAACAGCTGGAGAAAGTTCGACAACTGCCGAGACGGTATCAGCGCATCTTCAGCCAAGGTGATAGTGACTGCGGCCGCACGGACAAAGTGCTTCACCGCATCGACACCAGAGATGCCCGGCCTATTCGACAACCACATAGACGCGTTCCACTGGCGAAGCAAGGGGCAGTACGAGACATGCTGGAGGACATGAGATCCAGGGGAGTGATTGAAGAGTCTGACAGCCCTTGGTATTCCCCTGTAGCCTTGGTGACAAAGAACGGTGAGCTACGCTTCTGCGTGGACTACAGGAAGCTGAACGCTGTCCCCTTACCCCGGATTGACGACACCCTGGACATGCTAGCTGGTGCGCAGTGGTTCTCAACCCTGAACCTGAAGTCGGGCTACTGGCAGGTAGCTCTAGATCCGAGAGACAAGGAGAAGACCGCATTCTCGACAGGCCAAGGGTTCTGGCAGTTCACAGTTATGCCCTTTGGCCTCTGCAACGCACCAGCTACCTTCTAACGCCTCATGGAGTCAGTGATGAGGACTGACGACGCCTGCCTGCTATACCTGGACGACATCATTGTCAGTAAAACTTTTGAAGACCATCTCGAGAATCTGAGTAAGGTGCTACAGGGATTGCAGGCGACCAACTTGAAGCTGAACGCGAAGGAGTGCCAGCTCTTCCGCAAGGAAGTGAACTGTTTGGGCCACATAGTCTCAGCAACCGGAGTGGCCACAGACCCAGAGAAGACACAGGCTGTGAAAGATTGGCCTCACCCAAAGGATAAGAAAGAGTTGTGCAGTTTCCTGGGGCTGTGCAGTTATTACCGACGCTTCATAAAGGGCTTCTCTAACATCGCCAAACCCCTCACCCGCCTGAAAGAGGAACACCGGCCTTATGTGTGGATGGAGGACACCGGAGACGCTTTCCAGCACCTGAAGAAGACCCTGTGCAGCGCTCCAATTTTGGGATTTCCACAACCAGGTGGCGCCTTCATTGTGGACACCGACGCCAGCGACCATTGCATTGGAGGCGTCCTATCGCAGATCAAGATGACCATGAGCGGGTGATAGCCTACTACAGCAAGATGCTATCCAAGGCAGAGAAGAACTACTGCGTCACCCGGCAAGAGTTACTGGTGGTAGTAAAGACCTTGGAGCACTTCCACAAGTACCTGTACGGTCAGCCATTACACCTGAGGACTGACAATTCCACCCTAACCTGGCTATTGAGCTTTAAGAACCTGGAAGGCCAGACAGCACGCTGGGTCCAGAGGGTGCAGGAGTATGACTTCACCTCGGAACATCGTAGAGGGAATAGCCACGGTAACGCTGACGCCATGTCTCGAAGACTCTGTCCAGAAGAGTGCGGCCAATGCACAAGAGTGGAGGAGAAGGAGCGTGCCGCAGCAGTTCAAGTAGTCACGGCAGTGCCTGCGAATAGCTCTGGGATAGCGCAGGCCTGAGGGAGCAGCTGATGGACGCAGACTTGGAGGCCACTCTTGAGGGAAGTGGAGGCAGGGACGAGACCAACCTGGGAAGACATCGCACCGAGGAGCACCACCTACAAGTCTTACTGGGCCCAATGGGACTCGAAGACCAGAGAGGGCGTGCTATTCCGGGTATGGGAATCACCTGATGGGAAGACGCAGAGAGAACAGTTGGTACTTCCCCCGGAGTAAGGTCCCAGAAGTCTTGGAAGAAGTGCATGCCGGTACTTCAGGAGGACACCTGGGAGTGAACCGGACGATTGGCAAACTACGGCAGTGCTACTACTGGCTGAGGCTCCGAGCAGACGCGGAGAGATGGTGCCGTAAGTGTCACGTGTGCGCGGCGAGTCGCGGCCCCCAGACTAGGAGCCGCGGTCGCATGCAGCAGTACAACGCCGGAGCACCATTCGAACGGATCGCCGTTGACATTGCTGGACCGTTCCCAATATCCAACCGAGGCAACAATTACCTGATGGTGGTCGTGGACTACTTCAGTAAGTGGCCGGAGGTGTATTCCATCCCGAACCAAGAGGCAAGGACAATCACAGACGGCCTCGTGGAGCAAGTGTTCTGCCGATTTGGGGTACCGTTAGAGCTGCACAGTGACCAAGGCACCAATTTTCAGTCCAACCTGATGAAGGAGGCACTAGAGACTTGGGGTTAACAAGACCCGCACAACACCTCTAAATCCCCAGTTGGATGGCATGGTCGAAAGGTACATCACGACCTTAGAGGAACACTTGAAGGTCGTGGCCAGCCATCAGCGAGACTGGGATGTCAAGGTGCCACTGTTCTTGCTGAGCTACCGCTCGTCAACACACGACACAATGGGGATGACACCAGCCAGCTTAATGCTCGGCCGAGAGTTATGCCTCCCTTGTGACCTGGCTTTAAGAAGACCTCCGGGGGTGAAACAGCCAGCGACCGAGTATGTGGAGAACTTGGTGGACCACCTCCACGACATGCACGAGATGGCTCGCCAGAACATCCAGAAGGCGAGCGACCGCATGAAAACCCGATACGACAGGCAAGCCAACAGCTAAGGGTTCCAGCAAGGTGACCTGGTCTGGTTGTACCGCCCTACCCGGACCAAGAGACGCTGCCCGAAGCTTGAGCAGCCATGGCAAGGACCGTACCGTGTGGTGAAGAGGATTAATGACGTGGTCTACCGCATTCAGAAGGTGCCCCGAGGAAAGATGTTGGTGGTACACCTGGATCGCCTGGCCCGCTACGATGGTGCTGTTCGGGACGACCAGCCTTGAGGAGGGAGCAGTGTTACCCAATCGGCAAACTCTACGGTACCGATCAATAAATGCAGGGGAAGGCCGGTGGAGGGGGGCATGTGGCATCGGTACCGCTTGCAGAGGCGAGATAGAGTGGAGGGAGGGGAAACCACAGGTGTGGCTGAATCTTCGTTTCCCCCTCCTCCTGCCGCCCGAAAGAACACAAAACATCGAGAATGTTTTCCCCCTCCATGGAAAAGAATTCTCTGGAAGCTGTTAGCCACCAATCAATACAGGGGAGGCGACCGTCAGTTGAGTTCAGTTCGTGGCGAGCAGCGTGAGGAGTGCCGAGTGTACGTGGACAGACGAACTGGTGAAATTGTAATTGTGTGCATTACGTAATTCTATGTAATCGGCAAGTGTTCCGATTGTAATTCAGTGGAAATAAACATTTCTGAGTGGTGCAATTGGACTTTTTATTTCACGAACCCACAAAGTCACAGTATAGTTTTAAGAATGGAACTGCTTAGGAGATAAGATCTTTTAGGTATTACTTTAGATGCAAATAGGCGACACTCCAGTACATGAGAATAAAAATATTCTTATACATTTTTAAGTTGATAATTTTGAAGTATAATCAAACTGTGAAGGAGGCAATACTATATGCACAGGATTATAGGGCTCCGAAGTCCTCATTCGGTAGGTTTGGTCTTACTCCGTAAACACAGATGACAACTTGGAAACGTGAAATACCATACTAGTAAACTAAACTAGTACACTGACATCTAGTGGCTACTTAGCATATTGCTAAGCTTTTATGTGCACTCTTTATTTTCTGTGCGCATTCGTTTTGTGCAAGTTCGAGGTTAATTACTATAGCTTAACCACTTTTTAATAATGGCCTCATCTTCATATGTACCTTCGAGCAATGAACTCCAACTCTGAAATATGCATGTACAACTGTGCATAATGATGGCTTAAAATAGCGAAAGTTGCAGAAAGTTGCAATATAGAAAAGAATAACAACCAGCTAATGTTCCCACTAAGCAAATCCATAGAATGAGCTGCTGGTTACACAAGAAAAAGCATCAGCACTGTCAGGCATATTAAATCGTTTTGTGCATCTCATCCCAATGAATCTCCGAAAATGTAGAAAAAAGCAAGGCTGTGATCTGTGTAACTGCGACGGACTGGGAAGGATACTGCAAGAAGATCCAAGAGCTGGAAATGAATTATTGGAGAAATGATGTTGTAATAGAAAATGCAATTGATGAAATTATCATCAATATATAAGAGAGTAATATCGATGAAACTGATGCAGTGGATGATGTGTTTCATAAATAGTAAATATATAAACATATAGCTTATTGGATCGAGTTCAATTTAATATTTGTCCACACATCTCACACATGTGGCACATATCTTCGCTTATCTTACATGCTATTTTGCTAAACTGTGTTTTTCAAGATTGACCACACTGCAGTAACAAAAGAGCGTTAGCTCTCGCTTCTTCCCTTCTGCCCGCACCACACCGTAAATCCAGCGCTCAAGTTATCATGTGCATGTAGTACTACTCTAGTAGTACTATATGTGCACAATAACTTAAGCGCTCTACTCTGAACCAACACGCAGTATACACATCTCATTTGAAACTTAACCTAATCTCAAAACTCCAGTGAAACATACATTGAATGAGCGCTTTACCTAAATAGGTCACAAAAACATTTAACATTTACTTCTCAAAAATTTCTTCCACAGCCTTTATACTCTTTGCGTTGATGCCAAACAAATATGCAAAATAAATGGGAATAAATTGCACCCTTTTAGAAATGTAGTTTATCAGCTGTTGTAGAAAACTTGAATACATTTTTCTGGGAAATTCTGCAGTGAAGTTAAAGACCTCAAATATGTGCCTTATGAGCTCTATACAGTAAGTTTTTGTTAAGAGTATAGTTTTAAGAATGGAACTGCTTAGGAGATATGAGCTTTTAGGTATTCATTTACATGCAAATAGGTGACATTCCAGTACAGGAGAATAAAAATATTCTTATACATTTTTATTTTAAGTTATAACTTTGAAGTATAATCAAACTGTGAAGGAAGCAATAATATATGCCCACAGTAACTTGAGTGCTCGGGCTCTAAGTCCTCATTCGATAGGTTTCATCTAACTCCGTAAACATAGATGACAACTTTGAAACATCATATGTGCTACACAATCTAACATCTAGTGGCTAATATGCTAAGCTTTCACACGTGTGCCATATTTCGTTTTTAGAAATTTTGAGGTTAATTACCTAACCAGTTTACTATAAACATACGTTGTGGATGTTATGGCTCTCTAAAGGGGACACCCTATTGTTCATCTACCTCCATAAAACTGTGATGTGAATACAACTGAACTGGCATGTGCAAAAATAAAAAAAATGGTTTCAGAGGACACAATGCTATGGTAATGCCACAAATCTGCGGAAACTTGCTATAGAAGCATTCTCTTTCTTAACCGCGATGGATTGCAAGAAGGTCCAACAGCTGGAAATGCAATATTGAAGAAATGATGCTGTAATAGAAAATGCAACTGTTGATATTATCGTCAACAAATCAGAGGATACCAGTGAAGAAAGTGACTACTGGAATTGGAAACCGCAGAATCCCAAATCAAATGAGTGAGTATTTATAAAGTCAAAATACTTGTTTTCTATTTTTATGGTTTCATAAATAGTAAGTATATAAACATACAGCTTATCTTATCGAATTCAATTTACTGTTTATCCACATATCTCACACTTGCAGCGCATATGTTCGTGTATCTTACACGCTATTTTACTGAATTGTGTTTTTCTAGGTTGACCACACTGCAGAAACAAAACAGCATTAGCTCTCGCCTTTCCCCCCTGCCCACACCACACCGTAAAACTAATGCTCAAGAAAACGTGTGCATATAGTACAGTGATTTGTCCATTTTAAGTCAAGCTGTCCATTTGATGAAAAATTTGTGGTAACAGAAAATAAAATTCAACGTTTATTTGTTTTATTGTACCCTGATACTTGACTCATGCAGAAGTAGCAATCATAGTGAGTATTTTGCTTGCTCACACCTAGGAATGCTAAACATCGTTGATTTCTGTTTTCCACACTACCACTGCCTTAGACCTTCACTACATATTTTGCAAACAGTGTGCGAAGCCCATATTTGACTTTGATCTTCTAGCTTAACATCATTATGTAAAATACACTTTCTTCAAAACTTTCTTCTTTAATTTTCTGCCTCAGCAATTATAAAGAACTACATACATAACAGAAGTTATTTGGATTATTCATATATTTTCTCCTAGAAGCAGTGAAAGCAATTGTGAATTTGCATCACTACACAATACTTATCAAAATTACAAAATAATAATGATTAATCTTTTGCAGAAACCACATCACCGATCACAGTAAGTTACAAAAAAAAATGAAGTTCTGAAATGTTCAGACATACAAGCCCCTGAAGGGTTAAGTGTCCATGACTGTTAATCATGCAACAGTTTTGCTGTCTTGGTCAGTTATCAGCTCACTGCTTAGGAACAGAAGGGATAGAGAGTAGGAAAGTACAGAAGGGATAGTTTGTTTATAAGTATATATGTGTACAGCCTGAAAATGCACAATGTGTTATGTTATTATTCATCTTCTGCTAATATATATATATATATATATATATAAATTGCAATTATACAGAGTCCAGTGCATAAAAATATCAAATTTCATGAAAACCAGGAAAGTATTAAAACAGCTCCCGAAGCTAGTCCCTCCAAAATCAAAATTTAAATAATGTAGCGTGAAAAACCAACAACAAATAGTTTTATCAACAAGTAAACAACTTGGGATAGTAAAGCTTGTTGTAGAATGTCATAGGTGTACTTCACTTTCTTACTACGTTTCCATGTGAAATTGAAATGAATTTGAGTTCAATCCCATACTGAACACAATCTGCATTTCCAGTTAAATTCAATACATATTGATATTGATTTGGATACATAAGTTTTGAGAATAAATAATGTAACCTTTCACATTGGTTAACTTAAATTACACTGGCAAACCCATGTCAAAACATGTTTATTGTTCTGTGTATTTTCAGCAGGTTCTGAACTTAGTGCTGCTGAGAAGAAAAAAACTATGAGATTATAGAAACTATAAAAGTGGCTCTGATTGCAGATTATAATTTATTACAACAATTCTACTAAGAAAACAAAATGAGCATGCAGCATGTTATGAGTACAGTAGAAGAGCGCAACTTTGGGATATTCAAACAAATTTGAATATATCGAGATTCAACTGTATTGGAACACCACAGTGAAGCGAAAAATTATTAAATTTTAGATGAGTCGCATTTTTTACACATCTGCTTCACTTTCGTACCTATTTTGAGGACATGTTTCGCAAATCTTCGTTTGCATCTACGGCTCTTGTGCGACTGACTTTAGATCCAGCGGTGTGGGTAATTCTGGGGTTGTTGCTGCCATCTGTTGATTTAGTGATGAACTGAAATGTGGGATTCTCTTCTAGCGGGATTTCAAAGTTCATTAGTTGGACTTTAATGAACTTTGAAATCCCGCTAGAAGAGAATCCCACATTTCAGTTCATCACTAAATCAACAGATGGCAGCAACAACCCCAGAATTACCCACACCGCTGGATCTAGCGTCAGTCGCACAAGAGCCGTAGATGCAAACGAAGATTTGCGAAACATGTCCTCAAAATAGGTACGAAAGTGAAGCAGATGTGTAAAAAATGGGACTCATCTAAAATTTAATAAATTTGAATATGGTTGGCAATTTGCATGCAATGTTCAATCTGGAATGAAAACTCAAATTGTTTTCATTTACATGCTGTAATAGGTGTATTTATTTCTGTGGAAACAGCTATATACACGAGTATGTGCACATTTTGGTGCCAAATAACTATTACATAGGAGATATCTTCTTCTTGCATACTATCAGCAGTATTAGGTCAAGAATGAAAACAATTTATTCAGTTGGAGATCTGAGCTTGGGATCTGTGATACAGAAGCAACAGCACATTGGCAAGAAATACTTGCTAGAAAACATACAGGAATATGAAACAATGAAAATGCAAAAGTAATGAATTAAAAAAAGTAAATCAACCTATATAATGAGATACAGATTCATGCTTTACATTACTCTGAGGCAAATAGAATAAATGAAATGCCTGCAATGACTTCGTACAGCCTTATTTTTTCCTTTCTTTTCCTGTTTAATATTATAATGAAAATAAATATTATAAATTATAAATACACTATAATATTAATATAACAATAATTAATTTTATAAATGAAAACAAAGTTTTGCTATTTTTCTTTTGGTTAATCTGCTTAGTACGTTGCAAATGTGTTTGTAGGTGGAAATCCCCAATTAAGATATAATCAAAAAATCAATCAAATAAACAAGAAAATAACTTCCTTTGAATGTTTTCTTAATGAAAATGAGAGTATTCTGGGGACTAACTGGCTGAAATGTACCCTACCCAAAATATTTTATTACAAAAATAGTTTAATTGAACAAAGGATATTTTGATAAATGAATTTATGAAAATTAACTTTGCTGTACATCAGGTTGGTGAAAAGCTTTGTAAGACCCTGAAAGTTTGGAAGATGGTTTTTTCCTCCCTCTACTGAAAAAGTAACATGAATGAAGGTGTGTTTGCATTCAACACTCCATATATGAGTATGTTTTCAAAAATAAAAGAAGGTTGTGTGTAAACCTGCTATCAGTCTATAAAACTCACTTAACCAATTCTTTGGTGGTCTTAAGTATAATATTTTCCAAATGACCACCTAACATTAACTTAAATTATGAGTACTCATGGACGGGTTAAATTAAATTTTTCTTACCTTCAAGAAAAACATCAAATGGTGTTTTATTGTACATTCGAGACTTGAGTAAAATTATTCTGAACATAAGTCATTTACTTGAAGAGTTTTTAAATATATGAATTATGAAACATAACATACCTATCTATTTAGTATAATTATTACACTTCCATTTGATAAAACGCTTTCTTTTTTGTATGTTCCCTTCACAGTGACTGCTCAGGTTTTCTGGAATTTTATTTTTAGCTGAGGCTAAGAACAAGGACTAAGTTACCAAACCTGTATTGGAAACGAGGGGAACCTTCAATAAAATCTGAGCAGGTCAATACACATGAAGCAAACATTGACATAAGGCTACGGCAGTGTTCTAATTCATCAACAGGACTACATTATCAAACTGCTGCCATTTTCAGTACGATAAAATTAATAACTTAATAGTAGCAACATTGCTTACTGCTGCTTACACCCATCTTTGGTGCGTCCTTTTTTATTGCTCTTTTTTTCCAGGGATGCTGTCCGTCTTTGACCTTGAATTGGCATATAAGGAGGTACAGGACTGTCATCGTCTTCAAACTCTCCTAAAAAGCCAATTGACATATTCTTTTATTTCATATAACTGTCAATATATAACATTTTACTACAATAATAAACATTAAAAAATTAAGTGCGTTTGGAGGAATTTAGTAAAAGAGATGTCCAGATTAATTGATACAACTATTTGTAGTTGGTTTTTCCACTACATCACTTACGTTTGGATTTTTAGAAGCACTAGTTTCAGGAGCGAATGCTTCCATTTTCAACTTCGAAGAATGAATGAATGAACAAATGTGTAGCGCTTAAAGCCCGCTTTTACTATATGCAGCATCCAGGTGGCAACACTGATGATACATGAAATCTCACATGCGGTCGCTGAGATTGAACTCGCAACCTTGGTGACAGTCAAGCGGTCTAACTGCTTGGACATTCAACCTCGAACGTCCAACTGCTGTGGTCTTCTCACCGATGGTGAACTACAAATTCTTTATCAAATTTTCATCTTATGGAATTTCAAAGTTTATTACTCTGTCTTTGTATTTCCATATTAAAATGTTTTCCCATGTTGGCAGTTTGTTAGGTTTATCATATCTTTATCCAAAATTACTAAAAGTTGTGATAAACCATAAAAAACTGCCAACATGAGAAAACATCTTAATATGGAAATTAGACAGACTTTGAATAACTTTGAAATCAGACCACAGGCAACAACAGACAATCGGGCCTTTGATGCTGATAATGGAAGCAACAGATCCTGAAAACTGATCCCTCAAAAAATCAAAATGTAAGATGTAGTGTGAAAAAGCGATAAATAGTTTTATCAGGTAAAACAGTAGCTTAAGAAATTAAAATACAGAATAGCAATTGTGAAATGTCATTAACAGTGCCCAAAACTGAATTACTAAGAAAACTTCCAAGTCTCAAAGAATATATCCTAAACAATATAGTACCAAGTTTTACCCTTCTGGGTATTTGCATCCTTAAATTTGACATGTAAATGGACATGGACAGGAGTGTGCAACATTTTAACCGCTTCGCCGATGGCCATTTAAACCCTTCAGGGGCCGGAAACGGATACCCAATAAACAGAACAGGACATTTAAATTGTTAAATGCTGTAAAAATGCATCATAAATACAATTCCGTATCTTCCATATTTATTAAGTTATTTAAACGAAACAAAAACTGTTTTAAAACTCATTAAAGGCAGTATAAATCTACAGTAACAATAAAGTAGAGACTACATTAATAAATTGTTGAAATTTCACTACTTTGTTTCACTGTAGCAAAAGCCATTCTTTGTGCCGAATGCGCCTAATATGTGAATCATTTTGTTTTGTGTGTATACGAGCCATAGTATGTATGTATAGCTACGCAAGCGACTTCTCAGGTTCAAGTTTAGTTTATTTATGCTATGCCAAGCGATAATATGACGAGAATATGTTGCGTCACACACTCACACACTGGAATTAAAACTCTGTCAGCATCTGTTATTACAGTGTTTCTCAACCAAGGTTTCTAGTAGCCTTATGCAGCAGTTTTCGCTCTGTATTTCAGTTATTTATACTCTCTCTGTGTTCAGAGTGATTTCTTGTAGCTATCAAGAGCTAAATGTATGGCACATTTGAAATTGTTAAATTTCAATGTTAACCATGGCTTATCCCGGTAATGTAGCAAATAAATTAGCTTGGGTATGATGTGTACAGGCTTCTGATATTACTGTAGAAAATCTGGAAGATTTGTTGTACGATTATGAAGGAGATCTTTAGGACATACGTAGCAGTGACGTGAACTGGTCTACAGATGGCATGTTAGCTACTCCATTGTTTGGGGAAATGGCGGGTCAAATATGGGTGATACGGATCAGCTATTACCAGCTATCCCTCTTTACGGAAAACAGTTAAATGGTAAAAAAAAAAAAAAGTTATTTTTATACCACTGGATGTAACTATGCATAGTTGTTTAGTAATTTTCAGAGCTGTAAAAAACATTCATCTACCTGTACTTGCGCGTATAAAGAGCTCGTAACCTAATTGAGTATTATAATACTCAGAGGCCTCTTTATACTAGGGGGTAGCAAAATTCACCACATCATCCCTCATACTTGAGAGAAAACACTTTCCTAAAAGTATACCACCCACACCCAAAAAACTTGTAACCATTTCGAAAATGTGTAGTGTGTTGCGAAAAAGAAGTTCGCAAGGAAACCAATATTATTTGGTGTGAATCTGCAGATGTGCCCTTGGGTGTTTATCCAGGTTTGGAGGTGTACAATTCAAAAAGAAACCTTTAAGGATACGTTTACATTCCTTATAGAACTAATTTAAATTTATTGTAAAACAGCAAGATTAAAATAATTGGCGTTAAATGAGCATTAAATGCATGTATGCGCAGGACGTCTATACACGTCCATATCGGTTTGGGGCATTTTAACTTGGACGTCATATGACGTCCATATCGGTGAAAGGGTTAATTCATTTTAATTTTTTCTTACTATTTCACCAGGAGTTGCGCGAAGGAGCTGGAGAAGGGCGGACGTGTTTATACGCGCTCTGCCCACTGCGAATAAAATGGGAATTTCAGTCGATGTCTATCGGGCCAGAATTGGCTTATTTAATAGGTGTATTAAAATGAACGAAAATGCCTCTAATGGACGAGTGACTTCATATTGGTACGCTATAGTGTTGTTGGCACTAGTCGTAATTGGAGGAATAAAGCTGAATCCGGACCCCTAGTTGGAACAGAATAGTTGAAATGCTAGAAGTAATTAAAAAAGAGCTTGCTGAGTTGGAGAAGAGGTTGGCTACAAAAATAAGCGACATTTCTCAGGAAATGAAGACTACTGTAGCAGGTTATCAAATGAGAGTGGAACATGATATCCGGAACCATGAGGAAAGGATAACGAGGCTTGAAAAGAATGAGACAAATGGAAGGAAATATAATATTATAATTTTTGAAGTGCAAAAAACATATGGGGAGGAGAGCTTGGGAAAAAGTGGAAGACATATTCAAGGAAAAACTGGAATGCACATACAAGGTTGGGAAATAACGGACACATTTAGGATTGGAAGAGGACTCGGGTCGAAACCGATACTATGCCTTGTTTCACGTAAGTTTGCCCAGTATCTCTTAACGGTCACGTGACCTAATCACCTCTCATTGGTTGCTGTTGTGGTAATGATTGTCGTGCGGTAAAACTTAGTTCCTTATTTAACATGGTGATATATCATTATATGTTGGAAGAGAATTGTCAAATTTATATTTTCGTAACTGTTTTAATTAAATATATAACGCAACAGAGTTGATTGCATGTTAATTCTTAAACGAAGTAAAGAGGAGGTTCCTTTGCTCTCAAGCACATGGCACGATAGCACGTGATTTAGCGGTAGTGGTGACATTTGTTTATATGACTTTTATCACTGACCTTGTTTTGAACTGGATTAGTCATGCATCGTCATTCGAGAGTGCGGGAGCTAAATTATTTTATTGATCGTTTATTGCGCATGTACTTATTATATGTATAATGGCAGAGTCTACCGCCAGTTTTTCGCTGAAATATCGCAAGGATAATTATTTACAAACAGGCGAAAAAAGAATTGTGTTGCATGTGTTTAATGCACTCACAGAGAAGAATCTATGTCAGTGAGAGAACTCGAACAACTGTGCTCTGAAGTTACAGGTGTGAGTGTTAGATCCGTAGGAACATCGCGACATGAAATTGAGGAAACAGGAAAACTTACCACTCCAGGCAAAAGCAGGAATAAACAAAAGTGCGTGCTCGGAGAAAATACGTGAAGTCTTGTGCGTCATCATGTGTGTAGTTTTTCTTTAGAAACGAACTCCCTAACATAAGTAACATTTCGTCTGCTGTAAATGAGGATGCAGATTTACCAAATTTCAGCAGATTGCTTATACAGCTGGAATTTGTGAATGAAAAAAGAGGCAAGAAAAATGTGCTAAAAGACAGAGGCGATATTGCTGTGTGGCGAAGACGCTATTTAAGGACAACCACACTGCACCAAGATACAAATTGCAAAATATACACGAAGAACACACGGAAAGTAAAGTATGGTGTGACACGATTTTTAAGACTGAAAGACAAGCATTTTTGAAAGGTATGTGTGCTGGTTTAAAAAATCCCAGTGATAAAGGCCAAAAGCCTTTCATTATAAACTCTTTCAGTTTCATTGCTCAGTCATTCTGTTTCAATTTGCTCAGTTCATTATAAACTTGTATTTTTGCATGCCTTCATATCCTTATTTGTATGATTTTTGTATGATTTTATCTTTCCAGCAATTATTACGACATTTACTGCAGGTTTAAATGTGACGGGAAGGCACCGCCTATGGCCTATGATGCGAAAGCATTAGCCAATTAGGGCGAGGGGGAGGGTTGTTGAACGCGGAGTGATACATTTCAGCGGGGCAAGGTTATATGAAACAGAGAGTAGTAAAATGTTCAACTATGAAAGTTAAATGGACGGTGTTGACAAATGCAAAAGAATTTAAAGGAACAAACATTTTTATTGAACAAGATTACAGAAAAAAAGAATGAGAATTTAGGGCCATTTTATTGAAAGAGATGAAGAAAGCCAGAGAAGATGGTAAAACTGCTTATGTCAGAGGCTTGAACTTATTCATAGACAGCAGGAAACATGATATGAGTGAACAGAATTTGACGACTGACCGAGGCGACACAGATGCAAGAAACCTGAAACAGCACGCGAGTAGGGAAGCAGCAGTAAAAGGTGTGAGAAGGACAGAAGAACTGGACAACTTCAATACGTCACATCGTTATGTCACCATAACAGCTGAGAGAAGATGTCAACAGGCTGGCCTTGGGAGCAACAGCTGGTATAGGCATGTGGAGAGAGGCAGGCCTGAGTGTAGTGTTGTGCGGGTGGAAGCATTATGCAAGTGGAAGAGAAGAGATGTGAGCCACACACGGTGACAAGACAAACAAGAAGCAAAGCGAAATTGGATCAGTTTAGATTTGACAGAAAGGTGTAGCGGTTAATTTCTGTTACTATAGTATGGTGGAATGTGAAAGGATTATATGCTAAATTACAAAGTGGTGAAATTCATCAAATAGCAAAGTGGGCGGATGTGATAGCGGTGGTGCAAACATGGTTATTAAAAGATTGTGACGTTCATACCACGGGCTATGATTATTTTGGGAGAAAAGGGGTGTACGTGAAAGATAAGGGCCGAGTTTCTGGTGGCTTAGGGTTGTTTGTCAAACAAAGTAAGAGGTTTATTTATTTATTTTCAGTTCAGTATAGTGTTAAATACACAAAAGAACCACGTCATATGAATTTATACAGTTTAAGAACACAATATACAGGTTGTGTGATATAAATAGAATACTAACTTGCTTCAATAAATCCATAATCAAGGTTGGAAATCAAGGTTGGAAATCAAGGTTGAAAATGATCTAGAAAGTGGGCCATCTGGAATCTTCGGGTGGAAACTAGAGAAGTCGGGAAGAGACGGCGATATTCCTATAAAAAGGGGGTTGCAGACAGACAGTCAGTCAGTGTTTGACGTGCTAGCGAAGGAGCGCCGTGTTAATGAACGAGAAGACTGTGCGTAAGTGTGTACGTGCATCTGACACATTGTTGAGTTTGTGTAATTGGACTTTTCATTTCACGAACCCACAAAGTCACACTGGTGTCAGGAAGCGGCAAAACAACATCACCGAACATTACAACCATGGACGCGGCATTGGAAAAAATTTTGGAGAAGATGATGGAAATGAAGGCCGAACTGACCTCGGAAATGAAGACGGCCAACGACGACATCACCGCAGAGTTGAAACAAATGAAGACGGCCAACGACAACATCACCGCAGAGTTGAAACAAATGAAGACGGCCAACGACAACATCACCGGGAAGATGGAAGAAATGAAGGCCGAATTAACAGCGAAGACGGAAACGGCTAACAACAACTTGGCCACGACAATGACCTCAAAGATGGCCGAACTGACTACGGAAATGAAGGTGGCGAACGAGGCTCTCGCCACCAAATTTGAAGAACAGTTGGCCGGCGTAAAAGAGGACGTCACAGAGTTAGGCGAGCGCGTCGAAGACCTGGCGAGCCGCATTAATGAGCTGGAAGGAAAAGCCGACAGCAGCATGAAGTCCCTGAACGCCATGGTGGAGGACGACGTCGGCAGGAAGCTGAAGGATTTGAAGGCCGACGCGCCGGGACGCGACACAACATCTGCGCGCGTCAAACCTCCCAAGTATGACGGCGCGTCAACGTTTGAGGTCTTCCTCCGCCAGTTCGACACAGTGGCCAGGCACAACGGATGGTCACTGGAGGAGGAGGCCACACAGTTAATAGCCAGCCTCCAGGGAACAGCCGCGGAAGTCCTAAACACGGTGCAGACGACGGCGGCGCCCAAGGACATCTGGGAGGCCCTGGAAAATCGCTTCGGGAACCACCGCTTAGCCGCAGCATACCGAAGCCAGCTAAAGGCAAGGTCGCAGCAGCCGGGGGAGACGCTGCAGGAGTTCGCCATAGCCATCGAGCAGCTGGCTAGCAAGGCCTTGGTGGACCTGCCACTGGAGTTCGTATCCCGGGAAGCCACCTACAATTTTGTCGACGGGGTACGGGACACGGAGATTCGTCAGCGCCTAATGCTCGGCGAATATAAAACCATACATGAGGCGCTGACAGCGGCATTAAGGATGGAGGCGGCCAAAATAACATCTATTCCGACGTCGAGAACGAGGAGTGTCCGCTACGCCGGAGACAGAAGACCAGCTGAAGGACGCCGGCGAACACCTAGTGGCCTGTGTTGGGGGTGTGGACAGCCCGGACACCTGCAGAGAGACTGCCCACACCAGGAAGAGCAGCCGGAAAACGAGTAAGGGCCGTCGTGGAGAGGGGCACGTTGGCGCCATCACCACCATCCCGAGTGACACTGCGCGCCGTCAGCCGGCGTATGGATGACAGCCTCATCGCGGACGGTTGGGTAAGAGGAAAGCCGTGCCGCGTGCTGGTGGACACCGGGGCGGCCGTGACCATCATCAGACCTGACGTGGCGAAGGGTTTGCCGTCAAGCAAGCCGAGCCGACCATACCAGCTTGTTACGGCATCGGGCGACACCTTGCCTGTGGAGAAGGAGGCCCTGCTGGAGCTGAACTTGGGACGGAGTGCCGTGCGTCTGTGGGTGTTCATCGCGAAAGTGGCTGAGGAGGTGATCCTGGGACTGGATGCCCTCAGGAGCCATGAGGCGACGGTCGACGTCGGCAAGAAGGTCCTGCGGCTTAACGGAGAAGAGGTTATACTCCGTCAACCCGAAGAGCGCCTTGGAATTTGCAGGGTCGTCTTGGACAAAGACGTGGTTGTCCCCGCGAGGAGCGAGGTGGTGGTGACGGCGCGACTGGAGGGCCAGAGAACCAGGAACATGATGCTGGACCAGAAGACGCCTGTAAACGGACTGTGTGTAGCCAGGGCTTTGCTGCCGTGCCGAGAGGAGGTGCCCGTGAGACTGCTAAATCCTACGGACGCCGATCACGACGTCCAGGCCGGGACGGAGTTGGGAATGTGCGAGCCCGTGGTGAGCGTAACAGCTATCGACGAGACACAGGAGCCGGCGCCGAAGCAACACCTGGGGCCCCGGCTGGAAGGCTTGGTGGAGAGGGCGGCCGACCACCTGACCACAGAACAGCTGGAGAAGGTTCGACAACTGCTAAGGCGGTATCAGCGCGTCTTCAGCCAAGGTGATAGTGACTACGGCCGCACGGACAAAGTGCTTCACCACATCGACACCGGGGACGCCCGGCCTATTCGGCAACCACATAGACGCGTTCCGCTGGCGAAGCAAGGGGCGGTACGAGACATGCTGGAGGACATGAGATCCAGGGGAGTGATTGAAGAGTCTGACAGCCCTTGGTGTTCCCCTGTAGTCTTGGTGACAAAGAAGAACGGCGAGCTGCGCTTCTGCGTAGACTACAGAAAGTTGAACGCCGTCACCCGAAAGGACTGTTTTCCCTTACCCCGGATTGACGACACCCTGGACACGCTAGCTGGTGCACAGTGGTTCTCGACCCTGGTCCTGAAGTCGGGCTACTGGCAGGTAGCTCTAGACCCGAGAGACAAGGAGAAGACCGCATTCTCGACGGGCCAAGGGCTCTGGCAGTTCACGGTTATGCCCTTTGGCCTCTGCAACGCACCAGCTACCTTCCAGCGCCTTATGGAGTCAGTGATGAGAGGGCTGACTTACGATGCCTGCCTGCTATACCTGGACGACATCATCATCGTCGGGAAGACTTTTGAAGATCACCTCGAGAATCTGAGTAAGGTGCTACAGAGACTGCAAGCGACCAACTTGAAGCTGAACGCGAAGAAGTGCCAGCTCTGCCGCAAGGAAGTTAACTACTTGGGCCACATAGTCTCAACAACGGGAGTGGCCACAGACCCGGAGAAGACAAAGGCCGTGAGAGATGGGCCTCGCCCAAGGGATAAGAAAGAGTTGCGCAGTTTCCTGGGGCTGTGCAGTTATTACCGCCGTTTCATAAAGGGGTTCTCCAACACCGCAAAACCCCTTACCCGCCTGACGGAAGAACACCGGCCCTATGTGTGGACAGAGGACGCCGAAAACGCTTTCCAGCACCTAAAGGAGACCCTGTGCAGTGCTCCAATTTTGGGTTTCCCACAACCGGGTGGCGCCTTCATTGTGGACACCGACGCCAGCGACCATTGCATTGGAGGTGTCCTATCGCAGATCCAGGACGGCCATGAGCGGGTGATCGCCTATTACAGCAAGACGCTATCCAAGGCAGAGAAGAACTACTGCGTCACCCGACGGGAGTTACTGGCAGTAGTAAAGACATTGGAGCACTTCCACAAGTACCTGTACAGTCAGCCATTCCACCTGAGGACTGACCATTGCACCCTAACCTGGCTATTGAGCTTTAAGAACCTGGAAGGCCAGACAGCACGTTGGGTCCAGAGGCTGCAGGAGTACGACTTCACCTCGGAACATCGTAGAGGGAAGAGCCACGGTAACGCAGATGCCATGTCCCGAAGACCCTGTCCAGAAGAGTGCGGCCAGTGCACAAGAGTGGAAGAGGAGCGTGCCACAGCAGTCCGAGTAGTTGTGGCAGTGCCTGCTGAAGGCTGGGATAGCGCAGGCCTGAGGAGGGAGCAGCTGGCGGACGCAGACTTGGGGCCACTCTTGAGGGAAGTGGAGGCAGGGATGAGACCAACCTGGGAGGACATCGCATCAAGGAGCGCCACCTACAAGTCGTACTGGGCCCAATGGGACTCGTTTAAGACCAGAGAGGGCGTGCTGTTCCGGGTATGGGAATCACCCGATGGGAAGACGCAGAGAGAGCAGTTGGTACTTCCCCGGAGTAAGGTCCCGGAAGTCCTGGAGGAAGTGCACGCCGGTACTTCGGGAGGACACCTGGGAGCGAACCGAATGATTGACAAACTACGGCAGTGCTACTACTGGCTGAGACTCCGAGCAGATGCTGAGAGATGGTGCCGTCAGTGTCACGTGTGCGCAGCGAGTCGTGGCCCCCAGACTAGGAGCCGGGGTCGCATGCAACAGTACGTCGGAGCGCCATTCGAACGGATCGCCGTTGATATTGCTGGACCGTTCCCAGTATCCGACCGAGGCAACAAGTATCTGATGGTGGTCGTGGACTACTTCACCAAGTGGCCGGAGGTGTATGCCATCCCAAACCAAGAGGCAAAGACAATCACAGACTGCCTCGTGGAGCACGTGTTCTGTCGATTTGGGGTGCCATTAGAGCTACACAGTGACCAGGGCACCTACTTTGAGTCCAACCTAATGAAGGAGGCACTACAAAGGCTTGGGGTGAACAAGACCTGCACGACGCCTCTACATCCCCAGTTGGATAGCATGGCCGAAAGATACATCAAGACCTTAAAGGAACACCTGAGGAAGGTCGTGGCCAGCCATCAGCGAGACTGGGACGTCAAGGTGCCACTGTTCATGCTGGCCTACCGCTCGTCTACACACGACACAACTGGGATGACGCCAGTCAGCTTAATGTTCGGCAGAGAGTTACGCCTCCCTTGTGACCTGGCTTTTGGAAGCCCTCCGGAAGCGAAACAGCCAGCGACCGAGTATGTGGAGAACTTGGTGGACCATCTCCACGACATGCACGAGATGGCTCGCCAGAACATCCAGAAGGCGAGCGACTGCATGAAGACCAGGTATGACATGCAAGCCAACAGCCAAGGGTCCCAGCAAGGTGACCTGGTCTGGTTGTACCGTCCTACTCGGACCAAAGGACGCTGCCCGAAGCTTCAGCAGCCATGGCAAGGACCGTACCGGGTGGTGAAGAGGATTAACGATGTGGTCTACCGCATCCAGAAGGATCCCGGAGGGAAGATGTTGGTGGTACACCTGGATCGCCTGGCACGCTACGATGGTGCTGTTCGGGATGACCAGCTTTGAGGAGGGAGCAGTGTCACCCAAACGTCAGAACTTCCTATAGAACCGGCCGGCAGTAGGGACAGAGGGGAAGCATTCAGGCTACGCCTACCCATTTGTCTTGTGTCACTAACTGAAGGGATAATTAGGGGAGTGGCGTGAGTCCTGTACCGTCTCTTTCCCCTCCTGCCAGACGTCTTGAAATCTCTGGATAATTGTGCACGCCGCGTACCTTCCAGAAAAGGCGATCTTCCCTACATAAGGCCTGTAGTTGGCGAGTCAGTTCAGTTCTTGGCGAGAAGCCGTGAGGAGCGCTGATTGAGAGGACGGTCTGGAAGACGGTGTACGTGTATCAGAGTAGTTGTACGTAACTGTGAGTGTGGAATGGACCTGTGACAGACGAACTGGTGAATTGTAATTGTGTGCGCTAAGTAATTCTGTGTAATCGGCAAGTGTTCTGACTGTAATTCGGTGGAAATAAAGAAGTTTTTTGAGTTGTGCAATTGGACTTTTAATTTCATGAACCCACAAAGTCACAATATCTTCATTAAGATCACCAAATAATTATTCATTGAAAAATTTAAACAATACAGTTGGATTGTATACTGTAATCAAAACAGGGCTTAGGTCTGCCATTTAACTTTACATTCAACCTCCATCACTTGATTAACCTACCTCTCCTCAAACTCCTTAACAATAACATTTTCCTTCACAAATACTCTTATCCTACAGAAACTCTGCTCTCCCATTTGTCCTTAAGCCACTCTTACCTATAAATAGAAGGTCATCTAAATCTACCTGTCAATTTTATTAAACCATATTTCTGCAATTGTTGCTAAATCTTCAAAATTTAACACTTGGAACACTTTCTATCTTTTATTTCAAATCCATTACATTCTTAAAAACCACATTCAATTCCAATTCCTATCTTAATTTACTTCTCCATTTTAGTCTATGTCAATTTTTACTGTCTCCCGGTGGTGTAGCTCTCATATCATGCACCAATATGCTATGGCATGACAATTCTTAAGTTGCCTAAGCAAGTTTTCTTCTCACCCTCAACTGTTTTAGTGGCAGTGACCCTAGTGACTACTTAACTTTTTATGATCTGGTAACCTAGCCTTCCTGGTGATCACACTGCTCTTATGATTTACCATTTATGCAAAAGTTATTCTGTATAATGAAGAGGCCTTCATAGGCCCAGAGAATTCAAGATGTGCATTTCATTTATCATGAAAATAAAACATTTTGAAAATTTTTCCATGTGATGGCTAGTTGAGATGGGAATTTTTTTTAGAAACTTTATGTCACCTTTGGAAGAGCCTGAACTTAAGTAATTAATATAATTTTGAGTTGAACTGGAACTTGATACTCCATATATTGCTCGTGTTTGTTTACCTAGAACACATTTCATTAGGACCTTCCCAATATGCTCAGCTAATGTTGACTGTTGAATTTTGATTTGGTGAACTCCTAGGAGGCGACAGGGGCATCTCTGTTGGTATCTTGATGAACTTGAAGTTCGGGTTCTCTCCAAAGGTCGAAATTGAAGTTTTTTTCTTCATTTTTCTTTATGAATATATTTTTCCGCGTGGTTAATAGTGTTGGACCCTGAACACTTTTTAATAAATGGAGTTCTTGTTCTATATCATGAATTCATTTTCAAAAATGGTATGCAACTGCCGATTTGTCTATTCCTTTTGTTTTGCCAATGTTAAAGTTGTCACTGTTCATAAAGAAATATGAAGGAGAACTCTTCAATTTCGGCACCACCTATGAAGAGAATCCAAACTTCAAGTTCATCAAAATACCAACAGAGAAGCCTCTATGGTCTCCAAGGAGTTCACCAAATCAAAAGTCAACAGTCAACATTAGCTGAGGATGTTAGGAAGATCCTAAAGCATTGCTAGGTAAACACTATATAAACAATATAAATAACAATATAAACAATATATGGAGCATGGAGTACTAGTTTGACTAAAAATTATATTAATTTTATACTTAAATGTATCATAGTCCTTTCTCATTTAAGAAAATTAAATAACTAGTTTGGTATTTAATCAACATTTTGCTTTTTAAATTACGAAAACACATTTTTGGATTCAAGGAGTTTCAAAACATGTATTTCAGGCAAAATCTTGGTACAAAATTTTTCTGTGGAAGACAATGTATTTCCCCTCTTTAATGTGCTAGTAAAAGCAAATACATAAATACACAAATTTTAAAAAGTCCTTTTGTATTCACACAAATGATGTATTTACACTTTAAATAATTAGCACTTATTTATGACCTTGGATAAATGTATATATACTTTGCTTACCAGGAGGAGGAAGAGATACTGCTGGGCTGGACATGTTGCTACTGTTTTCATTGGCATTGAGAGAAGTGGCTCCTGAGGAATGGTATGGATTAGCATAAGAACTGGTTTGTGTTACTGTAGCTCGTCTTGGATAAGTGGGATCAATTGCCATAGCAATATTTGGCAGTACAGAGGTCCCTGGTTCAGGAGAGCTAAGCACTTCAATTGCTTCAGGGTCTTGAAACCTGTCAAACCAATATTGTTTTTCAGAATGAGAAAACTTAGAACTTTAGCATTTGGATAATTGATTGCATCCTTCTGAAAAACTTTAGATTAAGGAACATGGGTCTACTTTCTGACTGTCCATCTTTCTTATAAAGAGATCATAACTTAGTGATATTTGCATCAAATTGTGACATATTTCACCTGTGGTTACTAAAATTTGGTCATATTTCAGAAACCCTTTCCTGTTAAGCTTCAGCTAAAGATGAAAATGATTTTTAATTTTAATAATTAAATTAATAATTAGTTTATTGATTTTAATAATGAGGTGAAATATTGGTTATAAATCAACTTAAATATATATATATGGAAGTTTTTTCAATTTGAAATCAAATTATTGTTTGAAGCCTAGAGCCAAATGTGTTATTTTTAGAGATATCTCCTCTTCTCTGTATCTCATAATGAAATGCATCTTTTAAAAAATTGTGCCTAAAATTATTTTCTTTTTCTAGTACTAAGCATTTGCAATGTAGGATAATTATAATCAGGTCTTGGATTTTAATGAAATATTCAATACTAAAATCCTGAACACAAATCTCTGGTTATAAAAATATTTATTTTATTGGACTTTTTTTTTTTTTTCATAATATTTTCTGTTTTAGAAGTTTCAAGTCATTTTGTTTCTTCAATTTCTAAATCGTGTTTTGCATTTTAGATCTTTTTCTGGTTCTCTTCTTTCTGTTCTTAAAGAAACCAGATTACACATTAACTAAAATTATTAAATTAACATTTATTTTCAGTTTAATGAAATAAATGGATACTTGAACAGTTGGTCGACAATATAAATGTTGGTAGTTGCTTTCTTACTTATACTGTACACAGTCTTGTCCCAGCAAACAATTCTATTTCAAAAATTCCTTGATGAATTATTTTCATATTGTCACAAATTTAGTTACTTATAATTTTCTGAGAGGTGATGTTCAGTTCACTTTTCATAGCTTCATTCAGTCAAGCAGGAATAAAAATATATAATAAATTACCTGTAAGAATCCGTGAAATGAAAAACCTCAAATGCTTTAATAAAGCAATAAAAAACCTACTAATGGACAAAGCCTACTACTCGATTATTGAATATATGGATGATAAAATTGAATTATAATGAAATTTTTTGTCATTTTGTGAATTCTAATATTCTGACAATATTATTCCAAGGGCATGTCATAATTATAACAATATTTGTATATAGTTGTATTGATACTATTAGTAATTATATTATTAGTATTATTAGTATTTATATTATTAGTGTTATTGTTATTTTGTGTAATTATTATTATTTTAAACTTTCTACTGTTGACGAGTCACCTGTTTACTGAGTTTTTACTCATTATTTGTAAGCGTATGTGACAAAGCATCTTATCAAGTGGATTGCCTAAGGTCAATAATGATGAAATTTTTGTTCAGGATCCTTCTTGTAAATTGCTCTTCAGTCCATGGCTCCATTCCTATAATGATCTGTAATGACTTGATAGAGTTGGAGTTATTACTATCAATTTCCAGGTGGTGAAATGATTTTTCAAAAGACTGAATCCTGATGTTGCTAGGGCAACTGATACAACTAAAAACTATTTTCAAACAGCAAAACTGAAAAACTAGCCTTCATAAATGTAAATTTCAGTTGCATAACACCAAGAATCACATTGTACAGGAGAAAGATTAAGTCTGGAAAGTTCTTTAACTCTAATAAAATTGCATCTGATTTCAAAATTGTAGGGAGAGAAATTGGGAGAAGTATAACTAATAAAGCATTCTTGATAAAAACTCTGGATACAAAATTTGTAAATGCTAACCAATGAAACATTTAATGTGTCTTACACTGAAAAAATCTTACTACCAGTGATTTAGTGTATTTGAATGTGCTCCAGTTGTATCAGCAGACGTGGAAAGGAGTATAGAATAAAAAGAAGTATTTCAGAAAGTGGAGTGCCATTGTTACTAAAATTAGGCTAGTGAGTCAACCTTGTATATACTTTTCTCCACTTACAAGTTTTTTGATGAAGACTAGTTTCTGAGAACTTCTCCCCTATCGTCAGTTCTGTTGTTGACTGATGATGCATCCAGTATCTGCATCTGGCTTGGTGTCGTGCTGCCATCTAATGTCCTGGTAAGTTTGATGACGTCATCTACTGCGGGAATTTCAAAATTCATCAAGAGGTCCTGTTTCTTTGTAACTACAGGTTTGGGAAAACATTTATTACGAAGAAACAGGACCTCTTGATGAATTTTGAAATTCCCGCAGTAGATGACATCATCAGGACAATGGATGGCAGCACGACACCAAGCCAGATGCAGACACCGGATGCATCATCAGTCAACCACAGAACTGACGATAGGGGAGAAGTTCCCAGAAACTAGTCTTCATCAAAAAACTTGTAAGTGGAGAAAAGTATATACAAGGTTGACTCACTTGCCTAATTTTAGTGGAAAGGAGTTTTTAGCAGTACAAAAATGTGTTTTTCGACAAGAGACATTCCCTAACTTTCAACATACCACTGGTTATCTAATGCAATAATTCTGAATAACATAAGGTGTATTTTCTACATTCATCTTCTTAAAACATAATTCATGAGTTTTAATATCAATTTTTAATTTCAGTTCTACATCATTACAGAAGTAAAAATTATGCAATACTCTCACTCTGAAATGAAGCTAAACCTTTTTAAAGTAATTTGATTATTTTATTGATTTTTAAGGTCATTTTACTGATCATTTTTTAGATATTTTTAAGACACCAAATCCAGGCTTTGGTTATAATTATAGATAGTGATATTTAGCATTTTGTAGCATTTATACATTTGCAATTTAGCATTGTGAAGAACATTTGAGTTAATTTTGTTAAATGATGAATACTAATATTTATATGAAATTTAAAACACATTTATGGAGGGTTATTAATGATGATGAGTTAAAAGTGCATAAAATGCCAATTTATTTCACATTAATATAGGTTAAAGCAATATACAGAAATATAAAGCAATCTGATACAGACTAAAGCATATTGCACAACACAAAAAAGATATATCCATACTGAAGTAAAACTAACACAATAAAAAGAAAATGCACAAAATTAGCCTAAGTAGTTTATGATTCAGTAATGCTCTTGAATGAAAGCACTGAACATATTTCAACATTCTATTCTGTCATTTGAGTCCTCCTGTCACTCACAATCAAATTATATTTACTGAAATATCTTTCAGCCTCTACACTGTTGGTACGATCCCAAATACATTGCAGAGCTGCTCGGGCAATCTCTGGGTATTTGAGCTTAACAGCCAATAGCATTTGCAGGCAGTCTACATCATTATTATTAACATTTTCTGTATCAGTTGTGAATGAAAATATTCATATCCCTCAACAAAACTATCCATTTTAACATCATGAAAAACTGGGTTCTTACTTTTACTTTCACTTAAAATTTTATAATTTATTGAAGTTACTCTGCCAGCAGTGACAGGATTAAAAAGCTTACCAACGTCTTGGAGAAAGACATTTGTTACATTTCCAGCCTCTGCCTGCTGTTTGATATTTTCGGTGTCACAATCTTCCCAATAACTGACATGACCTACACATAGAATGATCGAAAGCTGCGTGTAAAACCGAACAGAACAATGAATGGCAACTAAGAACTCCAACTGGAATTAACATGTGTTCACTTCCTTAAAATTAGAGTTGCTATTGGTTTTCAGAGACAAGAATTGAAATTTTCAGTTAACTGGGTTGCGAAGATAGATTTATGACAGTCATTAGGCATGGTAAGAGGGGTTTCTTTTGTGAAACAACTGAACTCGCTTCATGTACCAAACATACCTAATATGGGCAATGGTGGAACAATAAGCTAATTTAGCGGAAAGGATTGATTTCCACATTGCAGTAGAGCGGTCACTTTATATCTTTCTAAACATGCAAAGGTTCTACAGACTCTTCAGTTAAAGTTTCCAGAAGAAAGAACATTGAGGAAAAATAATTACTTGGGAAAATCTTCAATTTTGCACTTTATTGCGCTATATCGCATTTGCGAAAAATAACCAACCCCTAGCTATAATGAATGATAATTACACGATTGGTACATTAACATTTGTTTAAGGAAGATCCAATGGATGACAAATAGTTGCTTGTAACATCAAAAACCAGTAATACCAACAGATGTTATGAAAAAAATGTATTAAGATCATTGAATTTACCAACCTCTGCTTTCCTCTTCTAGAGGTTCGAGGAGATGTTAAATCCAAGTCAGTAGGACGGACTGCAGGTCGTAAAGGCACTGCTAATTCCCCATTCTGATTGATCCATTCAGATGTCTGAGGAATGTGAGTTTGCACAGAGCTTGGGGATGTTACAAAGCCTTCATCTTCAGAAACAAGTTGCTGCTGCTGCTGCTGCTTCTTCATCTGTGCTTTTTGTTTGGCTCGCTCCCTTGCACGTCTTGCTTTTGCTCTTTCCTAAACAAAATGCATAAGCTTACTCTTTATTTTAACTATGAAAATCAAGAAGCAGCATTTAATATTGTTAATAAGTTAATATCAGTTTTCCTTCATTTATGACATTAATTTAAGCAAGATGTGAGACTACAGAATATTTATGCAGCTAGAATATTTTTTGTGTTAAAGAATTCCACATTGTAGGCAGATATACAAGTCAGAAATGCATAAATTCCAGGAACACAAAGAGTTATGAAGCATGCCATTTGCACATCCATATTTACCATTTAATTTGAAAACCTTCAAATATTTAATTATATTTTATGTAGACACAGTTGCTTTTACTGATAACACTTCAGGTTCAAGTTATTAAATTAAAAACTGTAATTAAATTAAATTTAAAGGGAGTCGATTAATGACACTTTGAAATTTTTCTGGAACATGTTTCAGAGACTTTGCCTCTATCCTCAGCCGGCCAACGACTGGTTCTCATTGGTGTAGTTGACGATATTTTGTCATAGGTCTCCTCTGGTGGCGGTTCAAGGAACTTGCTGAACAAGTCTTTTTGGGGGATGTCGAACTTGAATACTTTGTTCCTATTTTTTGAAATGAAGATTTGTTCCCATGTGGATAGTTCTTGTTTTCCTGATGTATGTTTTAGTAGTTTTGGTTATGGATTTATGTTGTGTTTTTTTTTTTTTTTTTTTTTTTTTCAAAAATGTGTTGCAACTGCTGATTTTTCTAATTGTTTATATTTTAAGTTTCTAAAGTGTTCCTTTGCTCTTGTTTCTAAATTTCTTTTGGTTTTTCCAATGTAAATTTGACTACAGTCACTGCATTCAATTTGATATATACCAGATTTTTTGTTAGTTGGAATGGCATCTTTGATGTTTGAGCAAATTAGGTTTTTTAAGGAGAAATGGTTGACTGGTGCTAGTTGAATGTTTTGTTTTTTAAAGACTTTCTTGGATTTATCATAGGCCCATGGATGGTAAGTGAACTTTTTGAAAATCATATTAGTTTCCGTAGTTGAGAGGGTTGTGGTTTCCTTTATTAGCTTCTTTTTTGCTAAGTTCACTTTTTGGTCTACTAATGATTTGAGAAAGTTATTTTTTTGTGCTATTTCAATTATTTTGTTGTATTCTGTTTTGTATTCTTCTGCTGTGAGAGGGATGTTTACCAGTCTGTGTGCTAAACTGTTGTTTCTTCTTCTTCTTTCTCTAACTCCTTTGTGCTGTTAAGCGTGGAGTACAAGCCTCTTCTACCCATTTCCTCCACTTTTCTTGGTCCATCATCATTCTCTTCATTTCTGTCATGGTTTTTCCTCTATCCTTCCCCAACTTCTCAATGTATTCCTGATACAACATGCGTGGCCTTCTCCTAATTCTTTTATCTTCTGGTCTTGCTTCTAAATATTGTTCGGTTTTTTTTTCTTCTGACATGCGGAATATATGTCCATACCATTTAAGTTGTCTTTTTTCCAATATTTCTTTAACGGAGTGTGTACCCAACTCTTCCCTTATTGTTACATTTCTAATCATATCTCTTCTTGTCTTCCCCACAGCTCGTCTTAAATATCTCATTTCCATAGCTGTTATTTTGCTTTCTTGTTTCTGTAGGAGAGTCCAGCTCTCTGCTCCATATAATAGAATTGGTAGTATTATTGTTTTAAATACTATAATTTTTGTATCTTTTGTTATTTCCTTTTTTCCCACAATAGTATTATTAATCTGATAGTAGACCGAATTGGCCTTTCTTATTCTGTTTAAAATTTCCTGCTCTATTTTTCCATCCTTATTTATAATTGTACCCAGGTATTCATAACTGTCTACCTGTTCTAAGATTTTATCATTACATTTAATTTTAACTTCTTCTTTCCTTCCTATATACATGGTTTTACTTTTGGGTAGCTAAACTATTGAAGTGTCATTAATCGACTCCCTTTAAATTTAATTTACCATAACAACATTGTTTTCAACATTTCTAAGAAAGGAATTAAAAATTGTAATTCATGTCACAAAGATGGGAGCATTGCACAGTTTAACATTTGATTTCTTGGATACTGCCATCAAGGTTTTTCTCCTCCTAAAAGTAGCATTTAAGCATTTACTTTGTGACATTAATCCTCCACTCGCATCTGATAGGAAGCTTGGAAAATCCAGGTCGAGATTTGATTAAATAAGAGTCATGAGATCTTTTCTCAGGTGTGGATTTTTGGTGACAGAAATAAAATTTTATATGACTCCGACTTCGTAATATATCATTTCATTGTATAATCTGAATTACAATTCACTCGTTACTATTACGAATACCGAATAACTTTTTTTCAAGGTTATTAACTTTCCTTTACAATTATATTCACCGCAACATTTTTCATCGTCATGTAATAAGACTGAAGAACATATCTCTATCTCAAGATTATTGATTTTCCGTAACTATTGTTACTCCTCTATTAATTTTGTTTTTAATATTGTCATTTCATGGCCTTCTAAGTCATATCAGAAAACAATATTCATATAAAAAGTTCTAACTAAAACATATCGTTACAACTTAAGCATGTGTTTGGCAAACATCTGCTTTAAGTTTCTTAAATTAACAACTGCATTCTAAAGTATAAGACTTAAAGCTTTCATGGAAAGTGTTTTTAATTAAAACTTCAGTTCCTAAAGAAGGCCATGGAGCTTAGAATGGACGAAAGCTTGAATTTAATTATTTTGGCTGATCACCTGAGAGTTTTAATTAATAACTGCATTCTAATTAAAAAGTGGTCAGTGTATTAATATTTTCGTTTTACTTTATTGGTTCCATGGAATTTCCATCTGCTTTCCAGAAGATCATGTTACTCACCCTCTCTTGCAGAAGTCTTGCTAATTCTTTGTCTTGTGCTTCTATTGCTATAAGTCTATCCTGATTCAGATAGGCTTGGTCTTGAGTGGACCCTTCCTGCTCCTGTAGCATTCTTGCAAGTTCCTAAAAAGTACAATGAACTGTATTTTAGAATTAGAATGGAGCAAAGATCATTTAACTATGACATTTCATCCTCTTAGGAAAAAATAAACTTTTTTGTTCTCATGAAGATCAGAACACACCACAATCGACGAGTGTCACTCTAGTCACGATTTCCTAAACAACGTGAACTAGCGAGACATACGTCGTTTGGAGCAGTTCTCATGACAGCAGCTTTTGCTTATCCATTTTCTCTTAATGCACTATATGAAACAGCTGGAAGAACTATCTTGTGTTTAGCTTGACTGAATTTACGAATCTATGTATGTTATATGGTAAAATATAGGGATGGGCAGTAAGGAGGGGTATTTTTCAGCAACATAGAATTTCTGCTGACGAATAAACTATACAACAGTTTAGAATTTACAAAAAGGTGAAATGGATGAAGGGAATCAACTGGATGACCACAAAAATCTCTGGATCTTATTTCTATGGAAGTCTTTTCTTAGAAATTTTTCTAAGGACATTGGTGGAATTTGATAAAAAATGTGAAAAATTTAAATTTTGTTTGCTTGTGTTGTTATACCTACTTATGGTTTATACTGCACAAATGGTTTTATATATCAACAATTTTAAAGCCACAAATGGCTATTTAACTTGGTCAGGTAGCTGTCCGGTTAAACATGAGAAAGTTTTAACTCATTTTTTTTCCCAGTTCATTTTTTCTCCAGCATTTTTCATTTTTTAAAATGTTCCTTGGACCACAGTGTATTCTTTATTATCTTGAAAATTTCAGGAGAGCTTTGGAAATTATGAATCTAAAACATGTGCATTAATTAGTAAATGACTTACTTCAGCTAAAATTCTTTTCCATACCTCAAAACTGAAAAAGTTAAAAAATTAAAATAAAATAAGTGCTTATAAAAAATTTGTTAGCTTTAAACCAATTAAAAGTAAGAAATAACTGCAAAGCAATTTCTTTATATTAGTATACTAAATTCAAATCAGAAGTTTTGGATCAACACAAAGCATTGGATCTAAGCTGCATGTTATATTACCATACAAAAAATATTAAGAATAAAAAAAATTAATAACCTAACAATAGTTTAACATTGCCAGATAAAACTGTGTGTGCAAAGTATTTTATGTTCTGCATACATGGTAAAAATGACCAAAGCAACTAGAAGAAAATTTTACAATTTTTAGTTTTCTCAGTTGCACTGGCTTGAAGGCTTTTGCGATATTACATAGTGTTGATTAAATAACTCAGTTCATTATGGAGGCATGCCCAAAAATTGATACAAATATAAAACTAAAAATTAAATTGCTCTTGAATGTCAAATCTCAAATGACTGTTTGCTACACATATTCTTTTACAATTGAATTTATATTTTAAAACACATGTAAATTTGTATCACAATTTATTGTATAATAATGTGTTCTCTTTCATTACCTTCAATTTTTACCTTGTTAATGGTTGCTAAAATAATGAGTAACAAATTCTGTGTGTTTGGAGAAATTTAGTAACAATGACGTCAAAATTAATCATAAAAACTATTTGTAGTCTGTTTATTGACACTCGTCACTTACATACAAAGTAAGTGACGAGTGTCAATAAACAGACTACAAATAGTTTTTACGAGTAACAAATTACTCAACAGATATTGAGTCTGGATGACATTCCTATATTAGCTATCAGGAAATGGTTACTTCAACTGTATACTTTAACTGCTTTGATACTTGTATAAGACGATTATCTCGTCTTTTGCGAGTTGGACAGTAATGGTTTTGAGCGATAATGTTTCTCTTCTCTAACAATATCAATTTTCTATATGTAATTATTATTATCCTATGAGAATATTTAAGTGGTTATATGCTTAATTTCAGGCCTATTGATGTTGGCAATAATGATGTATTTTCTTTTTCTGTGTCTTCATCAATTGAGCTTATATTTAGGATACCTGTGTAGGAATATAAAAGCAAAATTTGAGTGCACTTTGCATTTATAAATCAAGAGTACTGATGCAGCTAGAAAGACTTTTTAGATTGCATTGAATAACAAAGGAAGTCTGTATTGACATCATTCATATTTAAATGTTGGTGCTTGTTATGGTAGCTGTTAATGTAGTGTAATGGTGAACATGATAACTATGAAAACAAATAACTGTTTTTGATAACCATTATAAGTTACTGTTACTACATTTATTTTAGATTATTATAGACAACTTTTATGGGGTCAGTCACAATTATGGAATAAACTGCCTTAACTTCTTACTTGGCCAGTTAAAAAAAGAACAAAATTATGCTGCCAGGTTTGATATTTTACAAAAGAGTTGGTCACATTTTTATTAAATCCACAATTAAAATTCAGAATATGCTATTGTTTCTTTAATGCAAGATTTTCAAATAAGAAAATAGTTGATGACAAAATTAGAATTCCTCTTCTGAACTAAATGATCAATAAGAAGTAATAAGGTTAGTGAATATAAAGAAAATTAAAGATGGTGAGAGATGCATACAAATTGAGAATGTGATAATAATGCTCACAGCATCTTGCTCTTCTTGCAGTTTCCTTGCCTCTTCATCACTAATTGCTGGAGGAGAAGCTGGCTCAGCAGAACATGCTTGTCCTCCATTAGGTGAATGTAGAGCATTATTGGTCTGCACTGCAGCATCTGACAGTGTACACAGTCTGTAACAAACACTTACGTTAATATATAGAAATTTAACTGTAATGATATGCAATAACATTAACAGATGTTTGCTGGTGAAATTCAAGTGCTAACATACCTATTCTGAAATATGAAGGCTAATCTTTCTCAGCATAAAATAAGCAGCTCTGTTTGGTAAGAGCTGATTACTTTTGTAATCTAGATGATTGCAACAAAAATACACCCAAGAATTTTATTACATATACAGGTTTGTCCGAAAATATCTCACCCCTATTGCATCTTTTGTGGTCAGAATAATTAAGCGTAATTTGAATTATGAGCACTTTCGTCTGTTCGTATTACTGTTAGTAACACTTATCAGGACAGCCATGGAAAAGTCCGCATTCCAGCATTATTGTACTGTGTTAGAAGCATTCTTGTGAAGAAACAGTGTTAGAAATTGGATTGTCTTTCTTCCTCTCCTTACACCATTGGTTCTTTTCATCATTAAAAGGTAAGTCAGACTTTGAAATGTTTATTTCTCAATCTCTTAGAGTTTAGTGTTTCATTTTAAGCAAACACAAAAATGATTTTATTAATTTAGAAAATTTTGACACAGGCATAGTTTAAACCAAAAATTTCTCACCAGGATGAGAAACTTAGGTCTACGTTTGAAAGTAATGAGTCAGTAATTAAAACACAAACATCACTTAAATTAATTAGGTCTATGTGTCAGTTTACAATAGTAGATTGTTAAATAATTTCATTAAGCAACGTTCAATATCACTAAAGCTTATTTATCAATTGTTGCAGATGTGACCCACACAACAAGATGTAAGGTCTAAAATTCAACGTCTATTTGTCTGGCATGGAAATAAAAGAAATCAGCCAAAGTGAAAGATGAAGAGAACATGGTCAGAAAATAGGCAAGAAAAGATGAAGTTACAGATGCTAAAAAACTTGGCTGACCTATAAAAATTAATCCTAAGACTAAGGACAAACTTAGGCATTTGGCTATGAATCAAGTGACAGGAATAAGGAGTGTAGTGAAGAAACTGAATTTTTCTGAGGACTTTCAAGTCTAAAATAAGAATGATAGCATGACAACAGGCAATATGTTAAATCTAAGATTGGGGAAAGGTTGCTTATAAAGAACCAGTAAAGCCTATTCTTATGGCAAAGAATGAAGGAGACCGTGTTAAGTTCTGCAAAAGATTGACTGATGCTGGATTTGTGGAAGACACTGCAGAGGGACACTTAAAACATTCACATTACTTGTTCACAAACAAGAGTCCTGTGGAAATGCACCTAAGCCAAACTGCCAGAACAGACAAATCAGGACCAAAAACCTCAACATATTTCCCCAGTTGATATCCCTAAATTCTCACTGAAAATTATGGTTGCTGGAGCCATATCAATTACCATAAGACAGAATTGCACATCATCCCTCAAAATCAAAGTCTGGATGGAGAATACTACCGACAAGAAATTCTGCCTTTATACCAGAAAGTCATGAATGACCCTAGACAATTTCTGCATCATTCACTTGGAATTCTGATGCAGCAGCACATACTGCTAAAAAAACAATGGAAGTCATTTGGAGGAACTTCAATGATGTTTGGACTGATTGGCCAGGAAAATCCAGATTCAAATGTTAAGAATCTGTAACAGTTGTTTTGGTTTAGGCCTCAAGAATTGAAAAATATTTAAATATGTTTAAATATGTGGTTTAAGAATAAATACATGTTAGAATAAGCAAGAAAAATTGTTAAAAATTCAGTAGGTCTTGAGATGATGCTACATGTAAATGAAATGTTAACTTTTTTTATGATTGGTAGTTTTAAAAATGAGATTGTGTAATGTGACGTGGACCAGTAAAAATTAAGTTTGATTGTTAGTCATGTCAACGAGTGAAGGAAAAATCAATAATCCTGGTAAAACAGCTAGGAAAGAAAGTGTCTTTCGATTGTGTAACGTCGAAGAGAACAGACGTGTTCTGGTTTATGGAATATTGTCACCCGAACATCTGAATTCCCGAGAGAACCAGTTGGCAGGTAGGGGCCAGACGGGAAGCATTCATACCACGCCTACCCATTTATCTGTGTAGCGCTCACGGAGGGGATGGTTAGAAGAGCGGCACGAGTCTCTTTCCCCTCCACCTGACGTCTGGAACAGTCGGGATGATGTTCCGAGACGCGAACCTTCCAGAAACAGCGATCTTCCTATATAAGGGCTGCAAGAGATGACTCAGGCAGTTCTTGGCGAGCAGCCATGAAGAGCTCAGTGCTAGCGAACAGACTGGAAGATCGTGCACGTGTATCAGAGGAGTTGTACGTAATTGCGAGTGTGGAGTGGACCTGTGACAGACGAACTGGTGGATTGTAATTGTGTGCGCTACTTAATTCTATGTAATTGGCAAGTGTTCTAACTGTAATTCGGTGGAAATAAAGAACATTTTGAGTTTGTGCAATTGGACTTTTAATTTCACGAACCCACAAAGTCACAATATTATAAATAGCTAACACAGACTTTCAGAAAATTGTATCGAGTGAATATCATTCTGCGTAGTTTTGTACAAAAAAACAGCAAAGTGCAGTTTAATTAAATTACAAGTTTGGATTTTTATAAATTAAACAACATTTACTTATTTCTGTGTTTATTTAACTAAAGAATTCTTTCGCTTGCAACCACACCTGAGAAAAGGTTTCTCATGTAAAGACTGAAGTCACACAGAAGTTTTTAGATACATCTGTGTGCCAGATTGGTCTGAGAAAAATTAACAACCCGTGGCTTCATCATCATCTTCTTGGAGGGCTGAATTCAACCCGCAACCATAGCTGCAACGCGGGATGAGTGCAGATGAGAATAATCACGCTATACACAATCACTGCAGACTCTGGGAACACCATCGTCCCATCTCATCACCCTTTCGAAAACTGATTTTGGAGTGCCACAGCAACAATGGACATCACCCCAAATATTGAAAATCACAGTATATCATGAAACACTGTATCTTTAAGGCAATAAAGCAATAACATTGATAACTGATTTACTCTGCATTTCACTAGCAATTGTTTAATGATTAATTCCATATCCATCCACATTTTATAAGAAATTATTAAGACTTGGGACTTGGAACCAGATGTGCTTTGCAATCAACTGGGGCTACAGGTATAATGTAAACAAAACAATGTGTACTATGTGACAGTAACTCTATATTGGCAGGAGGAATTTGCTGACATTAAACATGTTACTTGGACCCATAAGATCCCAACTTCCAAGCTTTACGAATTACTGTGTAATATTTAGAATTCAATAATAATCCAAATTCTGGAAATATTGCATAGTATGTCTGTTAGAAATTAAAAAATATCCAAATGGTAAAATAATTCAGAAAAACTTTTCTGGGCTAGATGCCAATGGTTAAAAGATAAAAACAAACATGTGAACTTGACATTTTGTTTACAAACAGCATTCTAGTACACAAAAAATGCTTTATTTAATGACAGCAAGTGTGAAAGTCTATCTTACTTGATGAATAATTTTATATAAACCCAATAAAATAAATTTTAAATATTTGAAGCTTTCTTTTGCTCCCATAATATTTTAAAATAATTTCATAATTTCCATACTAAAGAAAGCTTATTATCCCTTGACACCAATACTCAAATTTGGGGATATGAAATTCCATATCCATTCTTCATGTAGCCAGAAAAAAAAAAAGACTTAGTATGTAATTTAAGTAATAAATTAAAAACACTATAACACATAGATGCAGTAGCTATGGCGCATGCTTTGACAAACTTGCACAAGGCAGTTGGAGAGAAACAGAGATAAGCAGTGTGCTTGAGTAGCATAAACACTAGAAACGGCATAGTCAGATAACCAGTCTTCAGTAAGAGTCCCCTTCTAGAACGTCCAGGAACTCTTGACTACTTGCTATGTGAGCTCTTCATTAGTAAAATAGTGAGCAAGTTAGCCCTTAAATGCATGGTGTAGCAGATATGCAACATTAGGCTCTATTCGGCTTGACAAATGTTTTAGTCTGGCTTTTTATTATATTTGCTGGACTTTCTCAATAATATGCACAAAGTTTTGACTCTTTTGAATTGTAAATAATTATATTATTTTTACAATTATATTGTAGTGCTTTTTTTTAAACTATAAAAAGAAAAAATCCAAGCTACTGCAGTCAAATGATATCCTGTCAACATCCAAGCATGCAATCATACTAATTATTTTACTTGGGCCCTCCCCATCCTTTAACACCGGCACATTTGACTGCAGTTGTTAAGATTTAAGCTCATGATGTTTAACTTTGAATAGATGGCCAGTCCATTATTTATCGCTTTAACAACCATGGCTATTCAAATCGACAGCATTGAGGCACTGCATTACAGCAAGAATGGCATTAGTAGCAAAATAATGCATGCATTTAAGGGTTAGGAAGTCTGCTCAGGTGACTTTGTGAAGATTGAGGTGACATGCAGTAAGTACAGCTTCTACAAGATAACAGACTTTCCAGCAGGTAAGTTATAAAGAAGAGACTATGCTGAGCATATTTCAGTACACTGTTATGCCACTAAGAAAGTGAAGTGATAGTGAAAAGTTGAAATAGATCACATTAACGAAGTGAGAGTGGCAACTTAGTTAAAAGCAGTTAAATTAGACAGTCACAATGGTTTAAGAAGCGATATTTATATGCCATGATGGAAGACTTACTAAGTTAATGACTGGTATAGAGGAAAGAAGAGAAATAATGTAATTTCCAGAATGGATAAAATAAATATGGAATTAAAATCTAGAATGGAGAAGGGAACAATTGACAGTGTTAAGGAATGAATATAAGGAAGAAAATAAAATCCCAAATTTGTTCATGACATTGAGAAAATGAAATCTACAATGGAGGAGGTAAGTGAAATGAGAACGTGGAATAGAAAAAATAAAATTCCAACTAATTTTGACACTGAGCCTAGAGAATCAAAGACGAACACCATGGTGAAAGATAAAATTGCAAAAGAGCTAGAGAAAATTAAATCTGAAATGGAAGATAAAATTAATGCAGTGGAAGTATTATAACTAAGCAGGAAAATGGCAGTGGAGGAGGTGCACCTGGTAGCCACAATGTGTGCCAAAGGTGTAGTAGTCGCATAACCAAAGGTGTAGTAGTTGCATAATTATGAGTTCTCCTAATGGAAAAAGGTGAAGGGTGTTATTTTAATATGCCCAAAGAAATATGAGAAGCAGTGCTGGCAACAATGTTACATCTGTACACGTTTCAAGCGAGGGCGACCTGGAGTCTAAACTCCCCCTCTGAAATCAGAGAGCCACCAAAGCAGTTCCAAGCAGTTTCTATCAGTGCAATACTTGGAATCTAAAAAGTCCCCTTTCAGTTGGAAGTGGATATGCCAGTATCTAGTATTATAAATTGAAATTCTGACTGGATTCAGCATTTTTGTTGTTATATGTACATACTGTCTGCCCACCACAAGACAAGCAGGGCCTGAAGAGGGAGAGGGGTTTGAACTGTTATCACTCTGGTAGTGGATCTGTTTACTATGAAACGAGTATGAGAGTGCATATGAGTTACCCATGCTGCCATATCTAATGCTCGTTTCAGTATTAAAAAAGTAACTGCAATGATAGGCATTATGTGAGGGTAAGTTACGTGACAACACTATTTTTCATGAACATAGCATTCTTATCATATCCAAAAGGCAAGTATAAACATCATGTGGACAGCAAAAGTGATTGAGTTACACATTCCTCTTCCTTGCCTTCTTTTGTTGGGTGGACAGTAAAGAGCAATAAATCCAGGATATAGATAAAAAGAACTGGTAAGATGGTTAGCTCTGAAATTTTGACTTGCAGTCATAATAGGTATAAGATGAGTAAGATTATTCTGTTCTGTAGTTTCCAGACTTCTGTTTTGTGGGATATTCTCAGGAGATTACAAACATTACTTGAGATACACATTCAAGGACCACTTGATCAGTAATGAAATGCTGAATGGTTAAGCTTTTAGCACATACCTGAACTGATTGGAGAGAGATTCTGGGCTGTACTGAGAAGGTGATGGGAGACCTACATTATTCATGTCTAGATCATACTGTGGCTTGTTATCAACTTCCTGTCTTGCTTTCTGCTCCAGAGCTAGTCGTTCACGCTCCTGAAATATGAAAGATGCTTCCATGATAGAAGATACCACAATATATTTGTCCCTTAGAAGACTATTTTAGAGAATCGGAAAAAGTAATAAATATTTCAATGAGACAAGACAGTAACATGCATGAAATTAATGCAAACTACCAAAGAGTCTACCAAAACAATTGGAGGTATTAAATGGAATTTTATCTTTAATTTCAGTTAAAGGTTAATTACTATGCTACAAAATAATGCAGAATGTTAAATCACCAATCAAATTTAAAAAGACCATGATATGACAATGATATAAGGATGTCATAACTCATATTCTCAGAATACTTTGTTTTCATGATAGATGAAACTTTTGTTTTGTAACAATAGCTTATCTTTCATGTCAGTTTGTTGATTTAAAAAAAAAAAAAGCACTAAAAAGGTCATCTCTGGGCTCTCAATAAACGTATTTCTTCATTTTACTTAAGATGAGTCGCACTAAATGGCGTACAGTTTTAGAAGGCATATGAGCTGAACCAATGCGTGCACACGGTGGCTGCACTGCTGCCAAGTGATGTGCCAGAGAGCAGCAGTTACAGGGAGGGAATGAGGAAAATAACATTTGTCATGTCACAAATTGTCAGAATGTAAACTTATACAGCAAAGAATAATGATAGCATTATAAACTGTAACACTCAATATTAACGCACTTCAAAGTATAAAAATTGAAAGAAGCGTAGAGATAGTGAAGCACAAGTTAAAATTAGAGTGAATCGAGAAGATATTGACACATTGTTTCACTTACACTCAGAGTAAGTGAAGCAATGTGTCAATATCTTCTCAATTCACTCTTATATTAATGTACTTATTTATTGAAAATAATGTATCTGGAGAGTAAGTCACAAAGTGACTTATTGTAAAGGAGTTACTACCACATCATCCTCCTCCTGGTCTTCCTCATTCTCACTTAATTTGGAATAAGGTTCTTGAAGATTTATCACTAAACTCTGCACTGTGTTATCAATCACTTCCTTATGGAAATCATTATCTTGCAATTTCTCACAGTGCGCAACACGACTAGCCCAGTCTTCTTTTGTAACTCTGACAAGTGCAGCATGCATAAGCATTTAAACATCTGTGAGACAAAAAGTTTCTTCAGCGACTTGCCCCTTTACCTTAGCTCAAATTAATTCTGTCGGGTTGTACAGGCAGTGATGATAATTTGGTACCCGTTTTCTAATACAATTTGTTTTGGCTGGTATCTCTCTTCTTGGATTTTATGTTGATTTACTTTTTGTAATAATTCTGCTCTAGTTTCAGAAGGATGGAATGCTATTTTATTATGTGCCAGCCAGTCCTGAATATCTTGATTTTTGGAATTAGTAGAGGAAGGTTTATTGAAGAGTTTAGAATGGTAGCTTGCATTATCCATAATAATGGACCCCTCATCTATACAAATAATTTATTTGTGAACCAATCTGTGCAGAAATCTGCATTCATTTCAGAATGGTAGTCAAACAGTTTTATTTCTTGGTTTGGAATGGAAAAATGACTTGCTTTTGGAAGTGAGTGCTGTTTGTGCAGAACCTGCATGGCAAATTATGAGTCTGTTCCCTCTCCCTACAGGTATCTTGAGATCACCTCTTCCTGTCGAATCTTGGTATGTTTTGTTTGCAATGGTTCTGATTTACCCATCAGTCTCATCAGTATAAAAAATGGGGTGCAACTCTCCAGATACCCTAAGCATGTGATAGTTCTTAAAAACTATTCTTCTGGCAACTATATCATTTCTTTCAAGTAAGAATTTACGGTCATCATTAGTTTTTCTGTATTTGAAGCCCAAATTCTTAAGTATTAATCCCACTGAAGAAGAGGAACTCATATAGTCTATTTTTCCCCACATAACATGAACCAGCATTTTAATAGCGGGTTATTCACCAGTGTCATACATTTCATATATTGTACGGCGAAGTATGTCTTTTTCAAAATCATATAAATTGGAAACAGTTTTTTTGTTTTGTTTTCTGGCATGCTTTCCTGGAGATTTAAATAAAGGTTTCTGGACTAGAACTTTTGCACTGTTTCACAATATGCAACACACTATGCACACTCACATTGCATGCTCTGATTCGGTCATGCACAACCTCAGATGACAATTCTTTAAAAAGCTGTACACTTTAAAAATAATATTTTTGGCCTGAGAAAGGAGTATTTTACTCTTAGTACCTGTGCCACTGGTACCAGGCTTTGAAAGTAAGATTGTTAACACTTCACCAAACACAATGTCAACAGGTGAATTTTCTGCTTTCTGTTACAGTTACACAAAGCATCTAATACTCAATTTGCGTTACGGACTGGTCTTGAACCAAACTAAAGAACTCACACAAGACTGCAGTGATCCGTGGTCAGTTAATTTATGAACTATAACTATGTGCAGCTTCTAACGACAATTATTCTGTAATTGCGTAATGAAAAGGAATAAAACACACAGGCAAGATTGGAAGTTACATACATAAGCATAAACATGGGAGTCAGTTATTAATTTATAGATGAGTCGTATTTATTACACATCTGCTTCACTTACGTACCTATTTTGAGGACAGGTTTCGCAAACCATGATTTGCGAAACATGTCCTCAAAATAGGTACATAAGTGAAGCAGATGTGTAATAAATACGACTCATCTATAAATTAATAATTATTTCGCTTCACTGTGGTGTTCCAATACAGTTAAATCTTGATATATGGGAGTCAGTTGTTTATTCGAATTTCCAGTAATAATTTTGGGCACATGAAAAAGAAATCTCTGTTGCTCACATTTGTGCTGTGCGTTCATAACTAGGCAATGCTGCAAGAGTATGATAGGACAGTAGCTCTAGGTGAGCCCTCTCAAGCTCCACCTCATGTGCCTTCTAATACTGTACACTTTATAGTAAAACTAACATCACTTTTTTTTAACTCTGTTGACATGTTTCGGACACATGTGTTCCAATCTTTGAATGTGTTTGACCTGTATTGGTGTTTCCATTGTGGCGGTTAGCATATTTATGTTTTCAAGGAAATTTCAATTGATCTGCAGTTTACAAATATGTCAAATAGATGACCTTAGTTGTCAGTTGCCGTTCTGTATCATCTTCATGAGTAACTTGATAGATGACCTCAACTCTCAGTGACTTTCTTGTCCAATCTATTGTACTTCTGATTTAATCAAAAGTTGATTTCAATTTATACCAGCTGCAGTTTGTTAGCCATCATGGTATACCATTCGGTTGGCTTGGTTGCACATTCCTGTTCCAAGTTTCTCTCTTGCACTTCTTCTAGTTTGTGTATGGAACTTCCACTAATGCATGCACCATCCTGTTGAGTTATCCATTGGAAGATCTCTTAAAATCATGTAAGTGCTCACAAGTTCTAGTAAAATTTATTAAGGAGTTTCTTAACTCTCATCACAATATTTTATTGTAAAATCAACCACTAAGGTTACAAGAGTATAACAAATTAATACAAAATAGTTCACAATGTGAACTCGTCATATGGGAGCAAATATACATAGAAAAACAAAAACCAACTAATGAACTTCGAAATCCCGCCAGAAGACAACTACATATTTAAATTCATCACAAAATCAACAGATGGCAGCAGCAACTCCAGAATTACCCACACCACTGGATCAAGCTTTAGTCGCATTAGAGTCGATGATGTGAATGCTAGTTCGCGAAACATGTCCTCAATATAGGCACGTAAGTGAAGCTGATGTGTAATAAATACGACTCATCTATAATTTAATAATAGATATGTAGATGTTTGGAATGTATAGGATTTATTACATTTACTATAGTAGTATTTAAAAAATAGGGTATTTTGTATATTTTTACAATAGAATAAATCAAAATACCAAATATCTGCCAATTATTTTTTGCCATTTTTTTGGTCCAAGTATTAATATTTCCTTTATTGGTTTTAAACTTCCCACTATTTGTTAAGTTTTTATTGTGTGTTGGTATCATGGCAGCTATTATAGTGCCTACCAGATAAATCCTTTGCAAAGCTTTTGAGCTTTTGGAACTAAATATCTATACTTGATACTGAGATCACAATACACTGAGTAATAGGCAAGAAGCAGGGGCAGGGGGGATAACATGCCTTCTATGGGAGAAGGACTCTCTGAGTTCAGGCATAATGCAACTCCTGTCAAATTCAGTGTTTATATCTGCTGATATATAAATCAAAAGTCCCTTGGAAGATGAATTATTCATAAACAGCCAAAGAGTAGACTAACCAGAAACTTCTTAATTAATGGGAGATATGAATAAATTGATTAAGAGAAAGTTAAAGAATCTATACACTCTGAAATATGTTTTGTTCAGCTACAAATTCTGGAATAATTTTTTATTTTTTTTTTATTTTTTGCACTTCATATGTCTTTGTAAATACTTTTATCATTAATTGTATTTTTAGATGAGCAATAAATACGACTCATCTAAAAATTAATAATTTACTATTATTGTTGACAAAATGTGTCAACATCTGTAATGCTTCCGGTGAATAAACAATGTAACCATGTGTAAGTGAGAAATTTCTTAAGTGTAAGTATCCAAACAATTGCCTATGTCTGCCATTACATCAATGTTTGTTTGGGAGAATTTATCTGTCCATATTTTGATGCCACGATGTGTTATGCCACTAACAATAGATGCTTACTAACAATAGATGCTTGGAGCATCCAGTGTGATGAAAATGCTGATGTATGGGTGTAAAATCTTTCACTTGCACATAAAAAATTACTCTTTAATTCTGTCCTGAAGTGAACATTTTGCTGCAGTTTTCTTCATGCTGTTACCAAGAATAGAAGTTTAACCATAATGCAGATTTAAGCTTGGAACCAGAGCACAGTCTCACTAGTGACAAATGTGTCCCTGTGCTATAATCAAACATGCTCAAGCAGAAATCAACTCAGCAAGACTGCTACCAGCGTAGTAGGCTCACACTGAGAATTTATACATCCACAAGGTCCCTTATGTTCTGTGTCAATATTCATTCCCCAAGAATGTACTTGTAATTTATTAATGCCCTGTAAATTTAATCTTTTATACAGTCAATTTCACTTGCTAAGGATGATTTATGTATGGTTGTTTGGACTTTTGATAAGATTAAGGCCCGATATCTATCAAGTACATTTTATCATCTTTACTTGCTGGTTATGGGTTATGGACTAATAACTGATTAATGATTATTAATGAATAAAAAATACTATATAACTCAAGTATTTTGAAAATATCAATTCATGTCTTTATCCATAGTCACTTAAAGTTGTATAAAAAATTTAATAACACTTTCATAAACAAATTACAAAATTTAAAGGAAGTGATGGAGTATATGAATAATTTGCTCTAATTATTTTTAAGTTATTCAATTCTGAAAAGACCCAGTAAACTTAGGTATACATAAAAGCATTTTAAGAAACAATTATTCTGGATTGAAGTGCATCTCAAAAGCTGCTACTTTTATACTGAGGCTGTACCAACTTTCTACTCATATTTTATCACACACTGATATTAATCCCCAAAAGCTCTCCATTAACAACATACTTATTTGAATTCAATGTCAAAATCAGCATAAAAAATGGCTAAGTTATCCAATTAAGCACATCTATATGAAAAAAGGATTTTATACACTCGCATAGCATTGAAGATGTGAACTAAATCACTATTTAATTTAATAAATTTGTCTACCTGTCTCATATTTTGATAGGTTTGAGTTAGATCTTAAATGGTATGAATTACGTGAATATGCATTTCCCCTTCCTCTGGCAGTTTTCCCTTGTAATGAATGAATATACAAATGTCATGTAATTCTAAGCTCAAGGAAGCTATTTCAGTATTTATCTCAATGTAGTTATTCACCCTTTGATACAATCTGTCCAATGGTATCATTACTACTTATTTGTCATAAAATGACAGTATGGTTTTGAAAATGGCATACTAAACTAACTTTTTTTCCATCTTTTCGTGATTAGAATTTAAATATAAAATATCACTACTTCTCGGGCCAGAAAAGAATCTTGGTTATCATTCCAAATCCAGTTGCTTTACAACAGTGTAAGTGTAAATAAAACTCCAATAGAAGACAGCTTCTTACTAATAAGAGTATGGAATTTGTCAGCATATAGCAAAACACTTTTCAAAGATTTAGCTGTCATTTCAACTTTGTCTCTACACCAAAATGTGTAACAAACCATAAAAAAAAGCCTTTATAAGAACAGACTATAGAACACTCAAAAAATCACAGTGCAAGTCATGTGAATGAAACACCTCTTCCGATCATATGTATAATACACACCCTATCAAATACACAAAGGAGGAAACATACAACAAGCATATGTATCAGATTCGCTCCTTCTCAATTATATCTTGTCATATTTTAGAGAGATTCCACAGAAATGTAATATCAAAAGCTAAAATTTTAATTCAATATTTTAAGTAAAAGTAAGGTGTGTTTCTTATACTCTTAATTCAACAAACTACTCACAAATCACAAAAGTAACAATGCTGAAGATGGTGGTAAATGTAAAACACAATGAAAAATGCAATCAATTTCTATTTTCTGCACACAAATTGTATAAGGTAAATGTTAGAATTATATCTGAACTTTATTTCCATCGGGTTACATATTCCTTGACTCAGTGATAAGGACTTCTAAATATAAATATTTCTAAACAATATAATAAACTTACTGGTAGTGGTACACAGTAAAGCAAAAATAGAATTTGAGTAACAATTAAGTCAAAATTAAAACCTTCACTACCATTAACTTACTAAATGGCAAAGCAAGAAGGTGTATCGGAAAAAATTTGCAACAGAGATGTTTATGTGAAGTTATTTCACATACACAGCGACTCAAGTGTATGTACACTCTCTTCAGATACAATCACAGCAACGTGTCATACATCAGCAAGCGTGAGAAGTCTTATACAAAGTGATTGAATATTGTGACAAGGAGAAATTTGGAATCAAAATCCGTTTGTGATTTCTCAGTAGATACTGCTGATCAACTGTCTGAGATTGTATCTATAGCACTTTAAGTCTGCAAGTACATTGAAAGAAAGTCAGTAGAATTGTTTCTCTTTCATTTCCAAGGCATGTTTTGCATTCATAACTATGTCAGCGGGGAGGGAGGGGGGAGTGTATTTTATATGTGATTTAAACCGAACCTATAAATTTGAAGTTATCTTATTTATATTTTTCATTCAGATCCATCATTATTAAACTAACAAGAGATTGTATTTCATTATTAACTGCAACAACAACAACAACAACAACAACAATAATAATAATAATAATAATAATAATAATAATAATAATAATAATAATAATAATAATAATAATAATAATAATAATAATAATAATAATAATAATAATAATCTAAAATTATATACTCAATCTTCAATAGCTTAACATTGTGATGCATATCATGTTTATTTCGGTAATGGCTTATTTGTACAGATTGATCACACTTTAGATTTTTTTTTTAATTTACGTCCTCCAACATTAAATCATATCGGACAATGAATGGAATGGGGGAAATAATGCTCAAATGAGCCCAGGGTCCGAAGAGCATAAGAGTTGCACGACATTCGTCTTTCAGGATAAGGGAAACCCCGAAAAAATCTTACCCAGTTAACTCACCCTAACCGAGATTCGAAAAATAGTTTTACCATATACTACCAGTAATAATTACAGAAATGATTTAATACGAAAAGGTTTCCCTTGATGACATAGGTTTCTTTTTTTAACCAATGGACTAAAAGAATTGATAATTATTGGAGAAAGGAATAGATTACTGAAACAAGAAGCTTGAGCTCTATGATATGTATATGATAATAGCGACAATGACAGTGAGACATCTTTCAGTCACGGAACATCACTGATATATTTAACATTAGGCCTTTATCAGTTGAGTAAATCACATTTTTAGTCATTATTCCCGTTCTACAGAGTGATCACACTAGAACATTAGTTATATTATCATGTGCTTGCTATAGTTGCAATAGTCATTTAATAACAAAAGTGTAGTAATTTAGTTGGTTTTCGCTCTTTTCTGTAATGAAAACTGCTGAAGATAAGGCTGTTGACCCCCCCCATTTTCAGTATTTGAAAAATATTACAATAATAATTATGTGGGTACATATTTAATGCATTTATTACCATTAAGGTTATTTTCTATTATTATGCACCGTGTTGCGTATAATAATTGGCTGACCTTTCATAACAGACACACAGCTTCCAAGTGATCTATTTGTGTTTCTGTCACTTACTGTATGGCAACTTATATGATTTCACTCTTCTTATCACCAGATAAGAACGCGATGGCAGCACTGGTCAGTCAAGGTCAATACGCCTCAACGCTTTGTCGAGTAGTCTATAGTACATGTTTCACAGACATTGTCTAGAAATACGAATCAATGCTGATGAAGTTTTAAATTCCTGCCAAAGACAATGCACTCCATAGGTTCATCAGAAACTCTTTAAACAGCTTTAAGACTCCAGAGGTAAGCTCTAAATAATTTGGCAGTCAAAAGTAGCTGATAACACAGATATGTTTAAAACTTAAGTATGTACTTTGTAATGTAATACTCGTAAAGCTCTTAAGCATTAATTTTGACTCATCTGTTACTCCAATTCATTTCTAAACGAGTTTTGTGGCGCTTTATATATACTGCATATCAATTTCAGTGTGTTGCACTCAACATGGATAAAGTGTAATTGATGGTATAACAAATTATGGATTAAACATTCCTTCCTGTATTAGTACCACATTACCAATAAACAAGGTATCTAAGAAGTCTTTCCTAGTCAGTGTATTTCTGGTAATAGTGATGTAACAGACTGACATTCCAGCTTTTGCTACTTTGTAGTGCTCTGAGTCGATAAAGAGACTGGTGATTGCAGAAACAAGCATCTTAAGAAGATCAACATGAACGCAGATAGCATCTAAGGAAACAAGGTCACTGTGAAGAATGTAAGAAATAAAAGAAAAAACTGCTAAGGCAGGAAGGAATTATAAACTCAGCTAATCCAAAAGAGGTAGAAGAAATGATTAAGCCAACAAAAACAATATACAAACAGATGTAGCAAATCAGGGTCTAGATGCAGGAAAGCAGGAAGCGAGAGATGATGCTATTATATGATACCTGCAAAGGCACTTACAAGGGAACTATCACTGTCCTCACACCGCTACACACTTGAAAATTTGATGGTATAATGCCTGCTGTATATAAACCATATGCACCGAACATCTGATGTGGAGTAAAATTGCAACTCCCAAAACTGAAGCCTGGAAAGTGCAGCATGCAACCAGTTACAAGTAGCTGCTGGACATCTCTCATCAACTCAGTGCCATGTGTGGAGGACGACACTCCTTACGTATGCCATGTGTAGACTGCTGCCTGTCGGGTAAACAATCCATCCCGTACAGGTGTGTTATGCCTTTACAGTCCTACATAATCTGGACTCATTTTAAGGTGCTTCCAGCTATACTCTGCACCCAATTTTTGGCACACAGGCTCCTCATACAGCTGAAATGATGCCATCAAACTCTCAAGCACATACAGGTGTGAGCATAATGATAATTCCCTTGTTAGATCTAAGCAGGATATTGGAAAGTGCAGAAAATATATTATGGAAACAATTTCCGCGTTACCATGTACAATATTAAAACTGACTGAGGACCTATAATCTGATGGAGTCAACATGAAAAATTCAATGCCATTGTCGGGATTTGAATTTTTCATGCTGATTCTATCCATCAAAAACTTTAGCCTATATACGGCTAGTGTGAAGAAATGATTAATTTCCATCAATAAACAAAAAAAAAAAGACCTATAATCTGTTCACTGTTAGAATAAAGTATTAATCCGCATTCCGCAATGAGCACTGCCTGTTAGTATGCCATTAGTTATAAGTAACATCTGCGCATGTGCATCTAAACAGCAAAGCCGTCACAGGAATTTAACTGCCATCTTTGTTACTCAATACTAAGACTTAAAGACAATATTCTTTATTTATAACTTTGAAGGATATTAGTTTAATTTAACTTAAAGTCTTAATATATAGACAGAATTAAAGTGCAAGCTGAGCAGTAACAATTACATTATAAATTTGATCATCTCCAATTAAAGAACCTGGTTGACCTAATTCTGTTCGCATTTTTTAACTTCTGAGTCATTGTTCTTACTGTAATTACTTTATAATGTTAATTCTATATTATAACAATAACTTGAATGTTTATTGAAAGCAGGTAAAGCAAGAAGCTTAATAAACTGCGGAACTATACTGGAGAAGAACACGGGAGTATTAAAACCTACCAGCCAATGTGGTTCACTACCGCCATGTGCTTCTTTGACATTTACTTTATTCTTACATCAAGCAAGAGAAGAATTAACTGTTGGCAAGACAGAAAAAACAGGAAAAAAGCTTCAAAGTATAGACTCAGAAAATTTTAAAGTTGCAGTACAGAATTTCTATGGGAATTATTTAATATCATACCAGATTGCAGGGAAAGATGCATTCAAAAGAATTCACATTGACAGAGAAGTCAAACATATATAGGTCAGATATTTGTTGGTTTCTCTAAAAAAGTTACTTTTACAGAAGAAAGAAATGTGTGGTGGTTTGCAAAATTATGTCCCGCTAATGTGTAACTTCAAAGTGATATTACACACAATATATGCACAGCATTGTGCATGAAAATGTGGATTTCTTTTAGCTGCATTGCAAGGAAATAAGTACCTGTTAAGAATACATTTTCTGGATTTATATTTCAAGGATTTGTGACCAGAGTTAAGAGGAATGCATGGGGTCAGATAGTGAAAAATGTCTTCTTCTGAATTAAATAGATATAATAGATGATAGGCCACTTTATTATTCATTGGAATCAATGGAAAATGAGGAAAGAAAGAACTCATACTGAAAAACAAAGAGGCATCTCTTATTGACTGCTTTGAAGAACTGAGTGCAATAGGACAGAATTATTATACAACTTACTATTTACAATATACTATATGTACATATCACATGCACATTTTACTTAACCCAGTTGTATAAATTGTTGTGTCACATTTTATACTTGCTAACTCTGGCACCCTGGCCTTGTAGCATTACTGAGTAGCATAACATCATACGTCATCTAACCTGATTTCCTATCAGTTTCTCCTTGTTCCATAATTTTTGTTTTCCCCATTCACTTTTCATTAGCCTTCCAAAATAAGTTCCTTGTATTGCGTTTCTACTTTCATTTTTACCCAGTAACTGTCCTTATAACTATCATTTAGCTTCACATGTTTTCCCATTTCTTCTCCATGCTTTGTCTCCATGCCACTAGTTTTCAGCAATCTGTCAAATAATGTACAGTTGCTTTCTCCCCCCCCCCCCCCCTTTGCATATAATTCATATACAGTAGAAGCTAGATTACCCGGATCAACTGGAACCAGGGCCGATCCGAGTTAACAAGAATTTGGGTTATCTGGAGAATGATGGAAAAGTGATAAAAAAAAACAAGTACTTCACCGACATATTTTTAATGGAATTTAAAAATTACTATCAGCACACTTTCATCTAAAGACGCATACATTGTATGTGCTGTAATAGCCTACATATTGGTCCTGTACACAGTATAGCTACGAACTAGTTGGCAGTAAAAAGGGCAGTGAGCTTCTGTTGTCTCAGTTTAGCATATTACTTACAAGCAGCGTGATCTTGCATTCTCTTTAACTTTAGAAGTTCATTTGGCAATGCTTCAGTTTGACTCTTGAAATAAAGCATCAATTTCTCTATATATGACTGCTTGTGCATGGGTCATAACCAGAGTTCATCAGACTGTCTGAATCTGAATACTCATTTTCATTAACACTGCATGATGCAGTAATGCCTCCCTCTATAATCGTTTTATAACCTCCTTGAGAATGTCTTATCAACCTCCCATATTTTAAAAATGTGTTTAAAATCATCTTCCACACTTATTTATTTTCTTCTTTTTCAATCTTGTTTTCTGGCACGTCACACACACCAGGCTACAACTTTTTCCATGACTTTATCAAAGTTTCTCTTTTAACTTGATCCCAAGTAGCTGGGGTGAGTTCAATGAATTTGCCCACTGGCAAGATTCAAACAATGTACCTACTGAGAATAGTAATTTATCATCGTAAAACAAGTTTTCATTTACTATGCTAACCAGGTTAATGAGGTTTTACTGTTTTTCTCCCGTTAGCCTTTTTAAGTACATTAATCCTGTACTTATCCAAGCCATTCATCTCCTGTCTATTACATTGATCTACATGTCTCTCTCTTCCTTATTCTCACTTTATTGTCCTATAAATATTTAATTATTCTTTATTTTATAGCCCTGCCCATATCTCTTGTCTTTCTATATCCTAGTTCTATTTTCCAAAAATGATCTACCTTTCTATTTTCAGTCTCCATATGTTGCCATTCCTATTTCTTGCAGTCTTTTCTACTTCTGACCACCATCTATTTCTGTTTCCCTTTCTCTTCTGTTGATTCATGCATACCTTAAGGATTTCATCACCTTTTATCAGGCACTTATACCAACATTTCAGTATTCTTTCAATTATAGTGTTTCTTCTGGTTTTCTCTAATTCTACTAGGGCTACTTCTCCCAAAACCGATTGAGGTAGTCCTAGCAACTCTGAAATTAAGTAGTCACGTTTTCAAAGACTTAACTAGTTTTCTGTATCCACACCATCTCCTGATCTAGTATTTAATTTACTAGTCTTTTGTTCAGGGATTGGAGTACTGGTAGTGTTTTATTGTTAATTTTTTTACCTCAATTTAATGTTTAATAACCTTCTTCATTCATTCATATCCTGATGGGAGAGATGTATGCTCCCAAAACGTCTGTGTCAATAGTCTTCTCACCTAGCTATATCTTTAATATATCCATTGCCAGGAGTGTTTCAGGTCTTATTTTACATTTCTACTCTTTCTTCAATTTTTTTCCTCTTTTGAAAACCATCAGTTTTGACTTTCTTGCATTTAATTTCCCAATGTTTGCAGAGTTTTTAATTTATTGAAGAACTGAGTAAGAAGTTGGCAACCTTTCTAAACCATATCTATACTAAACACAGAGGTCTTCAAAAGTGCTCGAGAAACTATTGCAATTAATAAAGCAATATTACAGATTTCTGCAAAACTACTATGCAAGCAAAAAATGAGATTCAGGCTGACATTGGAACAACCCATAGGTTTTCATTTTTACCATTGTTGCCTGGTTTAGAAAAAGTGAATAGTGAAGCTTCAGAAGAACAATGTGCTCTGGTACCCAATAACCTTATACATAACTATACCATTAAAATTTGTCTAAGAAATGTACTTTTTCGACTACTGGAGATTCTGCCCTCCTCAAAGTCACCAAATCCAGATATCAGCTTATTATGATGTCCGTTTCTTATGGAATACATTTTAGATCCTAACTTTTTCTTCTGAATATTTAAATTTTTAAAAATGTTTAACAAAGATTCTCTGCTATAAATAAATTTTTTGAATACTAGTTCAAACACTATATTAAATTTACGATATTTGCCCTAATTGACCTGGAGAGTTGAAGAAATGTAAATGTTATAAAATGTTTACAAATCCATATTTCATACAAATTTGAATGTTAAGCCATATTTTTTTATGATTATTTTAATTCTCTGTTCTTTCTACCAAATAATGTGATGAAAGTTCATATTCCAAACCCCTCATGCATATGAGATTTTTATCCAGAAAAATCTATTGTGAATGTCAGTCTGTTACACATGGATTGCTCTTTATTCTCACAACACTTCTATGCTCGAAACAAAGAAAAAAGCTGTCATAAGAACATGCATCACTAGTGCACCTCATGCTATAGCATAAGACTTATATTTCACAAAAATTTAGAGGTAAAACATTATTCACATGCATAAGAAACATATGAGAATAAAAGATCCTGAGCAATGAAAACAAATGCCACAAGATATTATTGTACATTTGCCTTAAATAATATAGTAGCATAACAAATTCTGAAATATGAAGGTTGCTAAAAAATAGTGGCAACAATGGAGTATGAAGAAACTTTATTACACAAATATAAATATTTGCTACTAAGCCTCCACTTATCTTAAGAAATTGATGTTAATACTTCTTTCTTCTTTTCAAATGGAAATTGATTTAACAAGCAAATCGCTTGCGTCCTCAGTCCATCAAAAACAAACTTCGTTGTCAAGGAAATCTCGGTTACCATATTTTTTCTTATGTTTTATCAGAATTACCAACATACGAAGACGAAACAAACCTGAAAACAGAATCAACTGCTGGTAAGTCAAAATTCATTACACAATGTTTATTTTTTAAAATAAATATCTTTTCCCAAACTATTGAATTGTTTTAATAATTTAACTTTGGGCTTTTTCATGGTTAAATGACTAAAATTGATCTGCTATGGCCAATTTATCAGTTTGTTTATATTTAATGTTATGAAAATGTTCTTTTATTCTCGTTTCAGATATGGTATTTATCAATTTAATTGTTTAGATTGTGATCAGGTTTATATTGGCAAGACAAAACGTAATTTGGAAACCAGAAAGAAAGAATATTTTCGTAACATTAAATATAAACAAACTGATAAATCGGCCGTAGCAGATCATTTTTGGTCATTTAAACATGAAATAAAGCCCGAAGTTAAATTATTAAAACAATTAAATAGTCCCATAGATTTAATAGTTTGGGAAAAGATATATATTTTAAAAAATAAACATCGCATAATGAATTTTGACTTACCAGCAGTTGATTCTGTTTTCAGGTTTGTTTCGCCTTCAGATGTTGGTAATGCTGATAAAACATAAGAAACAACATAACTGAGATTTCCTTGACAAAGGAGTTTGTTTTTGATGGACTGAGGACACAAGAGATTTGCTTGTGAAATCGATTTCCATTTGAAAAGAAGAAAGAAGTATTAACATCAATTCCTTAAGATAAGTGGAGCCTTAGCAGCAAATATTTATATTTGTGTAATAGTTATTGCTTCACTGTAACTAGCTTCATTTTCTACGTAATAATTAATTTGCCTAAAAAATATGCAAAAGGTCATAGTAACAACTACATAAAAAGGTCATATGTTGAAAGAAAGGAATTACAACAAAAATACAGATAAAAGCGTGAAATTGGTACAGAATGGAAGTGATTTCCCCCCCCCCCCCCCCCCCTTAAAATGGATAAAGATCCTCATAGTGACTGATTAACATTAAGATGTACACAATATAGAACAATTTGCTTTGCAAAGTCCCATATGATGCCACTACCATTTTTATAACCCACGTATTATTAATATGCTTATTAGATTGTAAGCACATAACTTCAAAACAGCCAAGCAATGCATTACATCAGAGAAACATTCAACAAAATCCTCCAAAATGTTCTGGGGGGTACAGCAAAAACAGTAAACTGTTGCTTTACCTCACCAGTTTCATCTCTAAGGTGAGTGTTGCTGTCACCACTCTCCTCTTCTACTTCTGTAGGCTATATGAAGCACAAGGGAAGAAACAAATAGTAAAACACTTCAAAATACAAGCTACTTGTTTCCATGATCAACAACCCTCATTTTAGTAGACAGAACAACACTGAACTTTAGAATGCTTAAGTAACCTACTTAAGTATATAATTAATAACATTTACAGTATGATAAAATGGAGATTTGTGGTAAGTTAAAGCACTCACTAGAACATGTAAACACAAATATAATTTCTATACTATATTAAAATTTGTATGGGTTCGTCACCAAGCAGTGTTTGATTCCTTCCAAAATAACCAGCATTTGCAGGAATAAAAATAACCGATTTCCCTATAATGATTCTTTTGTGGTAATTTTTACTTGTGATTTTTATTATTTGGAACAGCAAGGGAATTGCAATTTACTTAACGGTATGATAATCATAATATAATTGTACCAGTAAATTTTAGGTAATCTTTAGACAGTAAAACAATGCCATTCTTTTTCACTTGAGAAACCTTTTGATGGAACAAATCTTCCAATATTATGCCTTAAAATTATTGTAAAAACACTCTGCTTTTAAGACATTTATCTTGTATGAGGTTCATTTTTAACTTTCAATAGCAGCAGAAAACTGTGCTTATAAAACATTCATGGTTGAAGGGAGAAAAAGCAGAATGAAAGTGCCTCCTCCTACAGATTCTTTTTATGTTACACTATTTATGTAGGGAGTTTGTGGATTGCATGGTTGCAGATTCATGATTTTTATTTTAAAACTATATTAACTGTAACATAATTTGTATTTTATTAGACATGTCAATTTTAAATATGCACACAAGTTATCCTAATGTATACTTGTATACACAGGAGGGGTATATGTTGGTGTACCGTTATATGATTAGTAAATTTGGTGGATTAAGAGGAGTAATTTTTGTTTTTATAGCTATTTATTTCATTATTAAGTTTCAAATCCTTGTTGAGTTTGTCTTTTGTCCTTTTATTCATTGTTTTCAATCCTGTATAACAATGGTGGGTAATTTAGCTAAAGATCAACGAATCTGGATTTTGAAACATTGGAAGACAGGAAATTGCAAACAGATGCAAGAGACATGGTGTGAAGAATATAAAACATCTCCTCCATCCAGGCTCACAATTTACAGGCTATTCAACAAAGTTCATCAGTCAGGGTATGTTGGTACTGCATAAAAAAAGTGGTCAACCAGTCCCTGTTACAACTCCTGAAAAATGAAATGCTAGTTGTTCAGACATTTGTCAAAAGCCCACAAAAATTGAAGCAAAGAGCGATTATGGAACTGAACACCTCATGAAGATCTCTGAGTCATATCATGTCACTTTAAAATTGAAAATGTATCGACCAAGATTGATATGATTTAGAGAGGCGGGTGAGCCAGATGGATCTAATGGAAGCAGAAATGTATGCAAAAGAAAACGGACTGGAAATAGTGTCTACGCAAGGTTGCAGCCTGTTTCAAGTACGTAAGAAAGGCGAAGAGTGTGAAAAAAGTGTTCTCTCCTAGGGTCACGAGACATAGAGGTATGTTAGACAAATTTAAATATAGGGAGAAATAAGGATGGTGTTTACGGCTGGCTTTCTGGAATGTGGAGGGACTGAAGTCCAAGATGTCTGAGAAATGCAGCAGTTGTTGGGCGCTCTGCACCTATTTGGAGTGGTAGAAACATGGTTACAGGAGAGTAAGTGGGTGTGTGTGTAAGGTTTTAAATTTGTAGAAAAAGCAGCCAAAAGATTTTCAAAAAGGGAAGGGCATCGGGAGGTGTGTGTTTGTTTGTAAGAGATGATTTAGAAGATACGCTAGAAATAGTATCAGTGAACAGCAAGTCCAATAATGTGTTATTGATAGTGATTAAGGCGAGGGGTTGTGATCTTTTAAAAATTGGTGTGGGGATTGTTTATAATCCACCAGAGGTGTCTCACTTCCATGATAGTGGGTTCTATAAGTACAGATGGAAGAGATGAAGAGAAGAATGGCAGATATAGAATTTATTATAATGGGAGATTTTAATGCCAGGACGGGAGAGCAGAGTATTAATAGGAAATGATTCGATTGGTGAAGATAAAGAGGGTGAATTCACATATGTTAGTAGTTCTGGAGAAAGTGTCAGATTATTTATTGTACAGCGAGGATTTGGATGAAAGAATCACAAAGTTTAGGGTTGTAAACCAAGTAGTGAGTAGTGGGCACTTCCCACTAGAGTTAGAAATAAGAATGAAAGACCAAATAAAGAGAGTAGATAAATGTGTTATATTAAAACATTTTAAAATATATAGATGGAGGGGAGAGATAGAGGAAAATTTTAAGAAGGAGATAGGAACAGGGGCAACTCAAATAACTGAGCATGGAATAGCACAGGCGGTAGGGAATAACGATAGAAGTAATGCTGTAAAGCTTCTGGAGCTTTCTGTGAAAAGGGTGCAGATAGGGATGGAGAGCAGGAAGGGAAAGGAGAGAGGCAGTGCAGGCTGGTATGATGCAGAATGTAAACAAGCAACGAAAGAAGTTTTCAAAGCGTTGGAGAGGTGGAGGGCATCTGAGAATTAACAAGAAAAAGAAACTTTTTTGGCAAGCAAATGGGGGTATAAGTGTCTGCTTGAAGTAAAGAGGGAGGAGCGGAAAGAAATGATGGCAAAATCAGTTACGGAAGCAATAACAAATAAAGATAAGACATTTTGGGAGTTGGCCAGGAAGACTAATAGGAAAGGAGGGATAAAAAATGAGATTATGCCAAGTGAATGGCAGATGTATTTCAGAAATCTGATCGGGGAGGGGTGTATAGAAAGCAATTATAAGATAGAGGTAGGGCCAGGTGTAGTGGACAATGTGATATTAGATGGAGAATTTTCAACAATGGAGGTCCACAGGCAGCTTAAAAGGTTGAAAAGAGCAAAAGCAGTAGGCAGGGATGGAATTCCAGGAGAATTTTGGAAAATGTATGGGGATACACAGAAAGGTTTGAACATAATTATACGAGTATTGTAACAGTGAAAAGCAGTCATGACATACCAGAAAGTTGGAAAACAAGTTTGATTGTGTCAATATATAAAGGGAAGGGAGCAAAAAACAAACCTGAAAATTATAGAGGAATAAGTCTATTGTCCATACTGGGGAAGATATATACAGGGATATTAGCAGAAAGACTGGAACGTTGGGCAGAAGAGGAAGGGAAATTAACAGAGTTTCAATCAGGATTTAGAAAGAATAAAAGAACAATAGATGTGTTCATAATTAAAAAAAATCATTGACAAATATTTGGGAGGGGGAAAAAGGAAGGGTATATATGTTTTATGCTGACTTTGAGAAAGCATTTGACACAACAGAGAGGCTCTAGCACGGAAAATAAGAAGCAAAGGAGTAAGCGAAAAACTCAAAGGAAATTCATAAAATTTATAAAGGAATATCATTTTGTATAAGGCACGATCAAGAGAGTGTTACGGAAGAGGTAGAGCAAAAAATAGGTTTAAGGCAGGGCTGCAAATTGAGTACCATATTATTTAATTTGTTTATCGATGATATCCTGGAGAAAGTGGCAAAGAGTAATACACATAACCCGCTAATAGGCAATAAGGAGATCCCAGGCTTATATGCAGATGACCTGGTGATAGGATCCATAACTATAATAGGACTGCAAAAGGCAATTGATGAAGTACAAAGATTTTGCACAGAATGGGTAATAAGAATAAATATTTGAATATTTGGGAGTAAGGCTGAGTAGCAATGGGGAGTGGGAAGCACATGGTAGGAAAATAATTGCTATGAGGAAGGCAGCTATGGTAGGATTGAGAACCTGTAAGGATAAGTTAGACATGCCGATAAAATGGTTAGAGAGGCTATATGAGACAATGGTAGAGGCAAAAATGATATATGCAGTAGAGAGTTGGGGAGGCTCAGAGATAAGTAACAAGGTTGACAATATGTACAAGTTATTCTGTAAAGAGGCTCTCGGATTGACAAGGATGGCTCCAGGTGAAGTAGCACTTCCTGAAATGGGTAGGACCAGGAGAAAAGGAATAATCTTGGAGAGAATAGTGAAATTTTTGTTTAGTTGTTTGAGTAAGGAGGATGAAAATATTTTAAAGATATGCATGGAACAGCAGAGAACATTTGTAGATAAGAACAGTTGGTGGAAAGTGCTAGAGAGAACCATGGACAAAATAGGAATGGGGGATATATAGAGGGTAGGTGCAGGTAATGAGAGAGGATTTTGGAAAAAGTTAAGGACAAGAATGGAAGACATAGAAAGGCAAGAGATATGGGAAAGCATGGAAAACAAAAGTTCCTTGAAGTTTTATAGGATTTTGAAAAGGAACTGGGGAAGAGAAGTTTGTATAGACAACTGTAGTAGGATTGAAAGGGAGGGATTAGCATGGATGAGAACAGGTGCAATATTTATGAAAGGATTAAGGTGGAGTGAGGTAGGAATATGTGATTTATGTGGGGGGGGGGGGGGGAGAAAGTGTAGAGCATTATGTAGTAAGATGTGAAGCAGTTGAGAAGTGGAGGAAGGAGGCATGGGAGAAAAAAATGGGAGAAAGTAAGAGGGTAAAATTAAAACAATAAGAATGCTAACAGGGAAGCAACGGAATAGGAATAAAAATGTAGAAAGATTTCTTGGTAAGATGAAAGATAAATAGTTGAGGATAGAAGTAAAAGTTATGAAGGGGGAAAGGAAGGATTTTGTAGGGAAAAGTAAGGGATACAGGTAATCCGTCAGTGAAGCATAAGGCTGTTATGACAAGCTGGCTGAGGGGTGAAAGGTAGTCACTAATTCTTGTACATAGGTTAAGGAAGAATAGTATATAAATAATATAATTGTAAATTATTTTCTTATGTACAAATAAAATATCAAAAATATATTGATATTGATATATGATCTACTTGAGGACGACCCAGATTGTCGTTTACAATTCTGTGAAGCTATTTTGAATGAAGCTTATGAAAGTGAGGGAATTCAAAGAACTGTAAGGAGCAAAGAAGCACACTTTTCACTGTCAGTTGCTGTAAATAAACATAACTGTCTACTACTCTACAGAAAACCTCCACTGTATACCTACGTGGCCCAACCTTGAATAAATTGATTATCACATATGTTTTCTGGTAAAGGCGAGCAATGGCCGTAACAAATGTAAGCATACAGATTTTAATTCAAACTTATATGTTGCAGACAATCTGCAAAAAGTGAAGCAATGGAACTTGCTTCTCCACAAGGTGAGTGCACTAGGATGCAAAATTTTCATGGTACCATACCACATTCATTCCCTACATCCTGCCAAGTTCTATAGAACCATTCTATCTTGCCCGAGATATAAAATGTATAGTCTATCTCAACCTAGTTTAATCCTGCTGTAAACATCTGGGTGGGAAGTATGACAGAGATATTGGGACAGAAAATGGTTAAGCTGTTTTTTTTTCCCTTTTCTTTGTAATTTACATCCTCCAACGTTAAGTCATATCGGACGTTGAATGAAATGGGTGAAATGATGCATCTGGGGTCTATGGATCTTAGAGTTTTCCCTTATCAGGATAAGGGAAAACCCTGGAAAAAACCTTATCCAGGTAACTCACCCTAACCGAGATTCAAACTCGGGACCTCTTGTACGCGAGGCAGACACTACCATCTACGCTATCGAGGTGGGCAGGTTAAGCTGTTGATTGGTTTAGCGAAGTTAATGGGCGTTTTCTTTTTTTTGCATGCATACAATAAACACCTCCTTTAAGTACAGTACTATAAGTAGTTTTCTGATCTCTGCTCTGCGTGAGCTAATTTTGGAGAGATAAAAGTATGAAAATGTTTCGATTCTTATAATTTATAAACATAATAGCCCCAGATTTTGTCTTTCTGCATCACATACCACATAGATGTGTTCTGTATACTATATACAATTTAGACAGAAGACAGGTGAAATTATACAAATTAACTTATGTTAAATTAAGCTGCATTTTGTTTAACAATTACTAAACGACACTGCCACATTTTTGCATTCCTATACCAGGCAGCTCTCTCTTCACGAGGTCTGTATCAAGTTGAATGCTGATTAAGATTTTATTGTTTATAGTGTGGAGTAGCTTCTGATATTTAACACTATGTACTACATCTTGTGTACCTCACAAGCCCAAGAACACTTATGTATATGCAATTTAAAATCAGTAAGCTTTTCATCATGGAGCAGGCTTGTGCTTCAGCCGAAATTAAACACAATCACCTTTAAAAAGTGGCGAGAGGCAAATGATCGCACATTGTTTAGCGGTGCTTAAAGAAAGAAATCTGGAATCATCTATAAAAACATCAAGAAAGAAACTGTGATCTTTTTGGCATTTTCGAAAGTAGTGTACTTATTTTTTTTTTTAATTTACATCCTCCAACGTTAAGTCATATCGGACGGTATATGAATTGGATGAAATGATGCTCAAATGAGTCCAGGGTCCATGGAGCTTAATGTTACCTGACATTCGTCTTGAAGGATAAGGGAAAACCCCGGAAGAAACCTTATCCAGGTAACTCACCCTGACCGAGATTCGAACTCAGAACCTCTTGAACGGGAGGCAGACACGCTACCATCTACGCTACCAAGGTGGGCATACTTAGTGTTAAAATGGAACAGCAAGCATCTGGAACTCTAAAAACACCAAGAAAATCGTGTAAAGCAAACAGCGCGTGGACAAACATGACAATTTTACGAAAAGTGATATATGCAGTAAAGTTCATGATTACTTTTTCAGAAATGAACCAACTCATAGATTTAATAAGTTAATGTGAAACCAAACTATTTATTTACTGTCTAGAAGTTAGCGCTGCTATATATACTGCTAGTGTTGCAAAACTTATATGCGTGCATGTAGCATCTAACACGTGGCGAGTTGAGTCAGCTCTGCCTTGTTTACAGAAGGATTAAACTAGCGTGAGACAATGTACTATGTTGCATGATTATACTGCTCTAAATATTTTGTGTAGTATGGTGAGCAAAACAAGATGCAGGAAAATTAATAAAGGAATCTCAAGAAGAAACTAAGAAATGGGAAATACAAGCTTGTAAGAAAAAATATCAACAACTTACAAGCAGGTGATAAATTAACAAGTTCTCATATAATATTTTTGTCTTCCAGGGAGGGGGAGGCTGAATCATTTTAACAGTTGGCTATTCAATTTATGCCTATGTTAAAGCTAGTCTCATATTAACAAATAAACTGCTATATTGCATAGCACCTTATTAAGAAAAACAAGGAAGCCAAGATTTCATAGCTTCATTGTGATAGGGTCAGACTGTTCAAACTGACTGACTTGCTTGTAGTACAAGTATAATAAACATTCTATAATTTTAAAGTTTTTAAAACGTTCAGGAGAAAATCTTAATGCTTTTCTTGCACAATATGAGCTTGGAGATAAAGGACCGAGTAAGAATAAAGGACCAATTCTGGAACAAAAGTTTATGCACTATTTTAGACTGTGCAACTAGCTTCCATTGGGGTATTTATTCTTCACTGAAGGAACCATGATCTAAATGTGGATGTCCCCATGTCTTGTTTTTAATTAGTATCTCACTACAACTAAATTATACAAACTCAATGAGATGAGACACACAGGTTAGGCGAACCATTAGTGCCACATTTTCAGTTTTAACATTTTCTTCTGGAGCAGCAGATTTATAATTTTACCCTACTCCATTTGTAGATGAAAATGTCATATCTCAGGAAATATAACTTATTCCAGTTGTGGTTGACATTTTCTTCTGCAAAGCTGAAGCAAAATAATTTATGATCCCTTGTAGTATGCTGTTTCTTAGCAATCAAGTGAGTAAAGCATGCTGTAGTCAGATGAACAGCAGTGCAGTTTACCCAGTGAAATTACTTGTATAATCAATTCTGTTTGCCTCTCTTAGAAATGTGATTTCCTGGTGAGTGAATAAATCTTTTCAATCTGAACCAGGATGAAGGCAGACAATCACTTCCCTAGATAAGCCAACCATTCCATGGCCAGAGATACAAGGGCTTTAACCAATCTTGCAACTTGTGGCACAGAGTAAACAGTAATATTCACTAATGTAAGAAGAGATCTTGATTTGTCATGAGGACTGTCTATGGGCAACCCATTGTACCCATTTCTGGCAGACTTCATGAGCTTTTAGGAAACCCTTATCACAAAGGCATTCCCACTAATTTTCAAACATTGGTATAGATATGTGGATGACATTTGGGCGATAGTAAATGAGAAACAGGTGAATGATGCATTAAAACTACTTAATTCACAAAATCCTGCAATAACATTTTCCATAGAAAAAGGGACAAACAATGAAATCCCTTTCTTAGATTTGAAACTGATCAGAAAACATACAAAACTAGAATTTGGCATACACAGGAAAGAAACACACAGAAAATTTAATAAAATCAGATGGATATAACCCAAGACAACACAAGCATGCTGTTATACAGGCTGGTTAATGTACCCTTAAACAAGATGCAATATATCAAACAGTACAATAATATAATTCACATTGCAGAATACACTGGATTCAGTGCTGAATTGGTCAAAAAGAAAATTGATAAATTCAAAAGACAACAGAGATGCAGACAAATAGACTTTTTCAATAGACAATACTCTTTCCCCAATCAGCAATAAAACTTCATACAGAAAATTTATGTATCACAGAGCTACATACCTTTTCCAAAAAGTCGTCAAAGAGCAACATTACTTTGGCCCCACAGAACAAATTCAGTGTACAATATAATCTCAGTATAAACAATACAAATACCTTTTGAAATCATAATACAAAGGAGATACCTACAGACAAAAGATCAGGTATGTACCAGATAAACTGCAAAGGCTGTGACAACTTTTACATTGGAAAAACTAAAAGGTATTTGAACATTAGTCTTGAAGAGCATTTTAGGAACAAAGAAATAGATAAATCGGCATTAGTGTACCATTTTTGGAATGATAATCACGATATAGAATGAGAAATCCACTTATTAAAAAATGTCCAGGGTCCAACTGCATTAACCACATGGGAACAAATAATATTCATATAGAAATATGAAAGAAAACTGTTCAATGTCGACACCACCTTTGAAGAGAACCCAAACTTCAAGTTCATCACGATACCAACAGATGCCCTATCGCCTCCAAGGAGTTCACCAAACATTCAATAGTCAACATTAGCTGAAGATGTTAGGAAGGTCCTAAAGAAATGTGATCTAGGTAAACACTAGTCAATAAATGAAGCATTGAGTACTAGTTAGACTCAAAATTATATATATGAGGAGTTAAAAACAAAAATCATGCCGAAATAAGGGCCAAAACAGGAAAGATTCCCCGTGAAGTTATGGCAAGTGTTTGGGCCGAAGACTACATAGCCAACAAGAGAACACTGAATGATATAGACAAATCTTAAAAATTTACTTCTGTAATGAAGGGTATTAAGTATTTTTTTTCAAAAGTACTTGTATTTTTTCATGCTCAAATAAAATGTATAAAATGCTTCACTGTCTCAGCTGCAACCTGTAGCTGTTTTTAACCACAAAGGCATTCAAATTCAGATATCATAAATGGTAAACATACAGCACTGTGTATATTTAAAAAATATAAATTAATGGGGAGAAGGGAAAACTATACCAAGCATTTGAATCCAGATTGTTTCAATTACTTAGATATAAGTGCATATGACCAATCTGATAGGCATCTTTCCATTTATCACATTAACTTCCAAATTAAAGCAAATTGACATTGAATCATATACTGTGAACAGAGCAAAAGTTTCTGATGTTGCTTATTTTTATCTGCCTTAGGGAGTGCATATTAGGAAATACTTTCCACAATACGAAGTAAGAAATATGTTATGAGATAGAAATTTGTTGTTCTCATAGCTTAATACTAAAAATTATCCACTTTATGCAAAGATAGTAAATTTCACACTAATACATACCTGTAGTATATGTGCAATCTCCTTATCTTTCTCTTCCAGTGCTCGTTTGCGTTCCATTTCTTCTCTTTCTATTTTCTCTGCCAGCTGCTTTGCCACTTCTGCATCTATTTGCTCCCTGTAAGCATAATACTTTATTGCCTCCCTATTACCTTCTACAGATGGAAGAACTACAATTATTAAGGTGAAAGAAAATGTATAGAGACCATCCATTCAACCTTGAATTTCATGAGTTTGAATTCCAGCAGCTGCAGTCGAATATGCCTATGTTACGGGATGGGAAGAGCCCACATAAAATCAGCAATGTGAATGATTACAGGATTACTTCTGATTGCAGCTGCAGATATTTTGCTTTATTACAAAAAATTGCAATAGTGTTGCAGTAAATTTATATATTTACAATATAAAAATAGCAATAAAACACAAACTTTTCTAAGTATTTATAAAAATAGCAGCTTTACAATGGACACATCTGCCACATTCATGTTAAGAAAATGATAATTCCACAATAGTTCTGACCATGTGTATTATTTCTAATAGTAAGCTTGTGGGTATGCATGATAATTTTTTGTGAACCTCAGAAATGGAATGGAATGTCAAATTTTGGAGGTTGCACATTATGCTACCCAGAATTGCTTTATTAACAGATAAGCAAATAAAAAAATCATAGTTCCAATATTTAAAGGTATAGTCAGACTGAAAAATTCAATGCCATAGCCGGGATTTGAACCACAGATCTTACAGAAGATCTTCAGTCTGACTACCTTTTCATATTACGTCTCACATGGCTAATGTGAAAGAACAATTAATTTCTATTAATTGACGTAATAGTGGTCCAAACTATAAAGCCCAGGCTTTAAAGTACTTACAGCATAACAAGTAGGAATTAAGGTAGTTGTCTCATGTGTTTTTGAGAACTCCTAGTTGTTTATGGGGAAAAACACGAGTTGGTTAGAGAATTTAATGTTGTGCTTTTGTGCTACAGCAAATGACGTAGTACTGTGCACTGCCGTGAGTGCCGTGCAACTTCAGTTTGAGGCAAGACGTGAAATTGGACAGCAGTGTTGTCTTGTCTCTTGTGGTTTGTTTTTGTGAACATGTCAGTTGGAGAATGTAATGTGACATGTAGGACACCTACTCCTACATTTATGCCTTCATGGGAAGAGAGTTTCTTTTTTATAGAAAGTGGGGGAATGGCAAAATGTTTAGTTTGTGGTAAGGTTTTGCATGCAATAAATTCCAAAATAGAATTAGTTTGAGTGATTTCTATTCACATTTTCCAAGAAATACATTTCCTCGACTACATACAAATGCCAATCGTGTTGTGTATGTTCGGATCCACATATATATGCGAACAATTATTTTGCTCATGAAATTAAACAAAAACCGCTGCAGAAGTCAATTGTCTTGTCGGATCAGAACTTAAAATGCCAACACAGACTAGAAGCTGCACAAACATTGTTACCTAATTTTGCAAAACTAATGTGTCAAAAAAGACAACAAAAATTTAGAAAACTAGGTTCCACTTCTGAGTAATATGTTGTGCTTATTGCTTTTCTTTGCACTGTTATTTATTACTGCTGCATTGTAAGTAGATTGTCGATTATTTTCATTTTGTTTAAATGATCAATTAATTGTTCATTTGTGGAAACGTAGAGTCAGACTGAAAAATTCAATGCCATAGCCGGGATTTGAACAATGGATCTTCTGGTTTCCTTCCAGTCGCTCTACCATTGAGCTACTATGGCCAACGTGCCGATATGACATTAAATTCTCCAATTGACTTTTATTTTCCTGGTAAACCACTTAGGAGTTCTCATAAACAGATGAGACAACTACCTTAATGGCAACTTACAACATGTAAGTACTTTAAGGCCCAGACTTTATAGTTAACCACTATTAGGTCAATTAATGGAAATTAATTGTTCTTTCACACTGGCCGTGTGTAGGCTAAATTGTGGAAACAGAGTCAGACTGAAAAATTCAATGCCATAGCTGGGATATGAACTACGGATCTTTTGGTTTCCGTCCAGCCACTCTACCAATTTATTTCCATTAATTGTTCATTTGTTTTTTTTTTTTTCATTAAAATAAAAGTATATAGTTGAATGATAATGAAAGAAACAATTAAAACAATTTCTATAACAATTATATCCTTCATATTACAATTCGATTATTGTTGACAGTCAATTGTGCATTTAAATTGCAAGATCGGTATTCCGCCACTGCTCTGAAGGCTACGGAGTGCATGGTAGACTATTATGGCATGCAACGGGTAAACTTGCATGGCCTACTGTGCACACTGTGCATTGAGATGGTGCCCACTGTAGTAGATCAATGATTAACAGCAGCCAGATGGAGACCAGAAGATCTGTGGTTCAAATCCTAGCTATGGCATTGAATTTTTTAGTCTGACTACCTTTCCATATTTTGTCCTATACATGGCTAGTGTGAAAGAATAATTTCCCTATGTATTTCCTTTAAGAGCAGGGATTGCACCAATTACTCCCAATTTTATAGCTTATGATGAAATTTAAGCAATGGATTAAATTAAGAGAAATTCAATGAATTAACTACCATGGAGCTCTGCGGTGAAGAGACTTGCACGAGTATCACAGAATAAGGGCACTCAGTAACATTTGTGATACACCAACTTTAGTATATTTCAAGCCTGCATTTCACACCCACACCACACACTCTACCATACTTGCCAACTTCTATACCTGTAAAACTCTTTTGTACAGTAAGGTATAATACATTTGTGATGACAAAATTAGAATGCACAAAAAGGTCCATGTAATAAATGTATAAAATTTAAATGTCTACCACTTTGGATGCCTCACATTAACAAAATGTGAAAGTTTGAATCTTGGTTAGTGTTACTTGCCTGAATAAGGGTTCTTCTCACCCTAAGTTGTTTCCTTATTCTGAAAAGACATGCTGGATAATTAAACTCAAGGGATTCCAGGCCCATTTTGATATATTTCAACCAGTTTGTTAATTCACTATCTGATATGACCTAACAAATTTAGAGGATGTTTGGTGTATAGCTTATTTCTGGCACACAAACTGAAATTTTTCCTAGTACGATAGTAAATACAGTGGAACCTCACTTCTGTTTTTCAAGGGAGACTACTAAAATAATGTATAAATGAGAAAATGTGTAACTGATTTTCTCTTCGGTATGGAAATACATATTAATTACACAAATAAAATTAGTGTATATACTGTGCACTTAACGTGAGTTTAAATTAATCTGCATTTTTTGTCTTTTTATTTTTCCGTACAGCAGTACACTAGTTGATAAGCACTATTAGCCTCTCCACAAATTTTCCGGCCACTTATGTCATTTTTTCATAACTTTTGGAGCCAGCCAACAGTCATGTCATGTCATCTGTCATGTTAAGCTGCTTCGCAAAATCTAGTGCCTTCTCTTGTAACATTTTTCCATCGATGGGAATGTTTTTCTCACGATGTTGATTGAACCAGATTTAAGACAGTTCTATAAATCGGCAAAATGGCCTGTTTGTATTCTCTTTACATTTTGATAGCTGCATCCAGGTTTTGATACGTTCTGTAGATCCTCTTCATTTTTTATTATAGTTTTCAGTGTCGAGTAAGGTAGGCCCAAATGCTCAGCAGTATTCTTCTTGGTTTCTTTAGGACTGCTTTGTTTTTAACCTCATCCAGAACTTTTTATTTTTCACCAAGGGTTAAGGATTTTCTTGTTTTCTTTTTTGTTGGTTGATATTCACACATGTTTTTTCTGTTTGTAACTCGAAATTCCACTTGAAATAGATAAGTGACTGCTGGAACGATATGACAATGAAAGGAAAAATCACAATGAAAGCAGCACACTAGCAGTGCATGACAAAGCAGAGAAGTGGCTGTTGAAACCAGGTTAATAGATTGTTGGAACGATATGACAGTGAAACGATAAGTGACGATGAAAACCACAAACCAGTTCCGAGGCTAACCAAAGCAAGCATACGCCCATATGCTTCTTCAAAAATGTATAAATGCATATATTTTATGTATGAAGATCAGAAAAAGTGACTCATTACCAAGAAAAAGTATAGCCAAAAAACGTATAATTTAGCAAAATTTTAATGGAGAACAACGGGTCCCTAAAAATTTAGCGTATATATACGAAAAATGTAGAAGTGAATAACTTATAAGCGATTTTCAACTGTATAAGAGCAAAGACCACTACATATCACCAAAACAAAGAAAGTCCCCGACAAGAATGAGTTTCCCTTATTTGTTTCAAAACAGTGCACCAAGGATAGTGAATATGTATGATGGAGAATGCATGCTACACAAGGAATATAACTGATAAAGAAGAACTCAGTATATTAAAACTGAAAATATTTATTCATAAAAGTAGAAGGTGTCAGAATGTTTTTGAATGGGCTATAATTGAACTGACCAAGTGTCAAACAACTACCAGGTAAGATATCAGAATCATGTCTAACTCCCCCTGTGCCTCATTCCCTTGGGACTTTCTTTGCTGAGGCAAACTGTAATAGGCTCTCAGATTTCTAGTTCATATTTTACAGTTTGTAAACTTAGCTATAAACAAAAACAGTCAGTAAAAAGGTAAATGTATATCCAGCAGCTATAGAATGTAATAAGATAAACAATTTACAATTAATTTGTTACTCGAGTATTTGCATTCATTTACTGCCGTTTACTAGAGAAAATTGGCAGTGCATTAGATCTGTGCACTATACATTTTGTTGATCCCAGTGAGATGAGATGCAAACATTACTGTAGTGAATAAACATCCAGGTAAGCTCAGGTCTATCATAATACTCCACACCAATTAACATGTTAAACTGAATCTGTAATTTAGTCTTGGCTAAGTATGATATTCATTTTTCAGTCTTATTACTTTACATATCTTAGTCTACATATGGCATATGAAGGAACATTTATCATCATGAATGACCTAGTTGTTTTACTATGTATCCTAGACCTTGCATGATTACAAGTTTGTCAGTTTCGACTGGGATATGCTATATCAGAAAATGCATTGTATATTTCCAGCAAGATCTGAAATAGTTGGGGAATTTAGTGTTGTGCTGGCATGTTGCCATGGTAGCTCAGATGGTTAGAGCAACTGCATGGAAAACAGAAGATCATGTTACAAATCCTGGCCATAGCATAGAATTTTGAGTCTGATTCTACTTTTTGAGCCATAATCTTATGTTACAATATAATTTAATGCTTAGTCATGTTCAAATTCTGAAAATCTACTTTTAATCCAGTTACAAAATAATTCCTGTACATTTTGCAGGGAAACCATAAAAGCTGTAAGTATGTTCTATAGGTTGTGGCTTCCAGTATACTAAAAATTTGAAGATACATGTGCATACATGTTTAATGTAGATCAACTGGTTTGTCTATACTGCACACCTTTGTTTCTAGTATTTTTATTACAAACTTGAATGAATATCATGTCAGCAATCACTTAGAAGTTACAATGACCTTATCTGGGACAGTAAAGAGAGAGACTTACTGCTGTTGTATCATCTGGTAATACATGGCACGTAAAGTTTCTGCCTCCTCCTCTTCTTGTCGCTGTGCATCCAAGGCACGAGGAAAATCCTCTCGTACCAATGCATTACGAGATTTATTGCCAGTGTAATGATGCTGAACTGTAAAAAGGTAAATTAAACATACACTTAAAACTCTTGAACTGGAAAATTCCACCTCCATTAAAATCTATGTACATGTTCATTTATGAAAATAGTGTATATTAGCAGATAAAATACTCATTGTGATTTATTCTTATGCTATTATACAAATTATTCACAAAAAATCTAAACTTTTCTTAATTTCTGTAATGATAAATAATTGTCTTAAATGTTTATCTAAATAAAACGTTTGCAGTAAAAATTCTGTAGTATACAGGAATCTAAGGTAATTAAAAAGATGGATAACCACAAACTCAATGTCCTTACACATCAAATTTTAAAAACCAGCAAATATTACTGGAAACATTACTGCCACATAGACAGTTGAGATATACTGCATTCTTTAATAAAATTTGTTTCTTTAGGCCGTTCCTTCCTAGTTTTTTTTTTTTTCTGCATAAAATTCAATGAGAGATCTCAGTGGTTATTTTCAGAAAATTTAAAATTATAATTTTGTCATTAAAATACCTGAAACATGACAGTTTGTGGAAACTAATCTGGTATAAATAATAATAAAATACGAAAAATAATGAGCAGTGTTACCTTACTAAAATGAGAATTTCACAATTTTGAATATTTATATCAAATGGTTGAGATCAATAGATTACTGAGAATAAACCCAAATACTGTAATTATGAATATCAATTTTTGGTTACTGCACAGAATAGTCATGGTGAAATGAGAATGAGAGTTCTTGAAGATTCCAATCTCTTATTTAAATGAAATTAGGAGATTGTAACCTTGTTGATAAAAGATATACTAGCAGATTTCAGTGATTTTATTTTTATGGGAAACAGAACACAAAAAGGAAAAGGAAAGGTCAAGGGTCAGAGATTTAGGGCAGTTAGAAAAGGTTTACAACTTAAAATGTTGAATGAATTAGTGAAAAGGCAGTCAGTCCTATGGTGTGTTTTTAATGGATTATGAGAGATTGAAAGTGTATAGTTGTAGTAGTGTATAACTTGCCAAGTCTTTCAGAATTCTACTACCCATACTTTTGTAGTGTACTAAAACAAAACAGAGGAACTACTAAATAGGCATTTATAGAAAGGTTTTCTAAAAATAGGCACTCTAATACAACAGTTGGGAAAAGTAATGTTTATGAATGAAACGTTTAGAAAAAAAAAAAAAAAAAAAAAAAAAAAAAAAATGCATGATAGAAACAACTAGGGGGGGGAAAAAAAGTATTAGATTTGAGCTGTATGCAGGAACCAATATTAGGACCAAGGTACACAACAACTCAGTGTAGTGATCAGAAAACTAAAGTATATTAATTTGTAATAACTTGGATCTTGGTTTACGTTTACATTTATGTTTAAAGTTTTGTTTGTAGTATTACAATGAAATAAATTACAAATTACTTACTGGCAAATAGTGCATTATATATATATATATGAAATTTACACGTTCCTAAAGAGAGGATCATGTTAACTAATACTGCAGAAGATTGTTCTATAGAACAATTTACAGGGCGGAAATCTCAGCACTGCACAAAAGTTTTCAGGTCAGAAATCTGTATTTGTCAGATTGCTACCCTGCTAGTTTTAGAGATAAATTTACTAAGACATTTTAATAGAATAAAAAATCAGTGAGTTTATTCATTATTTCCGATAAAATAATATGCTAATATATTAATCCTTTATAAAAAATTTGATTCATTGTGGGACATGCGCCATGACTCACTAAAAGTTTGTACCAAAGAGAAACATAATGTAAAAAAATAATGACTGCTGTCAGCTTAGATTGCTCACATGTTTGTCATAAAAAACTCAACGCTAACTAATAATAATGAATGAATCTATGCTGATAGCAGGATTAGTAAATAAAATGTTTTTAATAATGTACTCTGAATTGCTTTTTAACTCTTATTGCAATAAACTTGATTTTTTTTTTAAATTAACAGCGAGAGAGTACTAGAGAAAAATTTTCAATATTAAATCCCAGTATTTTTATTTCTGTCTGCTGTGTATACTTAAGTGAAGAATAAATTACTTTGTGACTGACACACGCTCCTCCTCTGTATCAGACAGTGGAGGGTCTGGTAGCTCTTGTATAAACAATTTTAGGAAGATGAACTTCTAAGTCATCAATAATTAATTACAAAAGATGCCAAGACCTTTGGTAGGGGCTTTTCTATCACAAAGTAATTCTGCCTCACTGTATCTTAATAGTTTGTATGTCAATCCCCAGCAAGTCACTTTGTAATATATTTACACTGGCAACATAGGGCTGCAAGGCGACCTAGGCGACCTAGCCAACAGTTCTAGAGCTAAAGGATATAAGCTAACCACTGTGTTCATAATGAATTTGTGCATTTGTTTCCATTTTTTCCAACCGCAATTGTAATCTTTCAACTGAGACTCTCAGCCGACGCAATTCTGCACAGATTGTATCTTCCAGATACTGCGCCACCATAGGACCAGGAGAGCAATATCTCATGTTGTCGTGATAACACACAGGGGCATGGACAAAGGATGTTGATTGCTTGCTCACAATTGTGGTTTGGAGTTTTTCTACCACAGGTTCACCACGTGCCAACATTTCATCACTCATTTGGGCACACCCTCGTTCATTTGCTACATTACAAGGTGAAGAAATCGCTAAATCACAACGCTTGACAGGAGCATGTACAATGGTTTGTTTCAGAGTATGGATTTGATTGGTCACTGCAACATGCAACCGCCGCAATTCTGAATAAACCCGACGTAGTTCTGCAGCAATATCACTTGCTTCACATGCTATAACAGCAGAATGCTTGGGTCGTTCCCAAGCTGCAGGTCGCATTGAAATTATAGTTTATAAGTTTTTCATTTCAATGAAAACATAGACCAAACATTATACATCCTGTTAATTTGACACATCTGTGCATTTCAAACATTAAAGATAAATTTTTGACACAAACCCTCAACTAAGCACTTTTCTACCACAAAAATTCCAGTTCATAAATTTGTACTGTTTTAAAACTAGTTTGCAAAATAACAATTAAACGAAGCACTATCCATCCAATGAAATTTAATACTTCTGTGCATTTTAAATTTTAAAGAATAATTTTTGACACAAACACTCAACTAAGCACTTGTCTGCCACAAAAATTACAGTACATGTATCTGTACTGTTTGAAAACTACTTTATAAGATAAGAGTTAAACTTTAAATGCTACACAAGCGGCTTGCATGCAAAGATGTGGGCTGCTACAGTTCTTGACAACTTCTTAGAGCAATACTGATCTAAGGCACATCATGTGTTAAATACAACAAATAGGTAGTGAAACACAATTAAGTATAAAACTTACATTGCTGTAATTCACTTTAAAAGAAGCTATTTTTAAAATTTAGCTTAACATAGCATTATTATATTAAGTTCCTGAAACGTGTAAACTCCTTTCTTTCTTGGTTGCTTATATAAGGTATAAGAAGTTGGAATTCTTCCCTGATTCCAGGGAAAAATAAAGGAATAAAAATTTTTAGAAAAGGTTTAATGTGGATGTGTCAATGAAAGCATAAACCAAAAGAAAATAGCTGAGCAAATGCTAAACTTATTTCAGTTAAGCACTTAATGTAGACACAAGGTGATGATTTCCAAAGGAATCTTCCACCGGAAACAACCTACTACAGGAAAACATTTGGTTATCTTTTAGGTTCTCAAAAATAGAGTTAACGAAGCTAGGAAAATTACTTCGAAATGATAAAACTAAATGAATATCTTGAATTTTAAACAAACAGTCAATGAAATTCTCTTTGTTACTGCTATACACTATGTAACGGCAAAACCATTAAAGGTAAAAACCTATTTTAGTAAACACATGGAATTTTTCAAAATGTATAGCTAGACCAAATACCCTTTTTCGTAACATTAGTACCTTCCAAAATGTTTAAATTTTTTGAAGTTCATTGAATTCTAATATGTCTTATGTTTCATATGAGCACTGCGGTTGAGAATACACTCCAGTCAATCATGACACTAACTGAAACCACCATTTATTACAATTAGAGTTATGAGTTGTAAATATATGGACATATTACAGAGAAGTTATGAAATTGCAACAGAAAAAACTATGTAACTGCAACATGTCAGACATACATAAATTCAAAAAATTATTTGTTACTGGTGCTTTTATGTAATATGTATAGTAACGTTAATTACATAAAGCTGGTTACAACAGTGAAATATTAACTTACAGTATAAATGCTATAATTAAGTATTGTTTATTTGCTTTATGCTTTAAAGTGAATACAACCTAAATCTTTGAAACCTGTTAATAGATTATTCTACAAATTTAAAGACATAAAATTAAAATTCTTTTGGGTTATTCCATGATAACACAACTAATTCCTGATAATTACAATTTCTGGTCTCATATAATGATAAATTATATGAAAATTTATATTACAGTAATGATATTATTTTTAAAGTGCACTTAAAGCTTTCTAGCAATTCAATTAACAGAGAGAAAACTTAAAATGTGCATGAAACAGACATTTTTGATCAAACAATTTTGTGAAAATGTTTCAATTTATTAGTTTCAGAAGATTTTTTTTAAATATATAATCACACTGTTTTTCAAACTTCGGTAAGTTATGTGGAGAATTATTGTGTATGCAATTCATAGAGCAAATTTGTTGGTGTAATGCCTGAAATTGAATGAAAATGACTTGATATGGCAGAAAAAACAAAACAAAACAAAAACAGTGATTAATCGGTTTTTACTAAACTTCACTTTTTATGGCTTCAAAAAAAATTCTTTTTAGTACAAATCTTATACTGTAACATCAAGTATTATGCTAAAAACTGCTCTATTAAATGCGATTTTTATACACAACACATTATAAAAAAGTTTGAAAAAATCGGAATTTAAAAATAACGTGAAAATCACTAAATTTAAAATGCTATAACACGTAAACTAAAACGTATTAGAAATGAGAATGTTTTCTTCATAAATTTGAATTTTAGTATTTTTAATGTTTAAATATGTACTATTTTTTCTTTCAACCGAACTATATTTTTTATCGACGGTTAGTAAAACGTCGGAGCAGCTTTTAAGCACTCTAAATGAATTCAAGTTTTCCGCCTTGCTATTTGCTGGTCGGAGATCGTACCTAGCGACACGCTGTAACTTCCGTTGCGGATGACGTGTTTAGTGAGTTAAACCACTATTGCACTACAGCGCTTGATGAAACACGATATAGCTGTGGGGAGTTTCACAGAGCTGTGAACAAAAGACTGAAACAACAATAGCTCAGCAATTTTACAATCTGACGTGTAACCTTGCCACAAACTAGGATACATACTTTGCAACTTATAGAACGGATCTTAGCAGATTTTAATTGCTTTGGAAATGAGGGATAAAGATGTTAGGAAACATAAACCCGAGGAATTAATTTCATTTTCTTTACTGGTAGGAAAAACATAGTAGCAAAGGATAGATTAAGACTGAATTATAATTAACAGCCTTCTCTGATACGTACCTATAATATATAAGAGGAAATGTTGCATTACGCAAAAGAAGTCAATATTTTATGTAAATTTATATTATGAAACCCTTGGAAAAATTAAGCTGAACAAATTGAAATCCCAACCAGGAATCAAACCCGGGACCGTAAGACTAGTATTGCGGTCAAATGTTTTTAAAGCTGAATTATGTATGCTAGGCTTATATTTTCCCAATATTCCTTGCACAGTTTGATGAACCCATTAAAATGTTCCAAGTGTGTAGAAAAGTAAGGAATGTTCCCACAAAAGGAAATATTTCATGTCACCAGAAAAGTATAATTTGAGTTTTACCTTTACTTTAAAATTGAACTTTCTGAGTGCAATTTTTGTCATATCATTTGTAAAAAAAAAAAAAAAAAAAAAAAAAAAAAAAAAAAAAAAAAAAAAAAAAAAAAAAAAAAAAAAAAAAAAAGTTTTAACGGTCTTTTCAAACTAGAAATGTTTTCCTCAAACTGATATATTAGTAAACATCATTATAGCATTTATGAGCAAATAAACGAAATATTTTTGTATAAAGGCCGATTTCGGTGGGGGTACGGTTTTCACGAAAATCTTGTAAGATGCTAGAATCAAACACTATATATGATTTTTTGAGTTGTACTAATTACACAATTACGGATTTTAAGTCCCCACTCAGCACCGTGAGGAAATTGAGGAGCTAACCTGGTCTAGAAAACCAACTTTCCGGCTGAGGGTGTTGTGATGCTGACCACTTCCCTTCCCCGTATCGGTTGGAGGATCGCCCACCTCTGCTCACGCAGGCAGGCTCAGGCACACTGGCTGTTATGCCATGGGTTATACGTTCTTATGAACGACCTGATTATTTTTATTGAAGTATCTAACTCAATTAAATTGAAATGAACTTTATGCTCTAACAACCGCTTTAATATGTATAAATAAACTTTATACTCTAACAACCCCTTTAACAATGCATTTATGCATTGGAAGCTTCCATATGTACAGAAATATGTCCTTATAAAACAAAAATTTAAGAGAATTTTATATTTCTTCTTGATAAAAGCAATTAACTCACGAACGTTTATCTTTAATATTGAAGTGCTAGCTTTGAATCCCGCTTATACTTCTGGCCACACCACTAAATTACACCTGAAGTTTAATTGGAGAACTACTCTGAACCTACAGTACTGCTTTGGAAATTAACTTCTAAAACCATTAATTCTTGAATATTTTGAGAAGTTTGAGTTTGTATAAATTATAAATCGCTAGAGATACTGCACAGTAACATTTAAATTAAATTTGCTATTACAGATAAGTACAAACACCACGCTAGAACTCGTTACACGAGAAGTTAACAGCTACCTTCATACCGCGAGAGTGCCCGCCCCGATAGCCTAGAAGGCTTGTTTGTTTCGCGTTCAAAAGGTCCCGAGTTGGAATCTCGGTTAGGGTGAATTGCCTGGGAAAGGTTTTTTTCCCCCGGGAGTTTTCCCTTATCCTGATAAACGAATGTCGGGTAACTCTAAGTTCCATGGACCCCGGACTCATTTGAGCATCATTTCACCCATTTCATTCATCGTCCGATATGACAACGTTGGAGAGCGGAAATTAAAAAAGCCGCCAGGGAACGGCTACAACTAGATAAGGCGCCGATTCGTCAATGTAACGTGACCTACTGATTGGCGTGAGCTACTCACCATCAGCGTTGCCATGTTTTAAAATTGATTCAATAACACATTATTCAAAATGTCGAATTATTAAGTTAAACAAAGATAAAATTAAATAAAATAAAAATATACCCAAAATGTACTTATAAAACATGCAAATGTGCAGCATAATTTCCGACCTGCTGAAACAAAAGAAAAATGATCTACGTAACAAAACACTGTTTACATTGTTGGCAATTTAGTGATTAAATAGCATATCAAGCGATCACGCATAATAATAAAGTTGAAATGCGCACACACCGTGCAAAAGGAGGATAAGTACATTTACATACTTGTCTTTGCTATAAGCTGCGATGGATTTCTGTCTATTTCTACATTCAGTGATATGGTATCGATCGCAAAATTCCAGGCACAACACGTACACACACTTATCATTTGGTTCGAGGAAAATCCTAGTACAGCTATGGACCTGTTTCGGCTAAAGATATTACCCATCCTGAGGTATAGTCTACAATCGGTGGGAGAATATCTCACATGTATGCGAGATACATGTATACAAACAGATGGAAGAACTACGGCGTAAGCTGGATACCTGAAGAGAGCCCTAGGAGTACCACAGAATTCTAGTGTAGAGCCTATCAGTAAGACTTTCCTGATAGAGGATCTATTATGTGATAGATTGAGTCAACATGATCTATTATGTGTTTCAAATGGGAAGGTGTTAGTCCTTGAGCGCTACTAGGTGAGCAACCAATCGGAGTCCTGCGGTGTTGTTGTATTGCATTCCCCTAAGTGGTGTGTGAGGAGCGCCAAACTAATCAATCTCTAATATTATTCGCCCTAAGACAAAATTTCAGATTTTGCAAAACTGATCCATGAGGAAGGAGAGAGTAACGTATTTAACATAACCGTAAAAACCCCATATTTTTAGCTCATATAGTTTTCCTAATACAAATAAAGTAGAAATCATATTATAACACTGCATTGCGACGTAAGCACTAATGCATATCATTATTGGTTGGCATGTTTGCGTGAAGGTATGTTTGAAACTACTGAGAACTGAAACGTAAACATTTGACATGACGTGGTAAAAGAAATATGTACTTTGAATAGGCCAAGGTGTTTGTTAAATTCGAAGAGAGGAAACGATACACTTCTTGTTAGTCTAACAGAACGTGTGTGGTCACATTATGTCTATGAATGGTTCGTAATCTCTATTTACTCTAGAGTTCAAAGCAGCATTATTCAGTTACTCTTCCATGGAAAAGTGTATCAGATGGATCAAAGAGACGCGATCCACTCCCCCCCCCCCTTTACTAGTGCTAGAACAATCCAATAGAGTTAATGTGGGCTCAAATTATGTTGCAAACAGAAATAAATAATATTTTTAAAACGACTGATGTTGAACGAAATAGCACGAAACGAGATTTTAATAATAATAAATAAATTGCGCACAATGTGCATTTAGTCTTTACACTACTCTGTCATTGATATGATCCTTTTGATTTTGGAACCTATCATAAATTTGCAGTACTCAGAAGTTGAAGACAATGACAATGACGAATTATCTCTTAACGTAACATTCACAACTATACGGATGCATCGCTGGTATTTTCGTTGGATTAGAAAAATAAGTAATTCATAAACTATAATTAACTTTAAACTAAATATTTAAAACATTTCCGTAAGATACGAACAGTCATTGCAATTGTGATTTCAACAACTGCATTATTATAAAACTATGGAAAATTCAGTTTGCGTTCCCTTACATCTAGGATCAAGAACACTCGCAAGTGTGCGAGAGGGAAATATAAAAAGAGTGGGGTTAACGATGTGGCAACGGTAACGGCTCTAACGCATCTGATTGGCTACAGGCGGAACTTTTCCCATTTGAAACACATAGTAAGATGCGAGCTACTTCTTGCTCCATTAAGGTTCGTTTACGTTGTTTGGAATAGGTTTCTTTTCAAGTACATTATCATTTTCTGTTTGATCGCCATCTATATAAGGAGCCTACTGGTGCACGCTGGATAATTTTTGCACCAGACAGTTGTCAGTGACAGTTCAGTAGAATTCAGTGGAGTTTAATGGACAGTTCCGAGTACAGCTCAATTGAGATGTGATTTCGACCCAATGGATCGGGTGCATTTTGTTTCGAGCGCATAAGCCTTAAGTTTGCACTACGCAAAGCGCCTACACTTATCCGAGACCTCGGGGAACATATTGACCCTGGGGAAATCTACAAGCATCCCAGACTCAACTTAGGCCCATCATATGCTCAAAAGTCTCCTATAATTAACAGCATACCCTCTCTTTCATCCTACAACTTATGATACTTCATAAAAAAGAAACCATCTACCCACCGTCTATTATAAATCCATTATAACGCCAGTAAGGGTCTGTCATAGGAGAAGGATGACTGTTCAGCGACACCTCTATGCTGGTCTATGTGAAAAATGACGGTAAATGGTGTTCTCATTGGTTACAATAGGAACTCAAGACGAGGTTCATTTGTTTGACATTCAAGAGTTCATGCAAACCCGGCCGATTACTACATAAACCACAGATGAATGTTTAACCAACTTAATTAGCTCATACTGTTTAACCATTTGTTTACTAGAAGTTTAGAGCCCTTTAACCGGGAAGTTCATATTTGATGGTAAATGAACGAAATGATAAATGATGCTTAAAAGGTTCCAGGAACCTTGGAGCTTAGAGTTACTAACATTTGCCTTCTCAGGATATGGAAAACCTCGAGGTAGGGGAAGCAGCTTTTTCAGATAACTTACCTAAATCGAAATTCAAACTCGGAAACTCCCTATTAAGAAACTTGTATGCGTTGCATTCACATTATTCTTTACTCACTCTTGCACAATATATTTTTGCAAACGCTTATTCTTACTTCCTGTCAATCGAGACAGACATGTATAGAAATGATTGTGTATCGTGTATTAAGTGACAATTCTTTGCACGAAGGAGGGAATTAAAACAAAACATGAACAGTCAGTTTCCTTTTGAGCAAATATAAAATTCAAATAAGAAGTATTTCAGAAATGATTAAATACACAAAAAGGTGCCAATTGATTGGTTTACTTACGCAAAGTTCATCCAGAATGAAAACTTCATAAGCTATTCCTAGAAAATTAATACATTTTAATTATCACAAATTTCCTGAACATATGTATTTAATCAAATTCGTTATAGCTAGTTTTTGAGAAAATAGAAAAAAGTTAAAAATCTTCCATCTAAAAAGTAGTTTAGTATAGAGGGGGAGTTGCATCCTTGCAACTTATTCCCCCCCCCCCCCCCCCCCAAAACATGACACCTCTGTCCACTACTCTGTCAAATGCGGCATTACTTTGAGGTTTGGGTTTACAAGATATGTATCTGCAGGAACTAAAGCAACCCGAAGACTAGCTACATTTTCTTTCGTCCTGTGTCTGAGGGTCGCCTTTTGTTGGCTAATGGTTACAACCTAACGGCAAAGAAGAGCAGTTCGCTTTGAAATTTCTCATGTTTTGGCATAATGTACATCTTATTTCCTTGTAGGCAATAGCCAATAGGGGGAATATAGCAGTCGTAAGCGATAGTTTTTTCCAAGTTGGTCAGCGTATGATGCCCTTGAAATTGTGCTCTCTGCAAGAAGGAGGGAATTAAAGCACAAAAAAAATAACAAATAGCGACTTATCAAAAAGTATTGTGACTTTGTGGGTTCGTAAAATTAAAAAAGTTCAATTACACCACTCAAAATGTTCTTTATTTCCACCTTATTCTAATGTCACAATTACAATTACGTCATGTACACAATTAAAACTAAGCCAGTTCGTCTTTCCACGTACACTCGGCGCGCCTCACATTACTCTCCCACGGCTCACTAAAACAACTGTCGCCTCGCTTGTATCGATCGGCGGCCCGAAGTTTCTCGAGTCTCCTTTTATGGAGGGGGAAAACATTCTCGAAGCTTCGTGCTCCTTCGAGCGGCAGGAGGAGGGGTAAACGAAGACCCAGATACTCCTCCTGTCTCCCCTCCCTCCACCGGCCTTCATTTATTGATCGGCATCGCGAGTTTGCCGTTTGGGTAACAGTATAGACACTGCAACATTCTAATGACAAGGAGTATTTAAAAAATCTTTAACTAAAGAAAAAAAATCCATAAGATTTATCTTATGGATTTACCTATACAATAGTCCTAGATAATGGAAACTTCATAGGCTACTCCTAGAAAATTCATGTCACAAACTTTTTAAACACGTGATTGCTGGCACCTAGCTCAGTCGGTAAACCAACTACCTGCCGTGCGAGAGGTCCCGGGTTCGATTCCCGGCTAGGGGTGGGGTCTTCCCCAGAGTCTGGAAATGAGAATGGGAGCGTGAATGTGTGCATGATCTAATGATAAAAGAGAGAGAGAGTCCGAAGTACCAGCAATCCAACGTCTACGAGATATGTTCCAAAGCAGAACGGCTACCGATAGGACCACTGCAGCCAAGGCGGGGTATAAACAGAATTTAAAAAAAGATCAAACTCGTTATAGCCATTTTTGAGAAAAAAAATTTCCATGTAATGGGTAGTTTAGTATGGGGGAGAAGGAACAGTTACATTCTTGGAAGACTTGAACTTAAATACCAAATCTGGTATTTAACCAACTTGTGCTTTATGTTGTTCACAAAGACACGCACGTGTACAGAATTTTTTAGGGAGTCTCAAAAAAGTAATGTTGCAAAATGTTAATATCAAATGATCAAGCTTTTACTGGAAATACACGTTTTGAGACCCAGGTTATAAAACTGCCATTTTATAAGGCAGCAAGTGATTGAGCAGATGTTCCCTTTTGTTTTACCAGTTATACAAAATTATATAAAATTTGTTATTTGGAAAATATTCATGATATACATTTGTGTAAATAGCTCTAACATAGGATATAATAGAAATAGTTAAAGAGCCCTTTGTTAAAAAAAAATCATGGAAAGGGTAGTCTGAGTTGGGAGATTTTCTAGTGAAATCTCGATAACGAGTTTTAGATAGTAAACAGTACTTGTCTACTTTTTTCCCTCCCGGAAACCTGTTTAAATCATGCAAGTTCGAAAGAACTACGTATGGATTCAGTAGCACTATGCTGTCTCATGTATTTCCTCCAATATAATTACTAGGGAGTAGTGAGCGGGAAAGAGATTTGAATGTGTCACATTGGCACAGGAAGTTCAGAAGGTCAGCATTAACTCCATAGCCTTGTTTAACTAGAAACAGCAATAGAAACTCTCCATTATAATGGACGTGCTGCAGTTCTTAATTGGAGGTGTTATTTAAAGGTACTATTATACGGTTGGCAGAACATTTAATTAATTGGGCACGCAATTAACTACATCTGCCCATGGTGATTTCTGGCTGGTGCTAGTAACTAGCGTTACTGAAATGTGGGAAATGGCTATAGTATGTGACTTTCTCTACTCTTTTATCTTCATACTGATTGAGAAACGTTTGCAGAAATTGACATGTAACGAGAGTATCGTCGTTATTAAGCGATTATCAAATCTTTAAGAGCGGGTCGCTGTGTAATGCCCTTGAAATTCCAACCTCTTTGCAAGGCCAAGCAAGAACAAAAGAAACGAAAACCTGCTTCTGAGAATAAAGAATGTCTCAAAAATGGTATACTCTACAGAAATGTTTTGACAAATTTTGGTTCTAACGAGATTTAATGTATCTGTGTAATTAACTAACGATACTTTATCCTATAGTTTAACAATTATGCAGAAGTCAATTACGAATGAAGGGGGACCTAAGAAGCGATTCCCAGAAGATACAAGATATATGTAGGACTACGATTTAATACGGAGGGAATTCGGCACGGAGACTAGTCGTGATCCATTGTATCTATGCTCCCAAGTGAGCCACCTCCAGGAAGAAGGATGAGGCGAGAGGAGACAGGGCAGCAGTCCCAAGGAACCAGGACAATGCAGAGGGCAGGGTCCCTACATTTTACTTAAGAGACCTCCCCCGGCAGGCCAGCACAACGGAAACGGTCCCGGCAGCCGGGCTTGAAATGGTCCCAGTAGCAGGTTCGAAGACCGGCAACCGACCTACCGGAAGAGGAAGCAGTTTTTCGCACAGCATATCATCCTGCCATGCACCGCCGACACTTCTTACCCTGAAAGAGACCACCAGATGACAGATGATGTGAAATAATGGAAAGGAAATGGAGGGACAGGAAATTCGGAGATGTAATTAACCATCTACGCAGGAATCGCCCAGCGACCCGGACCTCCCCCCCCCCCCCGAAAAAATCCATGGGTCAGGTAGGTCGGCCACGGGAATTGAACCCAGGCCTTCCGAATTCGGGCCACAGACGAAACCGCCTGGACTATCCCACTCGGTTCCAAGATTATATATAATGAAAATGTATAACTCATACGACACTTTAATAAAAATCATTAAAAGCCATTTTTGAGAACATACAAATCTACAACAACAACAACAACAACAAAATCTACAGAGGAACTTAGGGGCTTTCTTCAAAATCTTTGTGATGTATCCTTGGAAGATTGTAAAACATAAGTACCAATTGTGGTTTTTATCTGCTTTTCCATTTTTGAGTTATGATATTCACTGTCATTTACATTCACCGACCTAATTTTTCATTGGCTGGAGTAGAGTTCATTGCTAAACTGCTTCCACCCAGTAGAAATCGATTTATATCTAACTTTGGTCAGAGATATCAAAATATCTTCCTCGCGTGGCGTAAATCACATGATAGGAGCTGGTTTTGCTTTATTGCTGTGAAGACATTCTTACTTAGTGCAGCTTAATGCATACAGCTACGCAAGCGGCGGTACTTTCGGTTCATGAATTCGCAATTCTAAGACTTCTGCTACCCGCGCTGGGAGACTGAAGCGACTCACTTTCATCTTCCTCCTTCAGTAGAAATAGGCTCAGCATGGCCATGCCACTTTTGAGACGAGTGCATCTTAGTGCATCAAAATAATTTATCTCAGTTTTTATGATTAACTTTTATCTAACGAGAAATATACTCTAAACTGGCCTTAAATCAACGTAAAAGAACATGGCAGATGATACCACAGAAGTGTTCACATATGCAACAAAGTGTGTTAACGCAGCAATATTGGCTGAAGCGAATGCGAATTCTGTGCAAACCGCTGCAGAAGTCCAACTACTTTGAACTACTTTATTATACCAAAACAAAATACAGGTGTCTGACAGTGGAAATGAGATAAAAACACAGTAAACCTGCAAACCTAAAAATCCACCAGATTCAACGTATGAGTTAAAAAGGAGGAAGACCGAAATAACTGGACCACCGGAGAGAATACAAACAAGGAATTAAAATTTGCACGTAAAGAATTTGTTTCCAGAAAATGTAATAACATTATATGCAACATCATTCACAGAGAAGAGTGGGCCTGTATGACCTAATAAAGGAACTTGATGTCATAGTATAGTATGGGAAACAAACCACAGGAATTCACAAGGCAGATACAAAACCAGTTTGGTCACTAATAGGGTTGCAAGGTGGTGCGACATTTAAAAGTAAAAAAGTGAAGTGGTTTTAGAAAGAACATATTACTCACTGCCCCACATGGAAGAGAGAGAAGAAAGTTTTATTTGCATGTTTTTATAACATGTGTAACTAAAAACGTGATTGAAAAATATCAAAAGCTTATTTGCAAAACATTTATACAAGTTAGGACTCGACAAATTCAAAACCCCCTCCAAGAAGGAAAAAAATGTACTGCTCTAAATAGGTTGAAGTGAAGTGCTTTCTTGCCAGCTTCCTGCAGTAGAAACTGTCCCCTCATACAGCAACATGAAACTTAAAATGCGTAAAATATTCATTGTAAATGTTAAAAAGAAGTAAAATACGAAGTACATCCAGAAAGTAAGTTCTGTTTGGTAATAAAATTAAATTGTGTACAGATACAGGCAAATTATTTATTGCACAAAATTCTACAACTCTTAAACTACTTTTCCACATAACTGCCGAAAGTTTGCAGGCATTTGTCATAGCGAGGCACAAGTTTTTGTATACCTTCTTCATAGAAGTTTGCCGCCTGTGTCTTCAACCAGTTGGAAACATTTTCTTTCAGCTCTTCGTCATTTTTGAAGTGTTGACCGCCAAGGAAGGATTTGATATGCAAAAACAGATGAAAGTAGCTAGGAGCGAGGTCAGGGCTGTACGGGGGGTGGTCAAATATGTCCCAGCCAAATCCCTGTAGGATTTTTTTCGTCTCATTTCCAGTGAGGTCCTGCGTTGTCGTGAAGAAACACATCACCTTTTGACATCGCAAATTTGCCGATAAATTTCAATTGGTTTCACTTTCCTAGCATTCAGAAAACGAATAACGGATCTGATTTCACGGGATTTTCAATCAACACCGACATTGTACACAAGCAGAACAAAGCGTACGTGGCTGGCAGCGATCTCACAATGGCGTACGTTTCTTCTCCTTGATACAGAGCGTCTACCGCGCATGTGCGGAACTGCGATCGCAGCGCTGCAGCGGAGATAAATTGAAACAGAACTTATTTTCTGGACGCCCCTTGTAAATAAATATCCAGTTTCATAAGAACACTTTAAGATCTGGCAGAACGGGGTCTTCCTGTCACAATACTGAAATCTTCCCTGGTAATTACCTACCAAAGATAAAACGAATTCCTAGGCTGTACACAACTTGCAGTCCATATTTTATGGTTTATAACCTAAAAGTATAAAAAAAATGGAAACCATCTCGTAGCCATATAACCTGAATAATATTAAGTACGTGAGGACTATACAGTTAACTCAACACTAGCCATAACAGCGCTAAAATCAAATTTTTAATTTGTATGCGTATGCATTTTCTTGCAGTCCATTGAAGGCTAACCATGACCGTGATGAAGAAACACAGATCCGCTCTGGCTTATCGTACACCGATTAGCACGCTACGTTCAGACCAGTATCTTTAGTTATAAAATAAGGAGGGCGTAAGATTACGCATGTCCTTGGGGAAAATTTGTAAAACTTTTAAATCTGTTCACGAACAGCAAAAACACCTTGCTTCCGACTATTTTGCGAGAAAAGAGTAAATCAAGTAAAAAAATGTGTATCTTGTGTTTTCCCTAAACATTTTAAAAAAACCTCTTCATTTTAATTGACGTTTATGTAGCTTTCTCACATTTTAAAGTCCAGAGCATTTTGAAACATATGTTGTATACTTCCGATTCTTATAAGCTTACATATTTCCTATTATTGAAAGATTATTGCATCAGGTTTCTTCACATTGTCCAATATGACTTGTTTAAACACAGCGATTAGCTTGAAAAAGATTTTAAATGGAATTCATCAATCATAGAAACGCTGAAATAGCAATGAAGCTATGTGATCACATTCTCTTATTCAAATGTTATTTCTTATTTTAATGCAAGAAAGTTAAAATACCAAATGCAATTGAAACTAATGTTTCGTAACATATGAGCACAGTGGCCATCGACAGTTAACGAGAACCGATGCCACTTTCTGCTTTCTTTGAGCTTCTGGGCTTTCCTTGTACGAGTGCATCTCCCACGACCCCAAGTTGGTTACTGTTGAGTTAGTGAATGCATTCAAGTGCGACAAGCTATGCGCTTTCCGAGCGAGGTTAAGACCGTGTTGTATATTTACTGAATGTTTCTGATGAGTGAGGTTGAGAGGTCTTAAGTGTTCAATTCCCAAGCGAGTGAACCATCTAACGCCAGGAAGCACACGACCGCGCTTAAAGAATCCTCATCAGGCTCTCTTTGTAGGGAAAAACTGTTCTCCCCCCTAACCACGTCATAACAATATTAGGATACACCAACCGGGGTCAGAGGTGAAGACTGTTAGGCACCTGTTTACAGGTGAGAATACCCAGGGTTGCCGTTTAGAGGCAAAATATAAATAAATAAATAAATAAATAAATAAAGCAGAATTCACTGTAAGAAATAGTCATTGGTCTTTTCAAATAAATTTTAAATGATTAATGTTTCCTATAATAATACATAATGTTAAAACTCTTTGTAACATAACTGAAAAGATATACATTACCTATGTTGTTATGGTATTAGTACTTATATTACGTACAAGAACTAAATGCTTATTATTACCATATCTAAGGAAAGTTTAGTAAAACATCATTACAATTTTAAAGGGGTTAAATTGCATAAGTGTGCATGAATTTGCGAGGGATATTTATTTGCAGATTAAAGAAGCACTTTGGACAATCTGGTAGTTAACAATAATTTATAAGGAAAGATTGCACGTTAGAGCTTTGTTTATTGCAATCGTGAGCCGAATTATCTTAAAACATTTTCCTTTATTCTATGGCAGCTACAGGTGGTGAATTTCAGTTGATTTAAAAAAGCAATAAATACTTTTAAAAAAAGGAACCAAGAAATTAAAGAAAAACTAGTAAGGAAACTAATACTCTTTTTAAATTCTGGAAACTTTTAACAAGGATGTCTGCTAATTTTACACGTTTGAATAAAGTTAAGCAGTGTAATTTTTTGTGGGGGGGGGGGGGCCCTTCTGTCAAACACAATTTAAATAAATAATCACGTACATTCCACATAATAATTAAATGTCATAAACGCTTTAGAACTCGAGAAAGGTTAGAAATACTGTTAGTTATATATTAAAAGTATGAATGGAAATCCATGTTAGCACATCCATGTTAGGTTCGATACCCACGGTCTCCACATAATTAAATTACGCAAGTGCTAAACGCCAATAACTATTAAACACTAATAAATTTATAAAACTACACTAACTACACTAAGTAAAACACTATGTAACTTCTATAAGCTTAATTAACACACATAGGAAGCACGTTTGCACAGTCTAAGCTAATTTCTGAGGAGACATGAAAAACATTGCAACAGCGCAATGTTTAAGGGTGGAAAAGCCTTATAATTGCGTACATGTGGGGCGGCGTTGTCAGAAGGGAAAGCTTTGATGTCGCGTGGGATGGAATGGACTATAACAGTGAGAACTTAGTGAAATGGCAAGGATACATTTAACTAGATCAGACTTGCATTATTTTCCAAATCAGAGGGATTTCCCCAGCTAGCATTCAAGCTGCGACAAAACAAAAATATAGCGCTATCTTAGTAGACGTGGTTTATCTTACTTTCTTCATTTTGTAGCCTGTAGGCCAAAGCTCCATCCTCCTTCACCAACCATTCGCGGCATACTGAAAAGAAAGCAAACATGTATAAATTAGTAACTAGTCATATTTTATTAATTTAATATTATGTAGGCTTTATTCAGTCAGTTCAAACAAAAACATTGACTTACAAATACAGTAACATATCATTCTGCTAATAGCCATCTTAATTTCAAGTCTCTTAAGTGTTTAGGCTTTCCAGTTTTACTTAAAAGGCGGCGATTGTGCGCTTCTGTGGCGAAACGTTATCTTTCCCTTTTCTAAGAAACATGTGAACAATGCTGGTTTATGTTCGGCGGCAGTGTCTAAATATGTCAAACACTAGAATCAAAACTCCCGAAGCGGAAATGCAACCCAAAACATGCGTCAACACAACCATAAATTTGTCAAGCTACGCCAACGAAGTAATACAAAAAGAGGCTGAAGTGGATAGAAACAGCGATCCTAGTGTACATATTAGTCATGCTTCAAGGTGCAAAAAAAACAAAGTAAAACAAAACAGAAGCTGAAGGAAGCAACAAGTTGTACGTTGGCTGGCCCCGTAGCTCGGTCGGCAGAGCACATGGCTGCCGTGCTAGGGGTCCCGGGTTCGATTCCCGGCGGTGGGGGTGGGGATTTTTCTCCGACCAAGATATTTCCCCATCTTCCCCAGAGTCTGGAAGTATGAATGAGAGTGTGAATGTGTGCGTGATGTAATGATTAAAAACCAAAAAGATAACGGGTTAACACCTTCTGTATGTTCCAAAGGAGAACGGCCGCCGATATGACCATAGTAGTTAAAGGCGGGGTATAAATGGAACAAGAAAAAAAAAAAAAAAATAAAATGTACGTTCACTATTTTATGCATCCGTGCCATTTCGTAGTAATATGGACTTCAGTCTATACTGGAGAGTATGCGTGAGAAGTGGATGACCGATGAGGGAGAGATGAATGATAGGAAAGATGGAGCAATTGGTGGGATGCTGGCGGGGGAAACCGGAAACTATGGAGAAAACCCGTCCCAGTGCCATGTTGTCCAACATAAATCTCACTTGCGGTTGTTTGGGATCGAACCCCGGGCTGGTTTTGTGAGAGCCATGGCGCGACCCAGTCTATACCCTTGTGTTATCGTGACAGTACCTTATAGTTGGCAGCACGTTACAATCAGAAGCAGCAACTAGTGAACACCTACGACATAGTATGCTATATTACAACTTCGGAGTGTAAAAGTTACCAGAAGGTTGTGTTGTGTTACAGCACTTAAGTCATTCATTTTCCATAGTTTATCATTTAAATTATACCTCGGCCGTTCTATCTCCGGCTCTGACATTTCTCGAGAGGGGGAAGCAGGCTGTTGCCAGTTCTTTAGCGGGAATTTCAAGCAGGGGAACAATGCGTATTTTAAATATTTCATGTATTTGCATATTTCACGAACCAGTAGCCATATTATTATAATAGCGATAATAATAGTACTTACGAACACTAAACATCGGAATTCACGCACGAAAAATATACCAAAAAAGGTTCAGCAGCGCAAGCCGCTATTAGGCCACGTGGCTCAAACAAATTTAAGCTGGCAACACGGTGTTGGGTTCGGGAGCCAGGCCTACCAGCGACAATGCTGATTGGCGCTAGCAGACAGTTTTAACTTCCTGACCACGACACCGGATGTAGAGACTGCCAGTACTACCAACAGATACAGTTAGTGTGTGTATGAAAGGTGTGAATGAAATATTCGAATAGAGTAGTGTTGTAATAAATATCTTGCATTATGATGAAATTGTAAATTGTATTTCAGTGTTTTAAAGTTAATATAGTCCTATATTTTCATTCTAAAGATAATTTTGAGGATATGTTTTCAATTGCTCATTACTGTATGTTGGTACTATTAGGTTTCCCCTTCCACCTTTTGCAGTCGCAAAACGTCAGAGCCGGAGATACAACGGCCGGACAGTAATCGTTTTCTAACACTTGCCTGCGTTGCCAACATCCAGCAGACGATTAAAAGAGAAATGTACGAGTAAAAGCTGTTGAGTGTACGATTGCTCATACGTGCGATGTGCATTTTCCTTATGTAAATAATACGAATAAAGGAAGCTTTTCATTAAGGGGTATTCCATTGCAGTTAGAAGACAGGTGAAACTGAAATACATGCAGAGACCTGCTCCTGATCAGCACATAAATATGGAACACAGTAAGTGGAACAGTTGACCAGTTAGAAATTCAATAGGACAATTAACGAAAAATAAATTGGTTCTGTACACGAGAAGTAAAATATTGTAACAGGAGCGTTGGAGCACCCTGTAACCAGCTGGGAACGGAAGGTAGGGGAGGACCGCGTTAGCCACACCTCTCCCTCGTTTGTCTTATAGTGGTGACAGCCAGTGGTCGGAAAGAAACATAATTGTGCGTCTGTTTCCCTTCCACCTGTTTCTCGATCTTTCGTTTACTGGAACAGTCTCCTGGTCACTAGAAACCGGCGATATTCCGATATAAAGAGGGTTACAGACAGACAGAGTGAGTCAGTCAGTTGTGTTGAGTTGAGTTGGTTTTGGTTTAGTCAGTTGGTGTGAGCGAGAAGACAGTCGCAGTTCTTGGTGTAAAAGTTAGTCAGTGACGTGTTAATGAACGAAAAGATTGTGCAACGGAAGACTGTACGAACTGTGTATGAGTATCGGAGTTTATGTAATCGCGAGTACAAGTGAAGTTGTAACGGACGAACTGTTAATTGTAATTGTGTGCAGCAAGTAATTTTGTGTAATTGGCAAGTGTTAAACTGTAAGTCGGTGGAAATAAAGAACATTGTTGAGTGGTGTAATTGGACTTTTTATTTCACGAACCCACAGAGTCACACTGGTGTCAGGAAGCGGGAAGATAACATCACCGAACACTACAGCCATGGAATCCGCATTGGAAATGCTTTTGGCGAAGACGAACGAGTTAACAGAGAAAACAGAAGCGGCAAACAACAACCTCACCGCCGAGTTGAAACAAATGAAGACGGCCAACGACAACATCACCGCGGAACTGAAACTAATCAGGACGGCTAGGGACAACATCGCCGAGAAGATGGAACAAATGAAGGCCGAGTTAACCACGGAAATGAGAGCAGCGAATGACGGTCTGGCTACCGAAATGAAGGTGGCGAACGAGGCTCTCGCCGCCAAGTTTGAGGAACGGTTGGCCGGCGTGGGGGATGACGTCGCGAACCTGGGCAAACGGAAGGGTCAAGTAGACGACCGCCTTAATGATTTAGAGGAAAAGGCCGACAACATCGCAACACCCCTCACCCGCCTGACGGAGGAAAACCGGCCTTATGTGTGGACGGAGGACGCCGAAGACGCTTTCCAGCACCCGAAGGGGACCCTGTGCAGTGCTTCAATTTTGGGTTTCCCACAACCGGGTGGCGCCTTCATTGTGGACACCGACGCCAGCGACCATTGCATTGGAGGTGTCCTATCGCAGATCCAGGACGGCCACGAGCGCACAAGAGTGGAAGAGAAGGAGCGTGCCGCAGCAGTCCGAGTAGTTGTGGCAGTGCCTGCTGAAGGCTGGGATAGCGCAGGCCTGAGGAGGGAGCAGCTGGCGGGCGCAGACTTGGGGCCACTCTTGAGGGAAGTGGACGCAGGGACGAGACCAACCTGGGAGGACATCGCACCGAGGAGCGCCACCTACAAGTCGCACTGGGCAAAACGGGACTCGTTGAAGACCAGAGTGGGCGTGCTGTTCCGGGTATGGGAGTCACCCGATGGGAAGGCGCAGAGAGAACAGTTGGTACTTCCCCGGAGCAAGGTCCCGGAAGTCTTGGAGGAAGTGCACGCCGGTACTTCAGGAGGACACCTGGGAGCGAACCGAATGATTCACAAACTACGGCAGCGCTACTTCTGGCTGAGACTCCGAGCAGATGCTGGTGGTACACCTGGACCGCCTCGCACGCTGCGATGGGGCTGTTCGGGGCGAACAGCTTTGAGAAGGGAGCAGTGTAACAGGAGCGTTGGAGCACCCTGTAACCAGCTGGGAACGGAAGGTAGGGGAGGACCGCGTTAGCCACACCTCTCCCTCGTTTGTCTTATAGTGGTGACAGCCAGTGGTCGGAAAGAAACATAATTGTGCGTCTGTTTCCCTTCCACCTGTTTCTCGATCTTTCGTTTACTGGAACAGTCTCCTGGTCACTAGAAACCGGCGATATTCCGATATAAAGAGGGTTACAGACAGACAGAGTGAGTCAGTCAGTTGTTGTGTTGAGTTGAGTTGGTTTTGGTTTAGTCAGTTGGTGTGAGCGAGAAGACAGTCGCAGTTCTTGGTGTAAAAGTTAGTCAGTGACGTGTTAATGAACGAAAAGATTGTGCAACGGAAGACTGTACGAACTGTGTATGAGTATCGGAGTTTATGTAATCGCGAGTACAAGTGAAGTTGTAACGGACGAACTGTTAATTGTAATTGTGTGCAGCAAGTAATTTTGTGTAATTGGCAAGTGTTAAACTGTAAGTCGGTGGAAATAAAGAACATTGTTGAGTGGTGTAATTGGACTTTTTATTTCACGAACCCACAGAGTCACAATATGCTTTATTCTGCTTTTCATACGTTTTGTTGTGAACATTAAGCCACCTACGCAAGTAACTTGTTAATATACCACTGGATAGTCTGTAGTTAAGTTTACAGTAGCTCAATATTTGATTAACTGCTTGAGAAAAGAAAAAAACTATTAGTGCGGGGGTATTGCAAATTGTATTATGACTATCATTTCAACCTTTTCGTTCATTCACCGCATCATATGACCTACCCAGTTTAAGACTAATTAATCACATGGGAAAAAAAAAAATCGAGGAAGTGATGCTAGCACTACCAGAGAATTCATGCTTCAGCCGTCAGAAGAAGTGATTTCAAGCCTAACATTCATTATGCAGTTTATACATGTTTTACGTTCCCTGAATAACAATTGAAATAAATTGCATACGCGCTTAGTACACTTAATTCAAACAAGAAAAGTCGTAAAATATTAACATTTTGTATTCAAGTTTAGGGTCTCCTAAAGTTATGACACGAAGAATTGTTAAAGAAAATTCATCTGATAGAAACTAACCTTTAAACGGGCAATTTTTCTTTATTTTTGATTTCATGAAAACTACAATGGATTAGAATGTCATTACTTCCATTTCATAAAAGCATCTTATGCACAAAATTCTAAGCAACAGATATAGAAATAAAGGAGCAGAAAAGGTAAAGCTGATGCAACAAACCATCCATTTTAATAAGAGCCAGAAATTCAGTATTCAGTGTGTAAAGCATAATTTTTAAAAACACGATGGGTATATATTTTGCGACTGATTAGCTGAAGAAATTTCATCCAAAAGGAGCAGGGATAAAAAGACGTGGATACTACTGCCAAATGATAGTGTAGCATTTCTAAATTACTTGTACTATTATTGTAAATACTATTTAAAACAAGAAATTATCAGGCACGCATTCCTTATATTCGAGCAAGGTGGCTCAAGATGCTCTCACTCGGGAGACTGACGAATCACAGGTTCGAATCTTGTACACAGATCAATCTGGCCAACTCTTTCACGATTTTCCTAGAGATCACCTACAATAAAATAGGTGGTACAGAAAAGCGACTCCATAATAAGGCCCAACTGCGCAGCACTGATTTGGATGATTCTAAGAAACTACAGAAATTGTCCGGATATAGACAAGTTAAATAATCCTAGGAAAGTGTTTATTTTCAAGGATGGTTGCAGTTATCAGAAGACACTATCTCTGAGTGACTCATGTTGTGATTGGCTCGTTTTTACCAGAAAAAAAAATACATCTAAAGAAAATTCTAGATAGGGGGGCATCAGTTCAATCACCACAATCGATGTGAATACGGAAAATTTATGCTTTGTACTGTTATATGTACTTGGATGAAAATTTCATCAACGGATATGTGGAAATGGACCTCTTGCTTGACGTTCATGATCACCTGATTTGAACCCCATTATATTAGTGCGTTCGTTGCCGGTCATGGAAATCATTCGGAATAGCATTAGGAATTTGGAGTCTTTACACAGGGTTATGAAACGTAGGCATGTAGGAGATTCGTATTTTGAATATCTGCTTTAGAGAATCGTAAAAAGCTGAATGTCTCCATAGTACTCCTAAACCAATGTTAAAATATCCCTTTTTGGTGTATATGCAGGTAATTTAATTCCTAAAAAGAGGCCAATATTTTTTATGATTAATAATTCAAAATAGTTCTAACAGGTGCTTGCAGTAGCATGGTGAATTTTCATAATACTTTCATCTTATAAAGTAGTGTTTTCCTGAAAATCCTGATTACTGAAATGTAAGAAAATGTAAAGTTTGAGAAAATTCCCCCAATTAAAAAAGAATATTTACTGGAAAAATCCATATTTCTTTCTAAAAACAAAAAAGTTGTTACTGAGGTGATGAAACAATTGAAAAACTATAGAAAAATAAGTTACTTTAATACGCCTTTTAAATGCTTAAGCTTTTTGCAATAAATAAAATCATTTATTGATTACACCAATTCAAATTTGCTTTGGAGTTTTCATTTTTGAAACATTCGATGTTTGACATTTTGGATATTGCAACAGCATGCTTTGAATTTATCGTGAACTCAGTATTCAATATCGGGATAGCATATATTAACTAGTCGAATGTAGGCTCAGTTATTCCTGTGTGCCAACAAAGTGTGCGTTTAAATCATATCTGGAAAACACTCTGTTCATGCGAATAACGGTACATTATGCATGAAATTAAACTTCAAATGAGCCCAGGGTCCTTAGAGCTTAGTTACCCGATATATATCTTTCAGAACAAATCCCCAGAAAAACATTTGGATACCTCGCCCCGACCAAGAGTGAACTCTGGAGCTCTTGAACGTAAAGCAATGCTGACGGAAGAATTTGGATTGAGGTTCCTGATCGTCAAAAGTACTTCGATATTCCTTCTATGCTTTATAAGGTACGAGTGCTAATTTATACGGGGTAGAGGAAGTTGCGCGACTGTAACGAATTACATTTTTTCTGCATGTTCAACATAGTAACGCTGAAGCTTGGCGAGATGGTTTCGAAAGAAGAAATCGAAGATTCGAACGTTTTTCTTAAGAAGTTTCAGCACTAAAGGTTTGAGCATTTTTTAAAGCAATATATAAAATATTGTACGAGATAGCTAGTTGTGAATATACTGCATGTACAACAGCGGCATGAACCGCTAGAGGATTCACAAGGATGAACGGATTCAGAGCCTGTGGGAGTGGTTTGTGCAATTAAAACATGATGGACGGTTAGTGGGTCGCTCAAGACCAGCTGATCGGGGTCATCACTCGAGAGGCCGCTGCTTTTCCCGACGAGATGCACCCAGTTCAACTTCCCGTTGTTCGCCGTTTAGAACTCTCGTCCATCCCACACAAAGAAAAGATCGGTGGATGGACAACCATGTCGACGCCTGTAGATGATTTGCTACACGATTTTTCTATCAGGACAAGCATGCTCTGTTGAGCTCTCGGTTATAACGAAATGAGTATTTTAATAAGGATTTTCAACTGTAAAATTAATTACCATAAATCAAAATGTGGCTTATTTACATGGGTTTCTTCGAAGCAAGCATAGATTCTACAGGAAGGAGCAAAACTTAAAGTTAAGTGAAGGAGAAAGTACTTTGGATTCACAACTAGTGAACAACGCCACCTAAGTAACCAATCTCGCCGACATGCAAGTGTGTCTTACGGAAGTTCTTAGTCCAAGAGATATACATTCCAGACTGTCTCAGACGCATGTATCAATTTTTTTTTTTTTTTTTTTTTTTTCCTGCTGTTGCTGTCTGCACTTCGAATGTTTAAACTCGCAGAAGCAAAATACTGAAACGAAGGACTATGCCTTACGAGTTGAAATTAATGTTAACTTTGAGCAGCGTAACAAGCAAAGGTTTCAGTGCACTGAAATTCAGGTTTACTTGTTGAAAAATTAAGCTTGCTTCATTTTGCACATGATGTACCACAGCACTTAAATATTCAAACAAATGAGTGTTTTACTCGCTCCCCCCGCTAAAAAAAAAAAAAAAAAAAAAAAAAAAAAAAAAAAAAAAAAAAAAAAAAAAAAAAGCTACCAAACCATTACCAGATTCCCAAACTCACAAATTTCTAAGCAAAATCCAGAAGGCTTAGTTCGCAGATATTACGAAATTTCCATTTACCTACCCTCTATATAGATGACTGCAGATTGTTTACACGAAACAATACAACATGCAATCCTCACTACCTTTGTCTTTATAAAACAGAACCCTTTAGAACATTAAAGCTAACCTGGACAGCTCATGTAACGCAATGTCTAATAATGGTCGAAAGGAACTGGGCACAGTATTTGAAGAGAATTCTGTAGGAAATTGTATAGGAAGAGATATAGAGCAAGTCAGCTCTTTATAAGAAGCAAGAAACAGTGGCTACTGAGAGGAAAGAAATATTTCAAAGTTTTAGATACAAGAAAAGTGTATTATATAACCAAATGAAGGTAGACTGGGACAGAGACATATGTAAAATTACGTAATAGGCTAGAATAAGAAGGTTGGACGTGGACGAGTGTTCATAAAATAAGGGGAGACAGAAAAGAAATATAAAAAACGTTCTTTCAGTGGGGGAGATGAAGAAGATAAGGGATTATATTATCATATATGTGTACACACATACGAGGGTCATTTGATAAGTTTGGTATATTTCCATGAAGGAGTACACATTTTTTGATGAAACGTTGTGGGTGGTAAGCTTAATTATTCAAAAGACTGTACAGAAAATTTGAATGTGCTACAATATACAAATCATTGTTCACAGCCATCTGAACTGTTCTGTGTGATAGCTGCGACTGAAAATAAAAATAAGAGTTTCCTGCTGTTAAACATTTTTATTTGAAGGGCTGGACTGCCGCACAAGTCAAAACTGAATTGGATTATTCTGCACCAACATTGAAGACCTTTTACTTTTGGATCAATGAAGTTAAACGTGATCGTAGAAGCCCCGAAGATTAGTCGTAGTCTGATCGCCCAAATGAGGTCACCACAGAGCACACCATTGAAAAAAATCCGCTATCTGGATATGCAAGACCGTCGAATCAAAATTCGCGAAATTTCTGAGGCTGTAAGCATCTAAACTTAGCGAGTGCACAATATTCTGCATGAAAAATTGACAATGAAAAAGATGTGTGCAAGATGGGTGCCGCAATTGCTCAGCTGACCAAAATCGCATCCCGAAGAACACTTCTATCAAGTGTCTGGTGATGTTTAATCGCAATCCGCAAGACATTTTGCACCGATTTGCGACCGTGGCTGAAACTTGGATCCATCATTACACACCAGAGTCAAAACAGCAGTCAAAACAATGGACAACGGCTGGTGGAAATGTACCAAAGAAGGCAAGAACCATTTTGTCAGCTGATAAGGTGACGACCACTGTTTTTTGGGATTCTCAAGGAATAATTTCTATAGACTTTGGGAAAAGGCAGAACCATAACTGGAGCCTATTATGCTTCATTGTTGGATCGCCTTCATCAAATGAAGTGATAGTCACCGTCAACAAGTACTTTGCAGACCTTGACGGAACCTATTTCTCCGACGGCATGAAGAGGTTGGAACAGGTGTATAGCCATCAATGGAGACTATGTCGAGAATCAAGGTGAGATGTCCACGGAAAAAAAAATCTTGGTTTATTACCAGACTTATCAAACGACCCTCGTACACATAAGTATATGAAGAAACAAGGTTGTGGAGAGGGCAGTATATACCTAAAAATAAAACAATTATAAAAATAACCATAATGAAATTAAAGAGATACAAATTTACCGAGGGAAATTTATGGGAAAATGGATAGAAAAATAAGTATTATAAGATCCACCATATATAGATAACCACGGATTTAAAATGTATGGCGAATTAAGAGAAAATAAGAATTCAAAAGAAATGTATATGCAAATTATAAAAGTGTAAACATATTATAGAGAAACATAGATACTATATCATAAGTAGTATTTTTTTAAGAAAAAGAATTTTTTGAAATGCGTTTTGACAAATAATTAATTTTCAAAGTATGGACCATCAGATTCTATGGTCTTGAGACATCGTTCAGCAAGTTTATCATCCCACAATGGTACCGGTCTTTAGTTTTTGATGCGAAGAATTCGATGACACCCACTTGCACTGCTTTAATGTTGTCAAAATTTCTTCCATGTAGGGAATGGGCCATGGATCGAAAAAGATGATAACCTGATGGTGCGAGATCAGGGCTGTATGCTGGGTGTGGTGGCAGTTAGATTCCTCCCAATTCATGATTTTTTTTTTTTTTTTTTTTTTTTTTTTTTGGAGGTTGTTCGTGCATGGGGTTTTGCATTGTCCTGTTGCAATACAACTCTATTTCGGTTAACTAATGTTGGGTATCTCCATCTTAAAATTTCCTGAACTCGTTCCAGTTGTTGAGAACAAAGATTCGCAACAATCGCCCGCCCGTTTGGAACAAACTCCTAGTGAATCACACCTTCCAAATTCCACCAGACACGCATTACTTTGGAACCGAACTGATTTTTTTTTTAACGCTGACTCTGGCAGGTTGGCGCGGATCAAGCCACTGTTTCGAGACATCGGGTTTTCGGTAATATAACAATTTTTCATCACAGGTAACAATTCTGACAAACCTATCATTCATGGTATTACGGATAAGCTGACGACTGATATCCACCAAACGTTTAACCTGTTGATGAGACAGTTCACGAGGTACAGGCCTACAGCTCCGTCGATTTTCGAAGTGTCTTAATATGGCGATGCATGCTATCTTTTGCTGCACCAAGTTCTTCCGAAAGCCTACGGGTACCTTTTTAGGGATTTTCTCGCAAAACTTGGCGTACATCCTCAATATTCCATACTTTAGGTCTTCCAGAACGTGGTAAATCTTTTGTATTTTCTCCTCCATTGTTGAAATGTAGGAATCATCGTTGTGCCACACGCTCACTAACGACACCTTGTTCTTCCACTTCACGTATTATTCGAGCTGAGGCAGCGTCTTTATAATCTTGTTTCCAGTAGTGTTTTCTGGACTCTGTAACTAAAACGTTTCTGGGTGCACACAATTCCACGTTGTGACGCCAATTTGATACAAAAATATAATGGCGTGCAAGTAAGTCGGCGAGCAACGAGGTTTCTCTCAGGGTATGCATGGATGTGTGAGAAGGAGATTTTAATAACACTGGAATGCCCGTTTCCACTTTATTTATTTACTGCTTCTTCTTTTAAAACATCGAAATGAAAGTTGCCGACCAAGGGTTACCAATCTCTGTTTAGAGTTACTGACTGCAGAATGTTTATTACTGGATAAATTTATTCGTTCCTTATATATATATATACGAACCGACAAATATTCCAGACAAAACCAGAGGACTACCTTAATCGCCCTCACGCCTCAGACTGTTCTCATCGACCTCACGCCGAAGACTCTTTTAATGGCTTCCTAGCCACAAACTGCCCACATCGGCTCCATGCCGAAGACTGCTCTGCATGACCACAGCTGCGCGTGTGTATATATGTAACTTTCACTCAGGAAACTCCTTTTCAACCAAAATCCCTTTGTGGCTGTTTTGTCGCCATTGTAAATGATCCAAAGAATTCCCTATTCATACAAGTCAAGTGAGCCCCTTTAGAAAACCGCTAAGGACGCTGTTTCTTACATTGCTTTTGTTATAACAACTTTCCCTACAACTGCTGGACTCAACCGGCCTTGCCCTTGTAACAAAGAACCAACATTCCTTTGACATCCATCATGATTCTTTACTTCTGGCAAACCTTAATTTCAGTATCAACTCTAAATCCAAACTTTGTTTATCTCCATTAAGTGTTTATTAACTGAAGACTGATGCATGCTCGCGATGTAACACTAGCTATGGCATCCTGTAAATAATATTGCCAAACCAAAGAAACAATAAATTTTCTGAAGGGAAAAAAAACACAATTTACACCGAATAATTCTATTATTTGTCATCTGAATTGAGTTTCAAAATATGTAGCTGTAACAAAGGTGTTCCACATAAAACCCGCTGTTCTGAGCATAAGATTCTTCTACCCTCTTTCTATTCCGGGAGCACCTCTATGCCTACCGTGACTTTTGAAAGCCAGTAATAAACTCTGGGGATAGTGTCTTCGTGCCATTTTAACCTAAAATCGTATTTTAAATTCTTAGTATACTCCCAAAGACACAAAGAATGCAAACATGCTTATTTTACTAGGTGCAATGACATGTTTTTACCTAACAAAAAAATCTCTTCCACTGGAGCCGTAGCGAGCACTGTTTGTCCTGTTAAGCGCTTTATATAGCAAGGAACTGATACAATTTTCTGAGGTCTTATTCATTCTATTAAAGTTTTGAAAATAAACCATATACCATATCCTAGAGATAATTTAATTTTCCTTTTTATTTGCTCCAATACATATAGCATGTAGAGGAAAAAAAATTAGAATCGATACCGCGATTTTACCGGGACAGCAACCCTTCAAATTAGTCTAATATGTACTTGAAGTGCGAGAGTATTGCATTCCAACAAACACTGTGCTCATAAAAATAGTCATTGTTTAAAATGACATTACATCGCTTTTTAATCGCATTTAAATGAAATTGATGACGTTCGAAAGAAAAACTCAAATATTTTAAATTTTTGTTCATGTCAACAATGGAGGATAACGCAAGAATCAAATATAGAAACTATAAAAAAGGCACCCAAGTTTGTGATTGTTGAAACACTAGTTTCAACACCCAGCAACTAGGCTCACGTCTTCAGAAGTGCTACCGTGATGATGTGGAGTGACTGCATTTGTCATCAAAGGAAATGCCATTCATGCAGACCATATGTCAATGCGGGAATTGTGAAAGTATGCGGCGTCGAGGTTGTCTGACTCGATAATCAGCGAGTTCTATGTAGTCTCAATGCATAAAAAGTTTTAAGAAATGCAACTTGGAGTCACGGTTGTGCTCAATTTCAACAAATACTTTGGAGCGTGAGTGGGTGAATGGGAATATCATGTCTGCAGCATCACTCACTGGAGGCAACATTCCATGTCCACGAGGAATGATAAAATATATTAAAAACTACAATAAAACATTTTAAAATATCCGAATTTTTCTTCCCAATGTCACAAATTTAATTTCAATACGATTACCCAAAGTGATGTAATATCGGTTTAAAATATAATTTTTATGGACACCTGTACTTACATTTCTTTATTAGCAACAATGCACTTTGCCTTTTAACAAAATATATCTTCTTCAAGAACCAAACACGCCATCTCGTTTTAATCACATTCTCACAAATCAGGTACAATTACACTTCATTGATAAACCCTCATTGTGTTAACAAATCCAATAACTTCTTTCCACTCTTATGGACACTAGATACGGAGTTTATACAACCTGTGCACGAACTTCTCACAGTTGTACTGCGGCGTATACAATGCAATATCTAAATTAAGAAGTACAGAACACGACCATTCTAGCGAGTTCTAGTTCAGCGTTTAGATGGACAGTTAAGGAAATATTGTCATATGCTGGCATTACATTATTTTCGTGTGAAACAAATATTAAAGTAAGTGGAAGGTGCTAAAATGTTATCAATAGCACTCTATTAACAGATATACGTGATATAATTGCTTCCGGATTGGCCCACTGCGTTTAAAAAATGTGCGAAACTAAAAATTGTTTTTGCAATTTTTTGTTTTAGAGCCGCAATATCTGTGTAGAAGAAAAGCATTTAAATGTATGGCTTAGTTCAGTAAGTACAATGAAATCATCAAAAGTAACTACTTTTTCTTCGTACTATTACAGTAGCAATAGTTTGCAAAGTGTGATGTAAATGAAGCCCATAACACGGTTCAGACTAACATTTCAGGTGTATGTACGTTACAGATTACAGAACAATTATAGCCCAGAAGGAAAGGTGACGACCAAACCTAATCTTTTCCCCGAAGAAATATTAGAGAATAGTGTTAATATGAGAATGGCTCATAATATTATTAGAAGATCGAAATAATACACCTTTTGTAAAAAAGCTTCTTCGTGATTCCTCTGACGAAAGAAACGTCGGTTAAATAAGCTTGGAAGAGGTTTAGCATCTTCCAAAAATGCAACACGAGATAGGGATAGTCAAGTCACTTCACTTGGAAGGCCTTTTTTTTTAACGGGAAAACCCAAAAGGCAAACAAAAAATTACTACAAACAATGTAGATATCTTAATAAAACACAATTTAAGTGAACTTGTGATACCAGCATTTTCGCAAATAGGTTAATATTGGTTTGATTTTACTTGTACTTTGCAATTTTTAAAAGTACTATCGCTATTCACTTGTTTTTCTGGACATCGTGGAAAGAGTATGTCTTTACAAGGTCAGAATATAGCGACCGGGTTTCAAACAACTATCATTTCCAATTCTTCGATTTGTACCTACAATGAAATGAAAAGGGTTAATATAAAGCAGATAGATAAAGGCTTTCGTAAGAATACTTCGCAGAAGTGTATAAACATGGACAATAGTGCGTGGAGAGTCATATTAATGTCAAATCTGATTAGTTTTTATTAAACACGATATTAAAATCAGTTAACAAATTTAATGTTTCAGTCACACCAATTTCTCTAATATTTACTTTCAGACGTTCTATAATAATTCCATAAACACTTTTTATATTTACTTCCTGGCATTGAATTGTTTCACTACGAAGATTATGCACAATATACAGTTAGTCTAATGGGATGTAACAAACCGTTTTTATCTTATTTCCCCGTTAGCGTGTACAATGAAATAGAGATCAAAATGGAAAGTGCGCGAATAAGTCAATTTAAATGCTTTAACTAAGCTTAAAGCGGATAACCTAAATCGCAGTGATTGCTAATTTAAACACAATTTCGAATTTTACGAGATTCTTCTTGCAAGTGTGACGTTTGCCTGCTTTCCAGTTTCCGCTAAACTTGGGAGTGTTACGCAACAAGCAGCTGCACTGGGTTCACAAACGTTTCTGCAAGACTCATTCTCATGGAATGCAAATTCTACAGACCAGCTTGGACACGGAGAACGGAGTTTGCATGTTAACTCGCATAGAGCCGTTGACGACTGACAAATCGTTCAGCAAAGAGAGATTAAATACTAACAAATTTCAGTATAGCCTTTTGTTCTACAGCTCATCTGTGGACATTAGAAGGTCGAAAACACCACATTTGCGGCACCGTAACCATTTTCGGGCAATTCCTTTGGAATCATTGATAGTGCACAATAACAAAGGATGGAAATGAGAATGATTAAGTTAAAATATGTACCGTATACAACAGACGTACACACTTTAGGAGAAACTTTACCGTCCCACAAAGGACAAATTATTCCTAAGGCCATGATCCCAAACAGTTGCTAGGGAAATCAAACCGGAAGGAATTTCGGCAAATGTGCATCAAGTATTAGAGAACAAATTAACAAATGAAGCTTGGCGAGATGCTTTCGAAAGAAGGAATTGAAGATATGGCTCTTATGTATCGAACATGTTTACTCTATTCAAATTTTGACGTTGGCTAACGTATATTATATTGATTGAATGGGAAGTGGAAAAAAAATACCAGTAGTTAATAATAAACAAATGACAACCTATTATTTCATTATACTAACCGTATGACCACTGATGTGCATTTCTTTATATTATGAAGCAAAGTACCAAATGCCAATTAATGAATCCTTTTAGCAGTTCCAAAGCCCTTGTGTTCATAAAATCGTTCGAAATGTTTTTAGTAAACAGTTCTAAAAGCTTGGATTGTACAATATGTTGTGCTACAAGTTGTAAGTATGTGATATGATTGCTAGAGCCATGTTCGTCGCTGACAGCGCCGAGGTTCTCAGGAAAGAAGTCAAGATGGGAATACATGTGTATTTTCAAGGACATACATCCCATGACCTTGTGGTTCTCAGCTCACTGACAAGTTCTGCGTAATGTTCAGACCTGTGGTTTCCAAGAAAGTTTATAACAATGTTTTTGAAAGAGAACCATGAGCTCGTTCTTGAATATTTAAAAGGCTTTCAAACTGCGAATCGTTCATAAGTTGTTTGATTTGAGGGCCAGCAAATATTCCCTCTTATTTTTGGTTCAAGTATCTTTGAAAACTTGAACAGAAATGCACTCCCATCACAATCCATTGCTTTCACAAAGTTCTTAAACAAACCTAGTTTGATGTGTAATGGAGGTAATAAGATTTTGTCAGCACTTACAAGTGGTTGGTGAACAACATTTGCTCGTCCTGGGTTGAATAACTCTTTGGCCAACTATTTTTAACATAACGATTGGTTTTGGCTCTACTATCCCACATACACAAGAAACAGCAAACTTTTGTATGACCAAGTTGTAATCCAAGATTACACTAAAATCACTTTAAAATCTGCACGTATCTTCCATGAGTAGTCATCATATCGGATACTGCATAGCAAGAGTTGCATGTTCACATAGCTCTCCTTCATACCAACTGCATGGGCTATAGGAATGGATGGAAACTTGTTTCCACTATGAAGCAAGAATCCTTTCAAGCTTGTTTTCGAAGAGTCAATGCATGAGCGTCAATCTTCAGGCTTATGTTGAACACCCAGGGACTCCATCAAAGAATCGACATCATTACCGAACACTAGGTCCTCCTGTTTAGAAAATAAGTGCTCAAATTCCTTTTTGGCGCCTTCCTGCAGGAGATGCCAGCCTTTCAATCTTAAAGCAAGTAATTCGGCTTTACTTTTAGCTAACTCAAGATCAAGAAACAAATTATTTAGGTCCTCCTTGGTTTATAAGTGCGGCTCGTTTACGGCAACTCCTTCCACAAAATCTGGGTCACTTTATTGTAATTCACTAATGTCAACAACACTTTCAAAATCTTCAGTCACATTACTGGCATCTGGTGGAGTTGGTACGGGAAGGCCTGGTCCATGAGGCACTGGTCGAATTGCTGTTTCCAAAGATGGATATTTAACAGTGTTTTTGGATTTGGAACTTATTCCAGATATATTTGTCAAGCAGAAGTAGCAGTCTGTTATACGATCCTTAGGTTCCCGCCGTATCATAGGAACTGCAAAAGGCATATGACGGTTCACTTTTAACCAGCCGGTTGTTGTACATTTGGCACAACAGATTTCTGGAGCTCAAAACTTATTCTCATCAATGTTATCGTCAAAATAACACTCATAAGCTCTTTTAATTTGAGAAGTCAAATTTCGCCTCTGTGCCTTTAAAGTGAGCTCACCACAAATTTAACAAAAATTGTTTTATCAAAGGATAGAGCCAGACTGAAAATTTCAATGTCATAGCCGGGATTTGAACCACGGATCTTCTGTTTGCCGTCCAACCGCTCTAACCATTGAGCTACTATGACCAACGTGCCGACATGGCATTAAATTCTCCAAATGACTCGTGTTTTTTTTTTCCTTTCATAGTGCGTTCTACAAACGGCTAGTGTGAAACAACAATTTCTATTAATTGTACCTAATAGTGGTCCGAACTATAAAGCCCGGGCTTTACCTAAAGTACTTACAGCATAGTAAGTTGCCATTAAGGTAGTTGTCTCATGTGTTTATGAGAACTCCTAGTGGTTTACCGGGAAAAACACGAGTCAGTTGGAGAATTTAATCATGTCGGCACGTTGGCCATATTAGCTCAATAGTTAGTCTGGCTCTATCCTTTCATAGTGCGTCCTACACACGGCTAGTGCGAAAGAATAATTAATTTCCAATTGTTTTATCATTTACACATTTGCGTGACATTTATCCTCCCAATTCCCAATGCTTAAGAAAACACACCATTAGAAACACTACACCTGTTAATTTACAACTGAGAACACACAGGATTAGCTTTTATTAGCTTCTACTCCTTTGGCAACTATGCAGGACAGTTTGTATCTGCAACAAACCTTCCTTGCCTGCTGTTGGGAGTAAACATTCACTTGGACGGTAAAGCATAGTTTTGTAGAGGCTCAATGTTGGACATTGTCATTCATGAAGTCACAGACAACAATCAACTAAAGCAAATACGTAATTTGTTGCCGTATTTGTTGACCTAATATGAAAAAAAAAAAAAAAACTACTTTCTGTTAATCAGCACATTTACTGCTCTATGCTAATATAACAGTTTTTTTTTTTAACATTACAAAAAATTGTTGGGTGATGGAGCATTTCTAACTTGATTTTTGGATTTCGCACAAATACGTAAGAATCAGCAGAAATTATTTAACATTTTCATTGTTAACCCGTGATATCCACCAGGAAATTGCCTACATTTCTCGAGAACTACGGCGGCGGCCAGTTTCAACATCTTTAATAGCATGTGTAAGTAAAGCCCTTAAAAGTACGAGGTAATTTTAAATGTCTGCATGGTTTCATCCGCGCCCTTCTATGGTAGCAGCAGACGGCAACGAGCGCCGAGAGCGAGAGAGATAAATGACCAGGAGTAACATGCTATTGCTGTTATGCATAAACAGTAAATTTTGTGGTCTCCTTGATTTATTTTGGGTGGTTACTTCCAACCTCGAAAAAGTTCTTGCCTATCAACCGTTAATGTTTGAAGCAGTATTAAAATATTAGAATTATCGCAAACTGTGCGCGAAGAGTGCTTTCTTACGTAAATAACAGTAAGTAATTTTGCATACCTGCAATTAGCATACCGTGCAGGGCAGATTTGCATCCTGATTGACGTCATAACCATAAGTTAGGCTCACTTCATTATGAGCTTGAGTGCACTGCGAAATACTGACTTCTGTAATCACAGTAAGTACCCTTTTATTTAGGATGTAAAGTATTACTCCAGATTTCATACTTCTATCATACGTAGTTTCCATTTTTATTGATGTGTACTAACTCGTCGTAGGGAGAGGAGTTGCGATCTCCACTGCCCTGTTGCAGGCGTTGTGGATCTCTAACAATCGTGGTCCTTCTTATGTTACCAGATGTACGCCGGACCAAACATTCCAAGCCTCTCCCGAAGAGGACACGTTTGGATTGGGTTCACATTGGCGGTGTAGGATTCCTGATACCCAAGGTAAACGGGTTAACTTGTTGGGGGATGTTCTCCGGTACTAGTGGCCCTACCAAGGTTAGGTAGCCTACCTGAAGTCGTGTGACGGGCGGAAGTGGACACTTCCACCCTCTAATGGGGAGGGGACTTTTTGGACTCCAGTTATTGCCCTATTGGAAAGACCCACGCAGAGTTACTTTATCTCTGCCTGGTTTTGGAGGAGTTTAGATTCCCGATAGACCTCGGTTAAACTTGCATAAACAGTTGCCGTGCAAGCAATTACTGACTGGAATAGGGAAATTCGCTGAGTTTAGTACCAGAAACTTTTGAATATTGTGAATATGCAGGTTTTAAACAAACTGCTCATGACATGAGGCCAATTAGCATTTGTGTGGCTATACCAATACCTGATTTCCCGGTACTGGACACCAGAAAGTCCTCAAGAGATTAAGTAGAGCTTCTTTAGGAACGATCATAGAGCAAGCATGACCATAAGATCGAGCAACTTTATAAATATCGCACGACATGGCTGGCATCTTTTGATTCTCGCCTTACAAGACCAGAAAGCAGTGGACGTAAATTGGCAACTTCTCGTACCTGAATTATGGCAACATGATATTGCGTTAGAAGCCAGTCTGTTACAGCAAGATGGAGCAATCACTGTAATTAATTTTAAGAGGCATGTTTGAAGACCGAGTAATCTCAAACTAAGTAGACTTTCGATGACCTGCAAAATCACCTGTTGTCAACGTTTGCCTTTACTTTCTTAGGGGTATCTGAAGAACAATGTCAGGAATGGCTGAGGGCAAACGGAATACTGGAAGGAAATGGCGGCAATCTCTTTCTAGCTCTGCAGCAAGCAATGGGAAGTTGACCGTTGCGGCTCCAAGAATGTGTTGACAGAGATCTTTTACAATAAAGGAAGAAAGTCCAAGCTTATTAGGAAATTGGCGCCGGGCCAATAAGATGATAGACTCGGTAGCGTTCTGGCCTAGCTAAAATTTCAAAAGCCCTATCGACAGCTAATGCGAATCTTCTGGACATTTCCCTTTTCTCCGCTATCAGAACATTCTAAAATGCTCTTTGGAAAAATCCAGCGGCAGTATGATACGCCAGCGTTTTAGTGTTTCTGATACATGAGGTGCAGTTCTACACGTAAGATTATGCCAACGACACGCACACCGAGTGCTGCTATCACAGGAAATTACAGACGTCTTGTGTTCCTTCTCCAGCACGCGAAGCTGCTTCACCCAATTTTTACTACGCGGCTATATCACGAAGAAAAGTGTATGAAAGGAAAAATAGACTGAGCTAAATGAAGTCGCAGTGAAAGTTGATCTAGTTCACATTAGTACACAAGTGAAGTGAAAGTGAAAAGTGGGCAAAGTCACAGTGTGTACAAATTCAAATTGTATTTACATTATTTTAAATCCCTTAAGCAGTGCACATTTAAAAATGTTCACAAACACTAGTTCCCGAACAATAACCAGCTGACTTTATAATAATCCTACAATTATTCCTATGTTTACTAGTTTTTATACCATTATTACCATTAGTAATAAAAGTACTCCATCCAAAATTTTGAAATTGAGATTTCATTGGAAGTAGTTGCTTAGAGATTCATTGATAAAAAACACAATTTTTGACAAATGCTATGGATATAAAGAGCCAAACTCAAAAACAGTTAACTTATACAACACATTCTACTTAAGCTCAGCACCTTCCAATGATACAACATGAAGATTAAAAAAAAAATCTTTAATGCCAACCAATTTTTACATGGATTTTTTAAATTTATTAAAAATGGCTCTGATGATTTTTATTAAAATACCACATGTTAGATATTGTTTAACTAAAATGTTAATCTTGAACTTTCTGTAAACAACCTGCAAATCCTATTGATATCGACCATTTTGTATAACAGGGAAACCATAAGAGAAGTAAATACATACACTGACTCCCATAAATGCCCGCCTCGGTAGCGTAGATGGTAGCATGTCTGCCTCACGTTCAAGAGGTCCCGAGTTTGAATCTCATTAGGGTGAGTCACCTGGATAAGGTTTTTACCCGGGTTTCCCTTATTCTGCAAGACGAATGTCGGGTAACTCTCAGCTCCATGGACCCCGGACTCAATGGAACATCATTTCACCAATTTCATTCACCGTCCGATATGACTTAACGTTGGAGGCCGTAAATTGGAAAGAAAAAAAATCCCATAAATAATCGGACAGACTTTGCATTTCCCTATGGAGTGCTCTATAAAGCAAGATATATGTTTATCAATCTCACGGTACTCCTTGTGTTAAGCAAAGATCATTTGCTTTGAATATCCATTTTAGAGATTGAAAATGTAGTTAAACTAAGAGCTTCCCCATTCAACCTTGTTTACACCAGGAGTTTACTACAAAAAGAATCGGACAGCACAAATGAAATACAATACAAATGGGCAGGTGAAGTCTGTCAGTAGACAAAGAAACATCGTAGAAGAAGTACGTCAACTGTGCACCAAGAAGAAGGCAAGAACATAATATGGGGCCCAGAGGTAAGACAGAGACAGTGATCTGTCACTATGAAAAGAACAAAACATACCGAGAAATTGCAGTGATTGTGAATCTTTGCAAAAGTACAGTTACTGACAATTCACCGGTAAAGTATAAAGACAATTGAATCTCGAGCAAAGCCAGGGCGACCAAAACTTCTTACCGATAGGCAGGAGTCTTATATTATGCGGAAGATAAAACGGAAACCGCGTAGAAGTCATTTCCAGCAAGAATAAAGGGAAGCGATTACAATTTGCCAAAGACTTTGTTAACAAGACAACCGATTGGTAGGAACAAGTTATTTTTTGTGACGAATCAAATACAGCCCTGCTGGTTCCGATGGCAGGGTGGTTGTGTGGAGGAAACCAAACATGGAGCTGGAACAGTACAATTTACAAGGCACAATCAAACACGGCGGAAGGAGCGTAATGGTATGGGGCTGTATTTCCTCTACGGGAGTGGGAAAGCTGGTGTTCATACACACAACCATGAACAAGAAAGTCTATGTTAGACTATTACATCAAAATTTAAAACATAGTGCAGAAATGATGTATATTTTGGACTTCATCTCATTTTATCAGGATAATGATCCGAAGCATACGCCCCACATTGTGCAGCTATGGTTACTTTACAACTGTCTTCATGTACTGCATCCAGCCCCTCAGTCTCCGGATTTTAATCCCATAGAGCAGTATGGGATAAACGAGAAGGCAGAGTGGAAGACCTCCATCACCTCCAAGCAGCTCTTGAAGGAGAGGTTGCAAGAGGAATGGAGCAAACTTTCTACAGCCTACCTGAAAAACCAGGTTCACAGCATGCCAAATAGTTTGCGAGCAGTAATGAAGAGGGAGAGTCACAAAGTACTATGCCATATTTTGTATCTCACTCAAGTTGCTATGTCCGATTACTTTTGAGGACAAAAATTACCACATTTCCTTCTAATTCTTAAAAAAGCACGCATTATATAATTTTTATGTGAAATAACATTTATTTTCTTACAAGAACGAACCATGTAACTCTCGATTATCATTAATTTCAATAAAATAGCACACCAAATGTAAATTTTCACTTTCAAAACTTAGTACTCTGCTTTGTCCGATTATTTATGGAAGTCTCTGTATACAATCACTAAAATTTATACACAGCACAATTATTAAATTGTGGAAAATCAATATTAAGCACTCACACTTACTTTCCAGAATTTGAGAAATGTTTTAATACAGATAAAATCTTCTTAAAATATGCATAATTTGTCTTCAATTTTTTCTTGTACCATCCATTTTTAAACATTCCAAGCCATTACATTTTATCCAGCACATAAATTAACATACTCGAGAATTGGTTGCTGAAATTCCCGTGCAAAAGCTTGTTACATAGGAATAGTTTCTGAACGTTTTATGTAATAACTTATTGCATAATTTAAAATCATTCCCATGCAAAAAAAAAAAAAAAAAAAAAAAAAAAAAACCCTGATCTAATGCATTCACACGACTTTCTCTACTTACAAATGCTTTGATTTTAACGTTAATCCAATAACAAGGAATTTTGAAACAATTCACACACTAGGACAAATTTAAGCTCCAACATCTATATTTTGTATAAGATTCTATCTTATGTGGTTTACCAACTGCACAAAAGACAATGAGAATAACAGGACTTCACAAGGATTTCCAAAAACTTCAAGATGTACAGTTAGTTATGTAGCTATCTGAAACATGTGGTAGGAATTTCAATCAAAACCATTTGAGCCATTTTAATTAAAATAGAACTTAACATTTTTGCCATATAAGGAGTAATTTGGGATGGAGAGATTTTCTTGAGAATCTTTGTCACATCCTCAAAAAGATGCTGCAATTAAAATTTAATCAACCTTTCGTTTTTAGTGCTGTTCACACACACACACACACACACACACACACACACACACACACACACACAGAGAGAGAGAGAGAGAGAGAGAGAGAGAGAGAGAGAGAGAGAGAGAGAGAGAGAGAGAGAGAGAGAGAGGCATGGCATGCAACACAGGGTTCCCAGAATTGCAGTAGAACAGTAATTTTAACCTAAACTACAGAACATGTGGTTAAAATTAACATGTAATTTTAAAAACTAAGTAAATAAAAAAAGTTAAAAAACACAAAACCATATGTGAACAAGTTTACAAAATGTTGCTTATTCAAACGTTGGTCTGAAGAGAAAGTGCAATTACATATTTAAACATTTTCACTAACATTAACAAATAAACTTCAATAATTTAAATACACAGAGTAACACTTTTCACCTTTAGCACTTTTAATTTTTTTTTTAATAAACGTCCTCCAACATTACGTCATGTTTAATGATGAATGAAATGGGTGAAAGATGCTCAAATGAGCCCACAAGCTATGGAGCTTGAAGTTACCCGATCATCTTTCAGGATAAAGAAAAACTGCGGAAATATCTTATCCAGATAACTCATCCTGACCAGATTCAAACTCGGGACCTCTTGTTTTTAATTGTATTCCCAATGCTGAAGTCAATCATACTAGAGTCATGTTTGAAACATGATATGGGTAATGTCCCAAATGAACACTCAACACCAAAATAAAAAGTAGGAATTCTTACTTTGCTGGATTGCATCTATTCCATAAATTACTAAATGGATATAAAAATCAAAATGGGAAACTTTTTCAAAGGTGTTAACAGTATATTGAATATTGCACAATCCCATTGAATTTTATGGCTAAATCTATATGTAACTAAATACCCACTTATGTATAATTTGAAGTAATTTCCATATTGTGAATGTCAGAAAATATATATCAAATGTATAAGTTTCTGTTTAAGAATAAAAGTTTCCTTTTTCCTCCCTGATAATTCATGTTCCCCAGATTGGGAACCACTGTTATTACAGACAATTTTGTTGAAGAGCTTGCCAGCAAATGGTTGTCCAAAACACTGAAACTAGAAAATCGTGGTTTTGAGGAAGTAACAGAAGGACAAAAGACAAAGGGAAAGTTGGACTTAGGCAGTTTTGCTGTTCAACAACTGGAATGCTGACACTGTTAATAGTAGACCACATCATGAGTGCAGGAGGGGAAGTGGGGTAGGGGAGGGAACTCAGGAAACAACAAAAAAAATTGTAAATGTGTCATGCAACAAAGAGGGGAAGGAAAGGGATACACAATGATTCAGCCACACAAACAAGCGCTTGTTATACAATTTCATGTTGCATGCAAATCCAAAGACCTATAATTTTGTATAATCCAAAGCATATGTATTTCTTTTAATAACCCAGCAATCATGCTTCTCCACAAAAGCTTACAAACAGGACATTTTATTTTGCTTTCACTAAAGATAGACAGTAATTCTCAATGCAGAGAAAATAGATTAAATCTAATCTTGTTAATATAAGCTTGTATTATTACCAATTGCAGATTATCCTAATTAAATAAAGGAAATTAACAACTAACCATGCATAAATATGGAAAAAAGATATCAATGATGGATAAGTATGTTTATTGACTGACCTCCTGAAGTCTAAAATTGGAGCTCAAGCATTTAAAAGTGACAGTACAAAAACACATTTGCCCTATCATGAAATAAGACATGAAATGGAACATTGAAAACAAAATCGAATATTCCATTTTTATTTCAAAAAAAAAAAAAAAAATATATATATATATATATACACACACACTTTTAACCTTAGTATTAACAATAAATATAATAAAGGCTTTTCCCATTTGACATGCACCTTGGGAGTTATGCATAATGCTTATAATGTAATTTTGTCTAGTTTACTTAATAATTAAAAACAAATGAATTTTTAAGCTTCAACATTGACAAACATTTTACAGAAATACTTTTATTATAGCTATGCAAGCATTTTCTGTATTAACGAGCCTGTTTTATATTTAATTTGCTGCCATTGTTCAAACCACAGATTATTCAAGAATAATTTAAAATAAAGCTGAATCAAGAAGATATTGACACATTGCTTCACTTACACTGTTTTTCACAGGACATGTTTCAAGATTTGACTCCAAGACTGAGTCGAGACTTAGCTGAATATGGGAGCAACAGCTTTAGTTGAAGATAATTCATCAACCATAACATTTGAGAATATTCCTTTTTTAGATTCACATACTTATTAATCTTCCTCAAACATTACGGGAAAAGAAAAGAGAAAGAAATAAGAAAGCTTTAGAGTTTTGTATGTTTTGCTGCAACTATTGAAATATACAACCTGAGTATCTTAAGTTTAAGACATTCAATTTTAATTCTTGAAAGATGAAATATAAAATAAATTTACCAAATCCATAAATAATTTGCAACCATTAAAACATTTAAATGAAATGCAGGTAATAATTACAATCCCTCTATATAAACAGTGAGATGAATTATGTTCAAGAACAGTTGCAAGGTATCTTGAAAATCTCCAACCAATACCATAAATGGGCAGCTACTTACTACCTCTACAGTGGGTGGATGTATTAGCTTCTACACTACTTATCTAAGATCAGTACAGGAAGTAGTGTTTTATGCCCAAATATTCAAATCAGACTTGAGTTTCAGCAAGGCTCCCCCATCCCAAAATAAACTATGTGTGAACAGCATAATCCAAAAAGAGCATTAGAGACTGTTCTTTCTTCCTCCTATTGCTTGAATACCACAGTGAGAAAAGTGCTTTTGTAAAGCAACGTTAAAATAGTGTTATTCTTGAAGCAATGTCAATATGTTGACCATTGCCAACCTATCAGCAAGTGTGTCAGTGCATAGAGACTGTTCTTTCTTCCTCCTATTGCTTGAATACCACAGTGAGAAGAGTGCTTTTGTAAAGCAATGTTAAAATAGTGTTATTCTTGGAGCAATGTGGGGGCCACACCGTGGCTCAGTGGTTAGACCGCTTGGCTCTCACCAAGGCGGCCCGGGTTCGATCCCAGGCGACCGCAAAGTGAGATTTGTGGTGGACAACACGGCGTTGGGGCGGGTTTTCGCCGGGACCTCCGGTTTCCCCCGCCAACTCATTCCACCGGTGCTCCATCTTCATCTCATGCATCATCAGTGTCACCGCCTGCGGTGCCGTATGTAGTAAAAGCAGGCGTTAAACACTACACATTTCATTTCATTGGAGCAATGTCAATATGTTGACCATTGCCAACCTATCAGCAAGTGTGTCAGTGCACTCCCCTCACTGCGGAGAATCATTTGAGACACTGATATTTCAATTTGCTGGGAATAGCCTGCGAAGTGTACCTCATTCCGATTAATTTTTGTATACATTTCAGTATAACCAAGAAATCTTAATGGATACTGAAACTATTTCAGGGCAAACTATAGCACTTATTAAAGTATATGTTTACAATTTTAGCAAAGTTTTAAACTTTTCCTTGCCTACTGATTATATTTATGATTCTATTTCCCCAAATAAAACTATCTTCTCACAGATAATGCTTGGAAGTTCCAAGTTCCTGATTCCTCTTTTCAGTCCTCCTATGCAACTATTACAAATGACTTCTAAAGTTATTCTTCTGTACTTCAGATAAACATTTAAATTTTATTGGGATTTAACTGTGTAATAAATATGAATCATCTATAAATTAATAATTTAAATTTTAGTTAATTGATGGAAATTAATCATTTCTTCACACTAGCCGTATATATCCTGGATGCGAGAGCCCCTAGTGGTCTACTACGAGTCAAATGGAGAATTTAATGTCAGGACAGCACGTTTACCTTGGTAGCTCAATGGCTTAGAATGACTGGATGGAAACCAGGAGATTTCTGGTTCAAATCCCGGCCATGGCATTAAATTTTTCATGTTGACTCTATCCTAACATTTAAATGTTCATTTTGCTTGTAGCTAAGTACCTATTGTTTAACTGTAAATATGTATTAGTGAGATATAAAGTACTGTGAATAATGACTAAGAGAATACATAATGCATCCATGCAAATATTATTGTTAATGGACACAGAAAGTTATATGACTGCACATCAGATTTTAAAATCACATAATAAAAAGCAATATATACCATCATTACAAAGATGACTTTGGAAGCTATGAATTTTTGTCATCTCGGAACTACCCATACACCTTTAATGTGTGCATAGTATTACTTCATTTTCTTCATTTCTATTACATGCAAAAGTTTAATACTGTTATGCATGAAAGTAAAAAATAAATCTGATGAACAGTCAACCGTCCATTTTCTGCAGTTAGATGTGACACTGTTTCAAAATTTAAACTACTCTCAGAAGTTTGTGCCTTATGCGCAAGAAAAAAATTGATTACCTAGATACATCAATTGTGAATATTAACTTCTGGTATATTATACCTCAACTACAGTATCACAGAATACCAAAATAAGTATTTGTCAAACATAATAATGAAACTGAGCTTGTGTGTGTGTGTGTGTGTGTGTGTGTGTGTGTGTGTGTGTGTGTGTGTGTGTGTGTGTGTGTGTGTGTGTGTGTGTGTGTGTGTACCATTTCTTATGAACGTACTCTGAATGTGGTAGTCGCATATGGGGATTTTATGAAACAATATTTCAAATTAGTTTATTTCTTTTGTACAGTTTCTGCAACCTACTTCAATATTTTTTAGGGTTTTATTTCAAGTCTACCTTCCGTATATTAGTTCACAATTTCACCAACAGCTGGCAATTTGTGGCTGTGCTGTTCATATGCAAGAACTGCCAACATCTGAATAAAAAATCTGGAGATTGAAGTCACTAAATGAATGGGATTAGTAAGGAAGTGTCATTAAAAAAAGCAAGAAAAATAGAAAGGAAAACATGAGTACATAAATTGACTGGATGCTCAAGATCTATCCAAGGTTTAGATTAAGCTCAGTATGAGTGTGAATAAGCAGGTTTCAAATAACGGTATGATATTAAAATTGCGCAATACAGGAGGAAAAAGTAATTATATATGGTTATCCAATTCTTGGATTTCTTGATAAGGCATGGAGATGAATTGGTAATGAGTGTTATATGTGTTTGGAGGAAAGAGATTGAAAATGAAGGCGAATGCCTTTGAAACTTGTCTCTCATTAATATAAACAAGTGACAAGTATCAATAAACCAACTACAAATAGTTTTTGAGTGGTAATGAGTGATTTATAAGAACTAGAAACATTACACTAATATACTAGAGCTGGTCCTGCACATGTGCAATACTGGATTACTTTGACTTTTAGTGATGAATTAGGTATGCAAGAGTGTGTCTTAAAAAGGGAGGGATTATAGGTGGGTCACAGGCTTTATAAGTGTACACATTTACTCTTATACGCACATTTTTGTTCCTTAAATTCTCTTCCTTTAGTATTTCATTCATCTACATTCCAAATCAGAAATACTCTAATACATATTTAGCTGACTGATGTAATATGTACTGAACATATATTATAGATTTAAAAAGAAAGAATAATACTGTAATGAATCAAGCACACAATTCTGGTTTTGTGCAAATATATATTATCGGATAAGAATGCTAGAAGAAATTGAAGTAGCAGTCAATGCCTTAAAATGTTGTACTACAAATCAATAAATATATTTTTGTTAACAAGGCTGATACTCATCAGGTTCAAATAAGAGCTACCAGTGTAGAGAATTTTACCTGCAGGAGTTCTTACATGCAGGTAAATTTACTGACTTGCAGCTATCGCTTTTATAATGCAAAGGGTTGGAAAAAATAAAAATGGATAATATGGTTTACAAAAGCTGTCAGGGGTTGTTTCATAAGAAATACAAAATAGCCAAACGATCAGTGGTAGGTTAAGTGGTAAGCACTAGGGAAAGTAGAATCTAAGGCCACGAATATTTGTAAGGCAAGAATTGTTACAATCTACTGGCAGTTCAAAAGATGGAAGCTGAGAATAATTTGATTAGGATCATAATTCTTAAATGAAAACAATGTTACAATGTGGAAGGCTAATAAATTAGCTTATAGCATACATATAAAAGTAAATATTTGGATGTATCGTAACTATTTTGTATTTTATTTGTATATTTATTTATACAGTTTCCATTGTTTCACCACAATGACTAAAACTGTACATGCACGTATTATACACCCTGTACAAATACATGAAATTGCTGACCCTAAGATTTACTCGCTGACTCAGGTCTCCTGGCCAATAGCCTTTGGTTTTCCTGAGCAGCTAGGTGTCATTTCTTCTTGACCTTCGCTTCTTTTACCCTAATCCACTTTTCTCTTAACTTATATAAGAATTCTCATATACATCTATTTTTCTTTTCACCTGTCCCTGTTAACATGCATAATGCCACCACCTCTTTGCTCACACTGTCCCATTTCTTATCCCATATTTTTCTCCTGCACTTTGTTGACTCCTTACATTCTACCAGGTAATGAACAGTACTCTTAATTTCCACAAAATTCACATATCCCTATATCATTACTTCTCAACCCTTTTAGATATATTATTTCTACTCTCATCCATAGTATGCTTTCTCTTCCGGTTTTGTCACTTTGATTTATATATTTTTCCCTACCCCAATCAGTCTTTAATTGCTTATAAAATTTCGAAGTTTTCTTTTCTTCTATACTTTCCCATATCTTCTATCACTGTGTTTCTCACTTCCTTCCAAAAACCGCTATGATTTGACTACTCTGCTCTCCATACATCTTTCATGCCTATCTTCGATACAGTTCTTTCCAATTCTGACCACCATCTGTGTTCTTAATGCTTTTCTGTTGCTTCATGCAGATTCAATAATTCCCCTTTCTGTCCTTTAATACATTTATACCAGAATTGCAGTATTCTCTCTATTGTTATTCCCCTCCTTTTTATATTACCCAATTCTAGTAATGCCACTTCTGTATAGTAACTAAAGTGGGGAAAATTTTACAAATCAGGAGTTGTATTAAGATAGCTTTAGTTAAAATGTTCATTATGTTTGGCTACTTGGTGTAGAAGAACTAAACGTACACAATGACACAAATCCATTGGATTATCTCACTAAACCTCAATGACACAAGCTGTTAATTAGTGAATTTTGCTTCTTATTTAGGTTGGCAGTCCTCATTCCTGCCTCATTATGGTAGGAAGGTGGGCTTGTTCTTATGGAAATATTTTGTTATAAACAAAAATCCCCATAAAGCGTGGAGAATGGGTTAAAAAAGTTTGTTAATGATGTAAACTGCCAGACACCCATTAGCAGCTAGTGTATCAGAATTTCATCCTGACTTCTTATACATGCCAGTAAATCTACTCACTGGGCTGTCACTTTTAAGCCACATAAAACCATCAGTCTGGGCTGGGTTTGAACATGACCTTGACATTAGCAGGCCAGCATCTAATGAACTGAGCCACCCAGACAGACTGCAAAGGTGATCCCAGGATCCAAAAAGGAACATCAACTCTATACAACAATCCTAATGCAATTGAATGCTTCTGTTCCAATTTTATCAGTTTTTCTCAATGTGACAAATTGTAAAAAACATTTTGTAAGATAGTGGGAATATAGAACATAATTAAGTAAAAGGAAGAAGCAAATCTAGTCAAAGAAAACGCCCATAACCTGTTAGATTAAATGAATTAAGTTTTAAATATACTTGATAGAATACTATTGTTAGTATGAGTACGATTGATATGCAGATCCTAACAAAACATGCTCTCGGTAAAGACTAGCAATATATGGAGCATTGAGTACTAGTTAAACTCAATGACTGATAAGAGTTGAGCTAATTACTCCAGTCATATTAGATTGTTTCTTACTACAAAAACTATGTATGTTGCATACCTTTGGTTTATTTCCTGCTTTATCTTTGTAGAACTACTATATCCACCTATTACTTCTATTTTAATTTCTGGACAAGTATTACATAACTAGATCTCCAACCAGTTCAAACAATTTAAACAATAGTTCCATGTCTTATGCTCACTTCTCCTGCTGCCCACATCTAGTTCTTACTTTGTACGGGAACTTAAGTTTTTGCAATAGTAAAACCTGGCTTAATGGTTTTGGCATATTTAACATCAATTGCTTTTGTCTACATTTTTATATTTTTTTCCTCAAAATTATGTGGTCTTTTGTTGCTTTATTTCTCTGCAAAAGTGTTTTTTTAAGTACATCTATTCTTTTCTTAAACAGCTATATTTAAGTTAACATTGCAATATATGGAAACAAGGATTTTTGCTTCAAATCATTACATATGTCACTAAAATATGTAATGATGGAAATTTAATCGTTCTTCCACACTAGCTGTGTATAGACTAAGATTTGGACAGGTAGAGTCAGACAAACTTTCAATGCCATAGCTGGGATTTGAACCTGGCTGCTCTCAACTCTGGTTAAGAACAGCCAGATGCAAACCGGGAGATCTATGGTTCAAATTCTGGCTATGGCATTGAATTTTTTAGTCAGACTTGACGTCAAATGCATTGTATGGCTTATTTTGCTTCCATTATAATACATATCTACATAGTTCATAACATGCACTAAGGAGTATAGTGAGGTAAATGCCTTAAAAGTAATCTATTAAAAAACTAACTGCTCTAGATATAAAGAATAATATTTTGATTGTTCAATTTTCTTCTTACAGTATCTCTCATTACAACTATTGGTTATTTGTCACATTTGATGGGCTTAGGCTTAAAATACTAATATACCTACTTGCTCCTCATGGGGATTTACATAATGCGGAACTGTGCTTTGTTTGAAATCTGTTTACAGCTGTATGGTTGTAAACACCTGCTTTAATGTGCAAGGTGTTCAGTCAGCAGGAAAACAGGTGTGCACCACACCCCTCAATCACATTAGATTATCACTGTAGAAATGCTGGCAGTTTATACTTTAATTGATCTCCAAAATTGTTAAGTTTTAGAGGGAAACTATGTAACAGCGGTCGTACATAAAGAAATGCAGATACTTATTAGAAATGAAAATTACTTAATGCGAGTTTAAAAATATGAACAAACCAGAAGATTACATGAACATATAACTTTACATCTTCATAATGCCCTACTTACCTTCATTTACACGGCCTGGTTTGGGCAACGTGTCCGTCACCGGTTGAGCAGCCTCCGCCAATTCTGCCATTTCTCTTATTTCGCACTGTAACGGCATTTAAATTTTCATCTAAAAAACAACATTCCAGCATTTTATTCAGACTGGACAGTAACGGTTACTGTTTTTAACCGCTAAAATATTCAAACATCGTTATATCAAACCACTTCTGAACGCGGAACGTGGTTACACAATCATCCACGACTACACATTCTCTACTCCAATTCTCCATTACTTACTCCACCATTCACCACTGTCAGTAATCGAGCTTCGCCAGCTTTCGTGTCACTCTTTGTGGCAGTTGCCTTCGTTGTTGGCGTGGTTGGTTATGCCACGGAGAAATATTTTCTTCTACGGTTTTGGTCACATTGAGAAAGGCGGTTATTGCAGAAATGCCAACAGCAAAACAAAAATTTGCCACGGAATAATTGCACTTTAGCCGTTAATGTACTAGTTTACTATAAAGAGACATATATAATTATTTACTATACTGTACTAATTTCACGATCTCTTTCGTAAGACACCAAATTAATAAAACAGAAAATCTTACCTTCCTCAGTACTACTTTAAACCTTATTTTTGTTTCTCTTATCTGTTTAGAATGTCTAAATTTATTTTCCAACGGGGAACAATGAGGACATAAATATCACGATCAAGTGGAGCTTTTATATATTTGGGATTATGATTTTATTAGAGAGTAAATAGTAGCTGCCTAATATTGACCATTACCTACCCTAAATGCAAAGAACTAGACTTATGATTGTCGAGGATGTTCAACAAACATCTTACTTAGATAATTAAAAAGGGATTTTGTTGACATTTGTTAGGTTCATATCGTCGTCGTGAGCCGGAGTTCTTTTGCATGCCTTTAAATCTATTGATATGGATATTTAGAAGAGCAAACCATATCTGAAATCGTAGTTTTCTTGCTATTTCACAAATGACTGAATAAAAACTACCCCTTTCGTTGAAATAGAAGTGGTTCATTTAATTCCATTTCAAACATTCACTACTTTGACTATCTAGCACCAAAAGGAGACGGGAGAATCTGAGTCATTTCATAAGAGCATTTTCTTTTAAAACATCTCGTAATTTCAAATGATTATCTTCTTGATCAAGCTCTTTGAAAATAATTTTCTGATTTGCTAAAGCTGCCAGTTCATATATAAACTAAACATTATTACAGGGATGTTAATTCTAAAATATACTATTAGGTAGTGCAGAGGAAGAGAGTAAGGGTGGGGTATGTGTTGACACTGTGATAAGCTGAAACAGGAAGGATATAATTCATTCAGATAGATGTATCTTAACAGAAATAGAAATGATGTGGAAATATGTGTCATATGAAAGGAAGCAGAATGAATGTTTCATTTATGGAGTAGGTATATAAAAACAAAAAACTTGAATGAGGTTATTTACAATGCATAATGGATAAATTGGAAAGGAGTACTGTTGTAGTTATAGACAAGACAGGTGATTCATTGCTATTTACTTGGAGGACTCGTACCAGAATTAGATATAAATGGCTGGAGAATGTTCAAGTTGCAGCAACAAACACTGAAATTTGTTCTAATTTATGTTACATAAGAAAAACAGTCAATGAGAAGTTCTTTAATCTCAATCTAATTAAATAGAGTTATGGATGCCGATATTGACAAAGATTTTCAGAGGATCTCAAGGGACTGTGAACATTTCATTATTTCCTTTAAACAGCTATGTCCTCCAAGTGAACATAAAACTGTTTATGGAAACTTCAAGATTTTAGCTGAGAGAGAGATTAAAATTAATCAACCTCCATATATATGCAGACTAAGGATAATTAATAATTTAATTTTTTGTTCCCCTTTAAGCAAGTTACCTATATAACTACAGACACTGAGCATTGATACATGCAATGAAATTTTTGAGGAAGAAAATTTATAGAATACCATTCTGACATCTGCCATTATGAAGATTGAAGAAAGCCTGGAATAAAGAAAAAAAAACTTGTCAAAGAGGACAGTCCTAAGAGGATTCAAACCAAGGACTTTCTGATAGAATCACCATGAAAAATTCAATGCCATGGCCGGGATTTGAACCACGGATCTCCTGGTTTCAGTCCAGTTGCTCTATCCCTCTGTGCTACCATTGAATTTTTCATGTTGACTCTATCTACCTTAGCCTATATACAGCTAGTGTGAAGAAATGATTAATTTCAATCAATTAACTAAAATAACAAGGACTTTCTGTTTACAGGTCCAACAACTTCAATCCCATTTGATAGTGGTTTCTTTTAAACTTGGCAGGTTATTTTCATATATATAGTATGCAAACTGTGAACAGCTCACATTTTATACTTGCCACAAGTAACAAATTTAGGGTAACTTTTTTCTCTCCCAAGGGCTGTGAAACACATTCTTTTATAACCTTGATAGAATTTATCCTTCTCCCATGAGGCAAATTCAGCTTGTTCTTGTTAGACATTTGTGCTATTTCCTAAGCTATTATGTACATTGTTTATGGAAAATAGCTAATGAAATGCATGGTAGTTATGATAAAAGGCAAATCCAAAGTAACAGACATCACATCCCGAGATATTTTTATAAGATTTAGTTCATGCATTTAATCAAGTAAATATCTTCAATATGATATTTAATATCTTTATTTAAAATGTTTAGAAAATAAAAATTAATATTTTTTTCCATATAAAGGGAAAATAGAATGAAACAAAAATTTATCATGTAGTTTAGTGTATGATGTTGAGATGCCCAAATGAAACAGTATCACGGTATGCACACATCCATCACAATATAATAGAAGTAATACTATATAAATGCTTGCTTTGGCCAGTTAAGGAAAATGTTAAACCAGCGTAGCACCTACAAACTCTTGTCTCTCAATCTACTCATCCTAGAACATTCTGGGCAGAGAGGTGCAATAGGGGTGGCCAATAATTATTATAAGCAGTCTGTTGTCAATATATTGATTACACATGGATATTAATATTTCAGCCGCACTATTTCTTAGACTGACTGCCTAATTGATGCCAAAGACCTTTGTGCATCACTCAACTTCACCCAATCTTCCTTGGAGGCTTCTCATTTCAGTACTTGAAATCAAACTTGGGTCTGTTTACACTGCAGGCAGCAATACCTTGTGGATTGACGATGACAATATAATGATTATGATAGTAAAATACTTGATAACTCAGAATTATTTTACTTAAAACAAAATTAGACCAATGGGCCTGGATTGCATAGTACACTATGACCTATTTTCAAAATTAGCCCAAGCCAGATCACATTATGCAGACCTCTAGTAATTTATTAGTAGTTCATTCTAACAAGCAATTCTGAATACATTCCACACTAATATGAACATTTTGTTATGCTCATGTACCAGTGAAGTACGCCCTCAGAACTGGTTTGGAACAGTTTGTACTGTTCCTATACTTCCATTCACATGGATTCACTTATTCACTTCTTTAAACGGAATGGGATGCCTCAGGAGGATTCATCTTTGGCCCACACTCAGAAGGTCCAAGTTCGATTTTTGTGGTCGATCTACCTGACCCATAGGTTTTTTCAGGGGTTTCCTGCATTGCCAGACGAATGCTAGGTAGGTTAATTACATCCCCCAATTTCCTGTCCCTACATTTCATTTCTCATCTGGTGGTCTTCTTCAGATAGAAGACGGGTGTTTTGGCATTGCATTGCGGGATCATATGCTCTTGTAAAACTTCCTCCTCTGGTAGGACAGTCTCTGAATCCGGTCTGGTCAGGTCATTTCCAGACCACAGTGGGATGCTGGTTTTACTGGCCTGCTAGGGAGTTTCCAATTGGTAAAATGTAGAGACCTTGGCCTTTGCACTGTCATGGCTCCTTGGGTTGGCCACCCTGTCTCCTCTGACCTCATCCTTCTTCCTAGTGGTACCCCACTTGGGGGCATAGGTACAATAGACCAAGTTTGGACTTCCACGCTGAATCCCCTCCATAACATAGTCCAGTTCACCTCTTTTATACATATTACAAGCTATGACATGCCAACAATTATTTAGAATATCTGAATTTCAGTATATGCTATGAATATCGGTGTGGCAAACCCCATGATGTTCAATGGATTTTTGTAGCATTAACTCGTCTCATCCAACTCACAGGATTCTCTTGCCAATATCAACTATCACCTTCATAACATTTTCAATTCTACTTTGACAATCTAGATTTCATTTTGTCTACTTGAGAATTTATTAAATCTTCACTTGTCTTAATTTGTTCCTTTATACTCTCCATTTATGATTCCATCTTCTCCATGCCAGATCCCATTTTGGATTTCTTTTTGTCCATTCAAGTTAATAATTTTTCAACATTTTCCTCCATCACAGCTTCTTATCCTTTTCCTGTCATCAGTGAGACTAAATTGATAACAAGAAGTTGCATCAAATTCACTCTATCACCAGAACCATTTGCTCAATGCTAACTTACAATTACTTTCACTTTTTTCAAAAATACATAGAGTAAACTTGTCAGTCTAATGTTCCCTTATGTCTCTGTTGTATGCACCAACTTTGCACTGTTTGTAATTTCTTGATGCATGCAGAACATTTTGCTAATGCTCCCTTTTACGTGGCTCTGCTTGCTGACTTTGACACTACAACTCTGGTATTCACTGGTTAATTCACAACTAGCAACTGAACTGCACTCCTTGCAGACCGATTCCAATTACTCTGCTCTCATGGGCTGGCTTTTGCACCTCCTTTTACACCAGTCAATCATAATGAGAAGGTTCTGGAAATGAAATCTTATAGAGTTCCAGAAATTGAATGATCTGGAAAACATACAGCATGCACAACAAAGAGGCATACTTCCAGCTTTGTGACATTGCCTGTGGCTGTCCCGAAATGTCTCTTTTCTCCCCTCCCCCCTTCATTACATTGACACACAACAAAGGTGGTGGAATGAAAACAGGGCTAGTTTTGTAAAACAATCATTTGCATCATCAGGTAATTTGTTTGTTATTATTCATCACTGCTGCTACTTGATAGATTCCTTTTTAAAACTTGGTATAGAAATGTTATATTTTTACTATTGTTTCCAATTAATTTATTTTAATTTATTTTAAACTTTTAAAATAAAGCTATAAAATTCAGATTAGAAACTGAAAATAGTTCTGTTGCTTTTCTTTCCTAGATTAAACAATAAAACATAAATTGAATTTTGGCATTTATAGAAATCTACTCATTCTGATAATTACACAACAAACGTTTTAATCCTTTTTCACATAAATTTGCTGTTTGTAATAGTTTAATTTATAGGTTAATAAATATACCCTATACCTAATAAAGAAGAAGTTAATTGAGTATATAAACACATTAACATTGCATTAATTAATGGTTTTAATACAGATTTTATACATAAAATGACAGGCAAATATCAATATCAAAAGTCTATTGAAGATAGAGTCAACCTGTAAAGTTCAATGCCATGGCCAGGATTCGAACAACGGATCTCCTGGTTTCCATCCAATTGCTCTTACTCACTGAGCTACCAATGTGCTGTCCTGACATTAAATTCTCCAATTGACTCATATTGTGACTTTGTGGATTCGTAGAATTAAAAGTCCAAGTTGCAGAAACACAAATAGTTCCTTATTTCCACTGAATTACAGTTGGTACTCTTACAAGTCACAGCAGGATCACGTATCACACACAATTACAAAACACTCACAGTTACGTAACACTCGCTACTCGGCAACTTGCCGTACAACTCTCTCTAGAGCTGACTAAGAACTCCTCTGATACACATACGTAATTTTCCAGTTCGCTCACTAGCACTGCGCTCTTCACGGCTGCTCGCCAAGAACTAACTAACTCTCGTCTTGAACAGGCGCCCCTTTTATCCATTCCCCATCGGTATGGAATTTTCCCGACTGCTCAGGAGGGTTACGGTCCCTCACACTGGCACGGACCAGTTCTGACATTTCTTGGCTCTCATCTCTCTCCACTCTCACAGCCAGCACCATTTGGTACATGAGGTTTTCTTTTGTGTGTGTAATTTACGTCCTCCAACGTTAAGTCATATTGGACGATGAATGAAATGGGTGAAATGCTGCTCAAATGAGTCCGAGGTCCATGGAGCTTAGAGTTACCTGACATTTGTCTTTCCGGATAAGGGAAAACCCCGGAAAAACCTTATCCTGGTAACTCACCCTGACCGAGATTCAAACTCGGGACCTCTTGAACATGAGGCAGTCACGATACCATCTACGCTACACGGGCGTCACACGAGTAGGCGTGGCCTTGTTGCCATCTATCCCCTCTCCTCTTGCCAGCTGATCTTGTCATACGATCGGGTGACAATATATTTTCCCAGTAAACCACTAGGGGCTCTCGAGGCTAATGGGAAGAAATGATTTATTTTCATCAATTAACTTAAATCTATTGAAGATGTTCCTATACTGAAGAAAATAAATTATTATAATTTTCAATTTAATTTTTCCTTGGGCTAATAGCAAATTTACATGCATTTTTAAAGGGCAAGGAATAATTTTAGTTCCACAAATAAATATAATATAAAACAATTTGTTGATGTTTTCTAAGAAAGGTAAAATTTCTTATTATAACAAATCTAGCATTTATCAATTTAGTTGTACGATTGTGATAGGGTTTATACAGGTAAACCCAAAATTATACAGAAAAGAAATTAAATATTGCCTGTTTCAACATGTCCTGCCTGGTTCAAATAACACATTTAGAAACAAGGAAAATCATATATATTTCACTAAGTACTTTCATATGGAATAACCATATGGGGAAATGCAACAGGTTGTGATAGAAACTTCCGAATTCAAAAGAAAACCATATGCATAATCACCCATTCAAGTTATAGAGCTTCTTGCAGACCAATGTTTACAACATTAAAAATGTTGACACAAACCTGCCTATATATTTACAACCTAGTTTTATATGTATATAATAATTATAAAGTTTTCTAAAAAATCTGCATCAACATGAACACAACATAAAAAGAAAAACAGACATCAAATATCCAAATCATAGGTTAAGGAATACATGGATGATGAACTGTGATCTCAATGATCTTAGTGTATAATTTTAGGAAATGTATACGCTGTAGATACTTGATATTTCTTTGCTTTATTACAGGTAGTAAATATTGTAATCTATGGGAATTTAATCATTCTTCCACACTAGCTGTGTGTAGGCTAACATTTGAATAGATAGAGTCAGACTGAAACATTCAATATTATGGCCTGGATTTGAACCACAGATTTCCTGGTCTCCATTTGATCACTCTTAAACTTTGAGCTACCACGACCACCGTGCTATCATGGCATTAAATTCTCCAGCTCATATATACATTGAGATATGCACCTTTTGTGGCAACTTACTAACTTTGTACGTTCTTAAGTCTGAGGTAGCTCAAAGGTTAAGAACGACTGGACAGAGACTGGAGATCCATAGTTCAACTCCCAGTCATGGCACTGAATTTTTCAGTCTGACTCGATCTATTCAAATTGCAGCTTTTGTTTCTATTTTTTTTAATCTTAAACCTAAATCTTGATGAGTCACCAACTTATGACCATTACTCCACTATGTAAGTATAACATGACGAATAAAGTATTTTATTCTGTTCTATCATTTAGAAACTAGAATGAAAGAACATTTTAGAACTACTCAATGTAAAAAGATTGATAAATAGGCTGTAGCAGATTATTTTCGGTTACTTTATCATGAAATAAATCTGGTGATTGTTAATATAAAAATTATTTGTGGTTGGTTTATTGACACTCGTCACTTACTTTTTCATATATTTATGAGAGACTAGTTTCAACGCCCTGGCCTCCATTTTCAATATCTTCCCAACTGGCATCTGTTGTTATCTGCTCTCTCTGGTGGTGGAACTATGAACTTTTTTGTCAAATTATCTACTGGCAGGATTTCAAAGTTAAAGCCAGTTGGGAAGAGATTGAAAATGGAGGCCAGGGCCTTTGAAACTAGTCTCTCATAAATATATGAAAAAGTTAAGTGACGAGTGTCAATAAACCAACCACAAATAATTTTTATATTAATTTTGACTTCACTGTTACTAAATTCCTCCAAACACACATCTGGTGATTGTTATTAAATCAATTACATAGATCAATAGATCTGATAGTTTTGGGGAGGGGAGGGCAAGAACATTTATTTTGAAAAATAAGGACCAAATAATACATTTTGAAATCTGCAAAAATGACTATCAATAAATTTATTTTATTTTCAGTGGTTGGCAATACAACAAGAAACAATTCCTCATTAGCATTAGTAGGGATGACAACAATAACAAACAAATTAGCTGATGATACAAATGATTGCCTTGCAAAAGTAGTCTTACATATATTATGAGAGGAAGTTAAAGTTTAGTCACTAATTATTGCAATTTATCGAATATGTTGCATTACTTTTATGCTTAAATGTTGTGTTATTTAATACTTGATTTTCATAATTTTTTTTTTTTTAATTTACGTCCGCCGCAACGATGGTGAATGAATTCGGTGAAATGATGTTCAATGAGTCCAGGGTCCATGGAGCTTAGAGTTACCCACATTCGTCTTGAAGGATAAGGGAAAATCCCGGAAAAAAACTTATCTAGGTAACTCACCCTGACTGAGATTCGAACTTGGGACCTCTTGAACATGAGGCAGACATGCTACCATCTACGCTACCGAGGCGGGCTAATTTTCCTCATGAATGGTCCTTCTCTTATATTTCTTTCATAAAGTGATAATTCTATATATGGTGTTTTCACCATCTGGATCATACGGTGGTGAGTAAACTTGCCGCTATGTATCATTTTTCATCATTTTAACATGAAATTTGAATCTCATAATTATCAGTAATTTCCACTATTGTATGTTCACACGAATGAACACTCCCATAAGGAGTCTCTCCGTGAGATTCCATCAGAATCAAGTGATCGGTTGGTGATTTCTGGTATTTATGAGTTCATCACAGTTCACTTCACAGCTATCCAACAGTTCCCATCATGGCTTTGTTCACTAAACAAGCAGATTTTTCATGGGAGATGAAAGTATTAAAGTGCACCAATTACTTTCTTTTCGTGATGACTTTATTCATGAAGAAGTAGATTTTGCATGTTTGATAGTGCAACAGAAAGTGTTCAAGTGTATTAATTTTTTGTTGTGGCTTTCTACATCTGCATTAAATCATGCCCAAAGTAAAATCAGGTACTTCAATAAGATTTCAAGCATTTCAAAAACAATTTTCTAATGAGTTCATTTTCAAGGGATGATAGCATTCTATTTTGTAAAGCGTGTGAGAAGAAGGTGGGCAGTGAAAAACGGTTTCTAGTTTTGCAGCATATAAACACAGCTAAACATAAGGAACTAGTAAATAAAAAAAAAATAAAAAAAACGTTACAAAAATAATCTGAAACAAAAACAAATTGAGGAATGTTTTGATAGTAAGTTAACACAGTTTTCTGCAGATTTATGTGAAACTTTTTATCATGTGATATTTCTCTCTTTAACCTCAATAATCCAACACTGAGAAATTTTCTTCAGAAATACACCAACGAACACTTACCAGATGAAAGCACCTAGCGGAAAACATATGTAATCCAGTGTTACAGCAGTGTAACTCAAACATTCAGAATACTTAGCTTATCAAGTTTATACTTTGTGTATTCAGAATACTCTTAGGAATAAATTTGTGTGGGTTAGTGTTGATGAAACAACACACTGCAAAGGTCGTTACATAGCAAATTTTATAGTTGGAGTCCTTTCTAAGGAACAGGCCTCAACTGCATATCTTCTTAATGTTGCAGAGTTAAGACGTTACCAAAAATGCTACAATTACGCAGCTCATCATTGATTCAATGAAACTGTTGAGGCCCGATGGGATTAAGTACAATAATGTGCACTTGTTGATAACAGATTCTGCTAGTTACATGATAAAATGAGGTACAATACTGAGATATTTCCTCCCATATGGTTCACTTAACATATCTTGCAAATGGCCTTCATCATATATCAGAGACTGGTTCTATTACCCCTTAGTGGACAAATTAGTGTGGTCTGTTAACAAAGTATTTAAAAAGGCTCCTCCAGAGTATAAGGCTCATAAGTACAGAAAACAGCACCTGACACTGCCCTTCCATCTGAGCCAATTGTAACTCATTGGGAAACACAGCTGGTGGCTGCTCTATATGGTGCAGAACATTTTTCTCAAATTAAAGATTTAAATAAAGCAGCATCTGTCGAATTAGCCCAGAAAACTCTATTAGACAAAGTCTTAGAAGGTAACCTTGTATTCACATCAGCTCATTTTCATTTTATTCCTGAAGCTATCAGGACAATGGACAAAGTGGTGCTCCTACATTACAGCATTCTTTAGCAGAATTCGAAAGAACAATATCCAGTTTACGAACAGTTCCTGAGAATGTAGCAGATATGTATTTTGAAATAAAAAATAGTGAACATTCTTTCCAAAAACCCTATCATGAGCTCACAGTAATTCTTGAAGGAAAAGTTACCAATAAATCAACAAAGTTTTCTATAGATCAGCTTGCAGCTTTAATGCAAGCCCTGGTTACTTCTTGCAATTAGAGTGCAGTTTTTCACGCTATAAAGCAATGCTGAAAGACAACAGGCGAATATTTACAACAGAAAACATACATCACTACTTAGCTGTGAATTGTAACACCAATAATGGAGGATTCAGCAATGAGGCAGGCACTTCAAAATCCACAAACTAAACGTAAGTTACCCAATAATCTATTGTTTTGTTGGAGTAATATTAGATTGATAATGCATATTTTGTGGCATATTAGGATATTTTTAGGACATAAATGCATACATATTCTTCATATTTTTATGGCATGAACTTCCAGTCCCTAGTAATAACTTAAAATTCATTGTTAAGTTCATTTTACATTAATATAATTTTGTGCTTCATTGTATCACAGTGCATATTCAAGATCGCTTGACATTAGCTCCCATGTATAGTAGTTAAAAATGCAACTGTCTTATTGGAATTGGAGCAAAACAAGTAGAATTAAAGACTGAAATGTTAATTCATATAAGACTTGGAAGCTTTCACAGTGAGCATTATTAATCAAGGCTTCAACGGTGATCAGCCATGTCAGTTTTATAAATGTCGAGCTTTCGGCCATTCTAGTTTTCATGGCCTTCAGATCCTGAAGAAGGCCAAGGAGTATAGAAAGGCTGAAAGCTCAACATTCATAAACCTGACATGGCTGATCACTCGCGAAGCCTTGATTAATGTTAATTCATATTATTCTTAATTTTTGTAATGTAATTTTGTCTAGAAAATAAAAAGTAATTTTGAAGAGTTACACGAATTTTATGGAATTGCCCTGATTTAAATGGTTCAAGAATTTTATCCCTCATAGAGATTGCTTACAGCAATATTTGAGTCCTCATGATTGATGCACATGCTCTTGTTGAAGTATTTTTGTTCTTAAACAGCCAAATTAACATGATTTTTTGATGGATTCTAAAAGTAAGAAAGGGGCCTTACTGACATGAAATTGTAGCACTGGCTAAATATTCAAGTGATTCATCATTGTAAAATACATAAATTATTAATATAATTTTGAGTCGAACTAGTACTCAATGCTCCATTTATTGCTGGTATTTACCTAGAACGTGTTTCGTTAGGATCTTCCTAACATCAGCTGGAGTTGACAACATTGTAGAGCTGGCTAAATATTCAAGTGATTCATCATTGTAAAATACATAAATTATTAATATAATTTTGAGTCGAACTAGTACTCAATGCTACATTTATTGCTGGTATTTACCTAGAATGTGTTTCATTAGGATCTTCCAAACATCAGCTGGAGTCGACAACAGCTGATGATGTTAGGAAGAACCTAACGAAATGCATTCTAGGTAAATACTAGCAATAAATGGAGCATTGAGTACTAGTTCGACTCAAAATTATATTAATTTTTGCTTCATTGTATCATAGTCCTTACACATTGGAATGTAAATTATTAGGGTAAGGTGGTACAATTTCGATATAGGTACTATTCCGATCAACATAAGGTTTAACGCCATATTTTAGTTTCGTAGTATTGGTAGTACTTGCCTTAGAGTAGCTTTGGAGTGTGTCAGAACTCTGCAGCTCCGCCTGTGGTTTGCAATACTACACCAGTTTGTGATACGGAGATATGAAGCTTTTCTTGTTAAGAGGTAAGTGGAGTTGCTTAGTTTTATGCGTTCTTATAAAAATTGCCTAGTTTTAAATGCGTACAAATGTTATGTTAGTGACTTGCTTTTTGTTCCCACGTCTTCTGAAGCAGCTATAGATAAAGACTGCGTGACATGTGGCGCCAACTCTTGGCAGTGCTCAGAAATATTTGGTCATGACTTGACCCTTACCAACATACATTTTCGATCAAGAAAAAGGTACAATTTCGATACCGTAGTACAATTTCAATCAGTGTAGTTATTTAGTTTTTTTGGTCTAACTGGTTAACATAGGCATATTATACAGAACTGCAAACTTGCCCAAATTTATTGATTATTTAGGTTACTGTTAATTGTACATTTTTATCATAATTAATTTCAAAAAACCTCTATTTTCCTTTTTAGATGCTCCAAAAAAAGACCAGAAAAGAAACTTTACAATAAATGGAGTCAAGAATGCTTTAGATGAGGCCTTGAATACTGTAATGAATGGGCATTTAAGCATTCGAGGTGCATCAGAATTATATAGCATTCCTTTCAGTACTTTGCATGGTAAAGTACAAATTAAGAAAATGCAGGCTGGTTTACCTTCAGCTATAGAAAACAAAATTGGCCATCCAACGGTTCTCAATTCCGAAATGGAAGAGGGTTTGGTCCAGAGAGCTTTATTTCTAGAGCAGCGAGGATTGGGTCTGTCACCACTCCAGTTAAGAAGAGCTGCATTTCAATTGGCTCAAAAAAATAATTTGAGACATTGTGCCCGAGGAGAAATTTGCACCTTCAATGCTATTCGAGGCTGCTGCTCTATTAATTCCCTACAATGAAGCTACTACCAGCATTCAGGGTGCAGAGTTCATTTCTTCAAAAGAAGTAAATGAAGAGTATGGCAAATCCATAACACCAGCACCCAATAACGTTTCTCCGGACGATGTTGTCAAGTCCATTTTGCCAACTGCAGAGCAAAAATTGTCTTCTCGGAAAAGGAAAATACAGACATCACTTTGACTCACTTCGGATGAAAACCTGGAAAACGTCCGCAGCAAGAGATGTCTTTTCCAACATGGAACGAAGAAAGAAATAAACAAGAGCAACAAGAACAATAAACAGGAATGCAAATCTACAAAAAATGATAAGGCAACTATCAAAAACTTCATAACACCAACAGAAAACAGAGATAACTGTGGATTTTGTTTATTGAATTATTACAGTGCAGAATCAATGGAAAAAGGTGACTGGATTCGCTGCCAAAAGTGTCATGTTTGGTACCATGAAGTTCGCGTTGGTGCACAAGGGAAAAAGTACCTTTTATGTGGAAGATGCCTGTGATCAAAATTGTACCAACATGTGATCACAATTGTAACCAGTGTGGTACATTTTCGATCAACGTAAGAACATTTCTTTAACCGCTTCACCGATGGCCATTTAAACCCTTCAGGGGCCAGAAACGGATACCCAATTAACAGAACAAGACACTTAAATTGTTAAATGCTGTAAAAATACATCATAAATACAATTCCATATCTTCCGTATTTATTAAGTTATTTAAATGAAACAAAAACTGGTTTAAAACCCATTAAAGGCAGTATACATTTACAGTAACAAAAAAGTGGAGACTACAGTAATAAATCGTTCAAATTTCACTACTTTGTTTCATTGTAGTAAAAGCCATTCTTTGCGCCGAACGTGCCTAATATTTGAATCATTTTGTTTTGTGTGTATATGAACGAATGTATATATAGCTACGCAAGCAACTTCTCCGGTTCAAGTTTAGTTTGTTTACGCTATACCAAGCGATAATCATACCTACCTGTACTTGCGAGTATAAATAGCTTGTAATCTAATTGAGTATTATAATAATCAGAGGCCTCTTTATACTGGGGGGTAAGAAATTCACCACGATATCAGCCCTCATACTTGAGAGAAAACACTATCCTAAAAGCATACCACCCACAACCAAAAAAGTCGCAAACATTTCGAAAATGTCTAGTGTGTTGCGAAAAAGAAGTTCGCAAGGAAACCAATATTATTTGGTGTGAATCTGCAGATGTACCCTTGGGTGTTTATCGAGGTTTGGAGGAGTACAATTCAAAAAGAAACCTTTAAGGGTACGTTTACATCCCTTATAGAACTAATTTAAATTTATTGTAAAATAGGAGGATTAAAATAATTGGCGTTAAATGAGCAGTAAATGCATGTATGCGCAGGACGTCTATACACGTCCATATAGGTTTGGGGCATTTTAACTTGGAGAAAGGGTTAAACGTCTCCTGTGTTTGAATTAATACTACTAATGTTGTAATATTTGAGTTGCATGTTCATTAAACTTCAAAGAAGAAATACCATGGTTGATATTATTTCTTTTCTCAATATATTTCTAGCAAAACTACGATTTGTCCAAAATGATCGAAATAGTACCACCTTACCCTATTTACTTTTGGAAAGAATGCACAGAATTTAAGTTTCCTAGACAGAATCGAAGTTTTTGTAACTCTTGGACACTTGAAATGCTGCAACTATGGCTGAATTATAGTAGGCTCCTCAAGCTATAAACCAACACTTAATTCCTTTTGTAGACATAGAGTTAGACTGAAAAATTCAACCATGGCCGGAATTTGAACCACAGATCTCCTGCTGTCCGTCTGGTTGCTCTTAACCCTTGAGTTTTCATGTCCAAAATGCCAGCATCACATTAAATTCTCCAACTGACTCGTATGTTTTCCGATAAACCACTAGGGGTTCTCATATACAAAGAGATATGCACCTTTTTGTGGTGATTTACTATTTACACTCAAGTCCGGGCTTTATAGTTACCACTATTAAGTTAATTTATGGAAAGTTAATCATTCTTCCACACTAGCCATGTATAGGCTAAGATTTGGATAGACTCAGACTGAAAAATTTAATACCATGGCCGGGATTTGAACCACGGATCTCCTGGTCTCCGTCCGGCTGCTCTTAACCCTTGAGCTATCATGGCTAACATGCCAGCATGACATTAAATTCTCCAACTGACTCATATGTTTCCTGGTAAACCACTATGGGTTCTCATATACAATGAGATATGCATCTTTTGGTAGGCTTAGCCTACACACAATCAGTGTGGAAGAATGATTATATTTCCATAAATCCCTTTGTATAGTTAATATTGAGCACTTTGCCTTTGGTTTTATTTTCTTCAATTTATTTTATCTTTTTGTGCTACTCCTGTTTTATTGTTCAAAGTCACTAGTAAATGAGTGAGCACAATTTTTAAAGACTGACTAAAACAAATCTGTAAAACACAAGTACATTCAAAAATAATAGACAGGAAAAGTATATAAATATTTTTAACCTGCATTATTATAATGCATAAATTGCTTTGGTTTCATTTTACCTTCCCCTGTCACTTTGTGAAATTTACATTGGCTTAATAATGTTTCTCCTGAAATATTTTGTTCTTGACACTTTAAAGTTATTTTAATATTCACATAATATACACAAAATACAAAATAATCTGGAAAGTAAATATACAAGCTATGACTGTCCATTTTTTAGGCTTTCTGCAGTTTCAGAAAGCCGGAAGTATTTGAGAAATACTTGGCGTTGGCTTCATTCACTTTCTTTTCTGCTGCCTGTGGATTAACGATTTCTAGACCTTGGAGAGGAGTGAATGCTACACTTGATGCCGTACCAGACACCTGTTTCTTCACTGTTGTGCTTCCACCCCATACTTGCTGCTGTTTTTGTAAGTTCTTCTGCAGTGTCTTGGAGATACGAACCTGCAACAAAAATATGCTTTCATAAACCCTTAAACAAAAGTTTAATAGAGTAATGAGTAGGTATTGCCATGTCTCTCTTTCAAGGTTAACTCCAGCACACCATAATATGCCACCCCAAACATCATGTTGCAATTATCACTGATCATCAACAGAAATTCACACGTGCTCCCCAGTTTCCCCCTGCTTTACTCTGCATATCAAAAACATGTTTCTAACCTTCTCATATTTATTCCTGCAATATAAATGAATACTATATTTAAAGCTATTATTGTCCTCACCCTCAAAGAACATAAAGAATGTACAAAATTGAATCGAGAATATATTGACACATTGCTTCACTCACCTGTTTATTTACAGGACATGTTTCAAGAGCTCTTGCTCCTATCCTCAGCTGATACTCGACTAGTGCAAGTTGTAGTGGTTTCTTCTTTCTCCGTATTGTCAATAGATGGCGTGATGTACTTGTCAAAGATGTCCGGTGGTGGAGTTTCAAAATTCATGACTCTATGACGATTTTTGTTAATGAAGATTTTTTCCCATACGGAAAGGTCTATGGGGTGATTAACGTATTTTATTAGAGATGTTTCCAAATTGATGTCATGTCTAGTATTCAAAAAATGAAAAGCCACTGCTGATTTTTCTGTTTCACCATTTTTAATGTTTCTCATATGTTCTTTAGTTCTGATGTTAATATTTCTTTTTGTTTTTCCTATATAAATTTTAGGGCAAGTTTCACATTTGATCTCATAGATTCCTGGTTTTTCTTTGGTAGTGATTGAATTTTTGGGAGGGCCTTTTAACAAATTTCTGATATTAAACCTATTTTGAGGTGCAAGAGTTATGTTGTGTTTTGAGAAGATTTTTTGGAATTTGTTATAGGCTGATGGGTGGAAGGTGAATTTTTTAAAAAGTTTTTTCTCTTTTTCTCCTGTAGGTTCTAGGGTGGTGGTTTCTTTTATTTTCTTAGCTTTGTTGAGTCTGTTAACAGTTTTGTCTACTAAATTTGGGTTGAAACCGTTGGATATAGCTACTTTTTTTTATGTGTAGGTATTCTTCTTGATAATCTTCTCTGTTTAGTGGAAAGTTGATCATCCGAAAGATTAAACTGTTGAAAATGGCATGTTGGTGTTGTTTTGGGTTGAAACTGTTGTTCTTAATGTAATTATCTGTGTGTGTCGGTTTCCTGTAGATACCAAAAGTGAGTTTGTTGTTCATTTTTTTGATCTTGATGTCCAAAAAGGGGAGCACACCATCCTCTTCTGTTTCCAATGTAAATTTTATAGCTGGATTTTGTATATTCAAAAGTTTAAGACCATCTTTTATGAGTTTTTTAGGTACTATTGCAAAAATGTCGTCAACATAGCGATACCACACTTTGAAATAATTTGGAAAAGCTTTTGTGATATGTGTTTCAAAAGCACTCATGAATAAATCTGCCAAGAAGGGAGACAATGGGTTGCCCATAGCTAGGCCCGTTTTTTGTTTATAGATTTGTCCATTAAAGCTGAAAAAATTTTGATTGATACAAATTTCTGTAAGTTGTGAAAGTTCTTCTATTTCTTCAGGTGTTATTTGTATTGATTCCAGCCATTTTTTGAGAAGTAGAATAAGCTCATTGGTAGGTATACTTGGATATAAAGAAATGACGTCAAAGGAAACTAAAGCATCTGTAGAGTTGATCTTTGTGTCCTTCAGGAGATTTAACAATTCAAACGAGTTTTTGATACTTAAATTTTCAAATTTTGTGAAGGATCTGAAGGTTTGAACCAGCCATTTTGATAGTTGGTAAGTGGGTGCATCAATGTTATTAATTATTGGTCTGAGGGTAATTTCAGGTTTATGTATTTTGGGTAAACCATATATGTATGGTGTTTGTGGACTGTCTATTTTGTTGTTCAATTTATCTCTTTTAGTCATGATTTTACTGTTTTTAATTGCTAATTCCACAGATTTGCATGCTTTCTTTAATGGATTGTTTTCTAGTTTAACAAATTCTTTTCCGTTTAAAAGGTTGTCCATTTTTTTGCGATAGTCTTCTTCGTCCAATATTACTATTTTGTTACCCTTGTCTGCTTTTGTGTAGATTACCGGTTTTTCATTTAAATTTTTGATTAATTTTTTATATGAATATCTTTTTGAATTTGCATTTTGAATATGATCTAGAGTTTCTAAGCACTGTGTTCTGATCGTAGATTTTTTGTTATCGGGCAAATTATATATCGCTATTTCAATGTCCGCGATATAGTTTTCAATGTTTTTTGTGTAATCTACACATGTTTTTAGGCCTTTGTTTAGAAAATCTATTTCTTTCTCCGTGAAGTTGTATGTGGATAGATTCGTTACATTGTTAGGTTTTTGACATGGGAGTAATAAATCTTGCTTATTTTGTGGATTTTGTTCTTGCTTCTTTTGAAGATTCATGAATTTTTGTTTTAAAATGGCTGTTTTCTTACGCATTTTCAAATTAAGAAAACGGGCCTAGCTATGGGCAACCCATTGTCTCCCTTCTTGGCAGATTTATTCATGAGTGCTTTTGAAACACATATCACAAAAGCTTTTCCAAATTATTTCAAAGTGTGGTATCGCTATGTTGACGACATTTTTGCAATAGTACCTAAAAAACTCATACAAGATGGTCTTAAACTTTTGAATATACAAAATCCAGCTATAAAATTTACATTGGAAACAGAAGAGGATGGTGTGCTCCCCTTTTTGGACATCAAGATCAAAAAAATGAACAACAAACTCACTTTTGGTATCTACAGGAAACCGACACACACAGATAATTACATTAAGAACAACAGTTTCAACCCAAAACAACACCAACATGCCATTTTCAACAGTTTAATCTTTCGGATGATCAACTTTCCACTAAACAGAGAAGATTATCAAGAAGAATACCTACACATAAAAAAAGTAGCTATATCCAACGGTTTCAACCCAAATTTAGTAGACAAAACTGTTAACAGACTCAACAAAGCTAAGAAAATAAAAGAAACCACCACCCTAGAACCTACAGGAGAAAAAGAGAAAAAACTTTTTAAAAAATTCACCTTCCACCCATCAGCCTATAACAAATTCCAAAAAATCTTCTCAAAACACAACATAACTCTTGCACCTCAAAATAGGTTTAATATCAGAAATTTGTTAAAAGGCCCTCCCAAAAATTCAATCACTACCAAAGAAAAACCAGGAATCTATGAGATCAAATGTGAAACTTGCCCTAAAATTTATATAGGAAAAACAAAAAGAAATATTAACATCAGAACTAAAGAACATATGAGAAACATTAAAAATGGTGAAACAGAAAAATCAGCAGTGGCTTTTCATTTTTTGAATACTAGACATGACATCAATTTGGAAACATCTCTAATAAAATACGTTAATCACCCCATAGACCTTTCCGTATGGGAAAAAATCTTCATTAACAAAAATCGTCATAGAGTCATGAATTTTGAAACTCCACCACCGGACATCTTTGACAAGTACATCACGCCATCTATTGACAATACGGAGAAAGAAGAAACCACTACAACTTGCACTAGTCGAGTATCAGCTGAGGATAGGAGCAAGAGCTCTTGAAACATGTCCTGTGAATAAACAGGTGAGTGAAGCAATGTGTCAATATATTCTCGATTCAATTTTGTACTAGTTTGTGCTTCACTGTCCCTACGCTTCTTTCAAGTTTATACTTTGAACATAAAGAATGCTTTTTATAAGCACATAGATACATTAATTATTTACATATAAGGTGCATTCAAAAAGAAATGGGCCGGAGATATAATTACAGAAACCAGAACCTGTATGTTAGAAGTATTGGCCCTGGCTTTTGAGACACTTGTCCCACTGTGACATAAGTTGGTGAAAGTGTTTCATAAAAGTCCTGGGGCTGCGATGTGAGCCAGTTCCGCATGTACAGCTGAACGACGTCCGAGGTGAATCATTTGCCCCTCAGAGCCTTTTTAAGGGGACCAAAAATGACGTAATCACAGGGAGAGAGGTCTGGACTGTATGGAGGGTGGCTGAGAACCTCCCATTTGAATTTCTGCAGGAGTGCCAAAACTGTGTTGGCCGTATGAGGCTTTGCATTGTCGTGGAGCAGAAGAATCCCATGGGTGAGATTACCTGGTTGTTTTGATTTGATTGCTTGGCAAAAGTTGGTCAAGAATTGCAAGTAACGCTGGGCATTCACTGTTGTCTCATGCTGCAGGAAGTGTATTGGAACGGGGCCATCTTGGTCAAAGAAGAACTCAGCATAACCTTTCCTGCACTTGTATGGATGGCCTTGGCTTTTTTTGGTGGTGGTGACCCTGGATGCTTCCACTGGAGACTTAGTCATTTTGATTCTGGTTCGAAGTGATGACACCATGACTCATCTCCAGCCACCACTTGTGTCAGGAACTCATTCCCTTCCCTAGCATAACGGTGCTGCAGATGACCAAGACATTGGGCCATTAGACATGCTTCCTGGTGTGGTTGAAGACAGTGGGGCACCCATTGGGCACACACTTTACGCAAGAGCAGTCATTCTGTCATCGGTGGTCCTGGTAATGAGTGCATCAACCAGCTGAACGATGTCATCGGTAATGCAGTGTGGTGCTCCAGACCGTGCATCATCGGCTAACGACACCTGTCCTCCCCTGAAGCACTTGTACCACGCCTTGACCCTTGCAAGGGACATGCACTGTTTGCCATACACTTGTGACATTCGTCAGTGAATGTCTGTTCCCCCTATTCCTTCTGCTATCAGAAAACGAACAATACCTCTTTGCTCTTCTTTTGACACCTCCATTTCACTGTTTGCAATGTGATTGGCAGCACTGGATGATTGATGCATGCTGCTGCTAGCTTTGTGTAGTCGTGTGATGTGCACGTGTGCCCTCTAGCCATGATATTACCATCCTGTCACTGGTTTGCGCATACCAGCTCCTTTCTTTTTGAATGCCCCTTATATTAACATGACAGTATCTGAAATGTGTGGTAAGTTTAAAAAGTTATTGCTCATGGTTAAACTTGACTCATCACAGGACATATGTAAATACTTTTGCTAATTTATTGCTTATTCACAGACAGTAAAAAGGGTACAAGAGTTTTTACCATTCCTATATAATGACAAATTTGGAATTAACTCTCAACTAAAGCCTATACATTCAAGAGGATTCTGAAAATAGGATTTGTTGCTCTAATTCACAAGGAAGCTAAAATGTAAAATCAGTAACACAAGAGCACAATGAAACACAATCTTCCCTGAATTCTTTAAGAGCAGAATGAGAGCAGAGGGGCACTGGGGCTTGTGTTGAGTACCGAAGAAAAAAAGCAGCAGATCTGCTTGCTTAAGTTTTCTTGAGTGCAAATTATTATAGCATAAAGAAGTGCTGGAAATGTCATTATAAACAGAAGTATGTGCTGTCATTTGCTATGAATGAGGGTATGGCACCAGAATTTCAGATATTAATCAATGCCTACAGGGTGCCTACTGTGGAGATGTCATGTCCCATCAAATGTTTGGATGGTGGAATTTAATGCTCAGTTAAGGAGAAAAAAATAATCTTGGATAAGCGGCTAGCAAAGATAGCGTTTTTTTGACTTGAGAACATCAAAGGGAACAAACGGACTACAATTCAATGTCAGTACAAAATACTGTAAAAAGACTTAAAATTGATTTCTGGAAAATTGTATAAATACAATGCAATACAATTCTTGTGTAAAGTTTTGTATGAAAAATAGTAAAAAGCATTTAAAGTGAATTAAAAAATTGGAATTTTAAAATTAAATAACAGTGATTTATTTTTGAATTTATTTTATTTAAAAAAAGTTAATTCCTTCGCTCACGACCACACCTGAGTTTACAAAGTTATTATGCACCAACTGGAGCAGCACTGAGGACTGAGCAACAAACTTGAGTAAAATATTCAGATTTAGGAGGAGAACATCATTCCAACATTTTCACTGTAGGACTTTGGCGACGTAGGATCATCTCAACCAGGAACCAGGAAAACATCTAGGCTACATATGGCTTCCCAACGTAGTACTGCAAAAACATCATTTGCAACGTCTCCACACATCTAATTTACCATTGCACATATGTATCAATATCAGTGAAAATTATAATGGGAATATAACCAAAGGTTAATGTGATGTATTTTCTAATTTTGTGAAACAGCTTTTCTGTGGATTAAAATGAAATTTATTTTTTGAATGGCCCTATTAGCTAATTCTCAGTTTAAGCACTGTAACTGAAATGTCAAGCTAAGGAAAACATAGAAAATCATGATGTGTGTTTGGAGGAATTTAGTAACAGTGACGTCAAAATTAATATAAAATTATTTGTGGTTGGTTTATTGACACTCGTCACTTACTTTTTCATATATTTATGAGAGACTAGTTTCTAAGGCCCTGGCCTCCATTTTCAATGGAGATTGAAAATGGAGGCCAGGGCCTTTGAAACTAGTCTCTCATAAATATATGAAAAAGTAAGTGACGAGTGTCAATAAACCAACCACAAATAATTTTATATAGAAAATCATGTTTAGAAAGTGTACTGAGTTTGTTAAAGCTATTATGTGTATGAATGCATGCAGAATTTTCTATGGAACACCTAAAGATGTACATTATGATCTGGGAAGTTGAAGCCATATTAAATTAGATATAATTGGTGATTATCATACAATTTACAGATATAACAATTAATTTCATGAGCAACGTTAATGCAATAATATTTTTACAAGCAGAAATTTACTTAAATATAATTTACAATTATACAACAAAAATTTACTTGTTCGGTGTACCTTTGTTTTCTCATCTATTTGAGGAAGTCGAATTCTTCCTGTTCCAGTCTTTCCAATTGTTCCACGTGTGTATCCCAGATCCTCCTGATATGCATCATCTTCTATGTCAGCAAAGTTAAGTCTATTAGCTTGTTTGCGGAACTCAGTCATAGCATATCTTTCCTTCATCTTTCTCACTCGTTTACCACCTCTTTTCTTCCTGCCTGCATCTATTGGCTTAGGCAATGGTTTAACAAATTTCACTGGAGGTGGTTCTGTCAACTTGTCAAGTTTCTTCTCAATCTCTTCTCGTAGCATTTTACCTACATGTCCATCAGAACTTTCATGGCAAGCATCTACTCTTGCAGCTAGTGTGCTCTTAGCAGCTACTAATCGAGCAGCTTTTCGACGCAAATCTGGTGGTGTATCCTGCACAATATCTGAATAGTAGATAAACCCTGTGTGAGGTAGCATGGTCACCTGTAACAAAAATACACAATGCCAAAGCATGCTGTATTGAACCATAACAATAGAAAACAGCATTATTACTAGGGACAATAATGCAATTTATTGTATTTAACATTTATTATTCTGTTTGCTAATGATGCTCGCAACTGCCAGGATCATATCAGCAGTGATGGTGTGCCACAATCTTCATTCTGCAGGATTCTTTTTCATGCCAGTAAATTTACTGACATGGGGCTATCGGTTTTAAGCACATTTAAAAAGCACTGATCTGGGCCAGGTTTCAAACCACAACCTTGGGATCAGTAGATATGTATGTGTATGTGTGTGTGATAATTCTGTATATGTAGCAGTATAATTGCATGTGTATAAATACAGATATACTTGTGTTTTTATGCAGCCATACTAGCAGGTGCTCATTTTTTCTCCTTTTTTATAAAAAAGAAGTACAGTTTCTTGTTTTATATCTTGCATACATCATGCATAAATGTAAGATGAACGAGAAGCCAGATTACATACTCAGTGGCAGCCAATAGTCCCAAACAAACAGTGGGTTGTGAAAAGTTTTGGCAGCTGAAATAACTAATCTATAATGGAAATTAGGAAAAATGTTGCAAGAAATTACGGTCAATAATTATGGTTATAAAATGAATTCATTATTCATTAATGAATCAATAATTTACACAGACACAGGAAACACTGAAGACTTAAGTTAATTGGGAGTCGATTAATAACACAAAACAACACTCACTTTTAAATTTTCCCAGAACCGGTTTCTGAGGCCTTCCCTCTATCTTCACTTGGAATGTCATCACTTGAAATTTCAGATTACATCGAACTTACCAAATTATGCATAGAACAGAATTTCTTCCAGTTTCAAACAAAATATTTCCATAAAACTTCTGGTTTAGCAATGGGCAACCCCTTATCACCCTTCCTGGCCGATCTGTACATGAGTGCACTAGAAATAAGGATCACTAAAGGTTTCCCATGGATGTTCAAACTCTGGCAAAGATATGTAGATGACATATTTGCCATAGTGCCAAAAAAACACATCAGTGATGCACTAAAACTTTTAAATATTCAAGAAAAAAGCATCAAGTTCACTGTAGAAGTTGAAAAAGACGAGTATTTACCATTTTTAGATCTAAAAATAATCAGAAATAAAAATAGAATAAACTTTGGCATTCACAGAAAACCAACACAGACAGACAACTACATAAAAGCTAATGGCTACAATCCAAGACCCCACAAACAGGCAATCTTTAATAGTTTAGCACACAGACTGGTCAACATCCCTCTCGCAGCAGAAGAATACAAAACAGAATACAACAAAATTATTGAAATAGCACAGAAAAATGACTTTCCCAAATCACTAGTAGACAAAAAAGTGAACTTAGCAAAAAAGAAGAAACTACTAAAGGAAACCACAACCCTCTCAGCTACAGAAACTAAAATGATCTTCAAAAAATTCACTTACCATCCATGGGCCTTTGATAAATTCAAAAAAGTCTTCAAAAAACAAAACATTCAACTAGCTCCAGTGAACCATTACTCCTTAAAAAACCTAATTTGCTCAAACATCAAAGATGCCATTCCATCTAACAAAAAATCTGGTATATATCAAATTGAATGCTGTGACTGTAGTCAAATTTATATTGGAAAAACCAAAAGAAATTTAGAAACAAGAGCAAAGGAACACTTTAGGAACATAAAATACAAACAATTAGAAAAATCAGCAGTTGCCACGCATTTTTGGGAAAAAAACCACAACTTAAATCCAGAACCAAAATTACTAAAACATACAACAGGAAAAGAAGAACTGTCCACATGGGAACAAATCTTTATTTCAAAAAATAGGAACAAAGTATTCAATTTCGACATCCCCCAGAAAGATTTGTTCAGCAAGTTCCTCGAACCGCCACCAGAGGAGACCGAAGACAAAATATTGCCAGCTACACCAATGAGAACTAGTCGATGTCCGGCTGAAGATAGAGGGAAGGCCTCAGAAACCGGTTCCGGGAAAATTTAAAAGTGAGTGTTGTTTTGTGTTATTAATCGACTCCCAATTAACTTAATTTATACAACAACACTGTTTTCAACACTTCCATGAAAGGATTTACACTGAAGACTTGTTGCAGTAGCAGTCTAAAACTCAGGTATGATTCATTAGGAGAAAAGGGCCAGGGCCCATCTCAGGGGTCATCCAAGATGCTTCCTCTTCAGTACTCAATAAATTATCTATTTAATAAAACTATAAATAGAAGTATTTATAAACAGTGGAGCTTCATCAATCAAAACACTTTTTTAAACCAATTCTCGAACTGTAAAAACACTTAAGCTCCACTAACTTTTGAAATTAGGACATGTTTCAAGGACTCCGCATCCCCATCATCGGCTGATGTTCTACTGGTTCTTCAGGTGACTGCCTCCCTCTCCTGGCGCTGTTCAATGAGTTGAATGACGTCATCTACTATTGGAATTTCGAAGTTCATTGCTCTCTTTTTGTTCTTCACAATGTGTATATTTTCCCAAACTGTTAATTCCCAATACTTTTTTGCTGGTACCAAAAGTTTTATGTCTTTGGAAATATTATGATTTTTTGACCAGAAGTGTTGGGCTATGGCTGATTTATCTGTCTGTTTGTATTTAATACATCGCATGTGTTCTTTCATCCTTGTTTCTAGGTTTCTCTTTGTTTTTCCGATATAAATTTTGTGGCAATCCTCACATCTTATGCTATAAATTCTGGATAGTTTGTTGGTTGGATTTGTGTTTTTTAGCGGGTGATTCAGTATGTTTCTCATGTTATATTTGTTATGTGGTACTAGTTGTATCTGAAATTGATGGAAAATGTTTTTAAATTTATTAAATGCCTTAGGGTGATACGTAAATTTGCAATATACTTTCTTTGGGTCGTCAGCTTTTAAAGTGCTAACGTCCTTGATGATTTTCTGTCTTTTATGCTTGTTTATCATTTTTTTTAATAAATTTTGGATCAAAGCCATTCACAATTGCAACATATTTAATGTGATCTACTTCTTTGGTATATTCTTCTATAGTCAATGGGATGTTCACTAACCTATGGATTAAACTATTATCTATTATATATTTGTACAAAAAGTAATATTAGATTCATAGTTTAAAATCTGAATTTTCATTACTCCAACAAATATCATTCAGTATTCAAGTACAGTGAATTTCGCAGAGCCAACAATACAAATAACATTTATTTTTCATTATTTATTATTTTAGCTTTAGATATACCTATGTAAATTTATATTTCATTTATACTGATCTATAGCTGATTCAATTTTTTTAAACTGATGAATAGCAATTAAATGTTTATACATTATGATTCGTGCTACTAAAAGAATACTACAACAAAAACACAAAAGATGAAAAACGAAGTTCATCTCAAAGTCCCTTATTTATCACCAAAATTATTAGCCCAATATTAACTTAAAATCACTTGCTCTTTTACATAAATACACAACTTCGATACATCTCTATAATATTTCTTTTTCTCTTCAACATGTAGGTAACAACTTGAGCTGCTGGTAATCTCTCTGATGTACACCCAGGTTCACCTCTTACACAGAGCTGCATGCCAACTCTGGTATTTGCTTGTAAACTACTGGATTTGCTTAAGGACAATACAATAACATTTTTAATATATGAACTAGTGTAACTCAAGAAACAATGTCATCAACTTGAATAGTTATAAATAAAAGCGTTGTTAACAGTGAAGCTAATTTCATGTATAAAGAATAAAACTGAGTCATACCTTTTAAAACTTGTAACTTCACTCACACACTGGACGTGAGTGAAGTTACAAGTTTTAAAAGGTATGACTCAATTTTAGTCTTTATAAATGTCAACATTCAAACTGTATTTACCTATTAGGAATTTTCTAAGAAATAAGTAAATTAAAATTAATACCATCAGAGCCTGCGTGATTTTGGGTAAATATAACAAAAAGTACCAATTTGTATTTTCAAAATCTAAAATGTCCTATACTCTTCCTAAGCAGTTATCCAGTAGAACAGTAGTCAGAGCCTGGCTTAGATGGATGGAGCACTGCCAATCTAAGAAACAAGAGCTGCTGAAAATATCAACACTATGTAACCAATATGGCAATACTTGTGTGTTTTTTTTGTTTTTTTTTGTAATTTTGTCCTCCAACATTAAGTCATATCGGACGGTGAATGAAATGGGTGAAATGATGCTCAAAGGTGTCCAGGGTCCATGGAGCTTAGAGCTACCCGACATTCGTGATACTTTGTGTGTGTGTGTGTGTGTGTGTGTGTGTGGAGAAACTTAATGCGGTAGTAAAGGACAGAAATAGTAATGAATAACAATTAATACTGGTAGAAAACATTCAATTTGTTGGTTTCCTTCTCTTATAGTTATTTTACTAATATTTGGTTCTTTTCTACAGAAGTGGCCTACCTAGCAGTAGTTCCTCATTGTAGAAGGGTTAGTGTTACTTCACAACACTTTGAGATGTAGTGTTGTTTGTAAGGCAGAGAATCTTTTTTATATATAACTTTCATTCTTAATATAAGGTCTACTATTTACTAAGAAATGTTCCCACATCAATTCTATTGCACATGTTTTGATTGGCAATGTTTCAATATGGAGTAGTTGGCAATATATGTGACTGCAGATTTCAAACATCTATGGTTGGTAACAGCTGACAAGGTCAGACTCTTGCCTCTATTCTACAGAATAACCATCCAAAGCTTACCTGTGAGAAACCAGAAAGGGTCTTCTTTTGTGATCCAAGAACCATAACATTACATGCAGGCATTTTAGAGAGTTTTGTTAAACCCCCTGCGACACCCATAATTTTAGCTGCTGTAGAAGCTCCTACAATAATTGAAAGATTTGGTGCAATGAAGGCCATTCTACTCTCTACATATTCATAAATCTTTTGTTTGAAATTGTTAAGCTCAATTGCCATATCACATGCTTCACATATATCTTCCTTTTCCTGTTCTGTTAAAAGTTGGCCTTGAGTTGTAGAAGCTGTCACAGACACCACCATAATTGTTGCCTGTGTCAGTATCTGCTGGAGGGCTTCATTGTTTTTTGCTTTATCTAAATCATTTCCCAGCTCTTTAACAGTCATGACATATTCAAGAGGCCCCACTACTAACGATTCTAATTCGGGAAACCGTTTTGAATATTTATCACGTGTGAATCTATGAATGACAGTAATTTCATTATCTATTTCCACAGCCACGTTATTTGCTTCTACAATTAACTGGTACTCAGGATCTGCTTCAACTGGACCAACAATATCTTCTGCTTTACGCAATCTTTTACTGTAATTTTCAATTTGCTCCATAATATTACGCAGTCGTTCAGAATCTCGAAGCTTTGCAATTTCACGAATAGATATAGTTTTTATATCTTCTTCCATAGGAATAATAGCCGGATTTGGGTTAAGATCCAATGTTCTGGCATTTTCCATATATTGTTCCTTGAGATCATCTTGATCTTGTTCTTCCAAATCTGCCAATAGCTCGTCTGCCAATGACATGTTTACAATATGTGTCCGTCAGATGCGACAATTTTACAATTACACTTCGCAAATCTAACCTCTCAACAACACGAACGCACAGACTACCAAAACACAAACATGCATTTTGCATTATGTCAACATGGTTGCCATAAGGTCAAAAACGAAAGTCCCTCGAAAGACACTTGCATCTCTCATTCATTTAAAATATCCCCAATATTCTGCTAATTTAAAACAACAAAACAGCAGTGGATAAAAATAACAAACAATATTTTAATAAATATTTCACTGCTGTCATTATTTATAGTACAGAATAACCAAAGCGCAGCCTGCAATTGCGGAAATGTGTGTTTGTGTGTGCTTAATGGTTTTTAAACGTTCTTTAACCGATTAGGCCATATCGGATGAATGAAATGGGCGAAATGATGCTCAAATAAGGCCGGTGTCTTTAGTGCTTACAATTACCTGACATTCATCTTTCAGAATAAGCCATAATAAGCTAACCCTTCCTAACAGAAAGTTACTCACCAATAAGCAAGAAAATGATAATTTTTTAAAATCCTTATATGATATGGGATTATAAGGTCCAATAAAAATCACTAATATTATACAACATGACCCCAAAATTATATTTAAAAATAAATAAACACTTAATAAAATGCAAACTCTTTAAATATGAGGCGGTCATACTACTTCCACATCACAGAGGACGTGTGTAGGTATGTGCTGAGTTTTTAATTAGGTAATTTCATACAAGTATAATTCATTACTTATTAAAGCTTCAATATCTTAGGTGTTCGTGACACTATAGATATGAGGGTTCTGTATCCCTTTTTAATCAGTTTGCGTTATTAGGCTGTGAACATGAAATGTGTAGTGTTTAACCCCGCTTTTACTATACACGGCACCGCAGTCAGTGATCCTGATGATACATGAGATGAGGATGAAGCACCGGTGGAATGAGATGGTGGGGGAAACCGGAGATCCTGGTAATAAACAGCCCCAGCGACGTGTTGTCCACCACAAATCTCACTGCGGTCGCCTAGGATCGAACCCGGGCCTCCTTGGTGAGAGCCTAGTGGTCTAACCACTCAGCCACGGCACGACCAGTAGGTTGGAATTATTAACATAGGTACCATATTAAGGTCAGAAGAAACATCTCAAATGCTTCCTTATTTATTTGACAATTCCCTATAAATACATATTTTTAGGCCCAGTGAAACCAAATAAGCGTTACAAGTTCCTGACACGCATGCTTGTGTATGTGTTTCTGGGTGGGGGTACCTATTTGTGCACGGAGACACAATTAAGAAAATTAAGAGGGAAAGACAAGATCTTTAGTTACTACAATTTTGTAATTTTAAAAGTTTTACATTTAGTAATATTGCTTGGTCAAAATACAAATATAACGCACAGTGATGCAGTATATGAAGCTTACTAATGAGAGCCGCCTCGGTAGCGTGGTGGTAGCGAGTTCAAGAGGTCCCGAGTTCGAATCTCGGTCAGGGTGAGTTACCTGGATAAGGTTTTTTCCGGGGTTTTCCCTTATCCTGAAAGACGAATGTCGGGTAACTCTAAGCTCTATGGACCCTGGGCCCATTTGAGCATCATTTCACCCATTCATCCTCCGATATAACTTAACGTTGGAGGACGTAAAATTACAAAAAAAAAAAAAAAAAAAAAAAAAAAAAATCCTTACCAATGAGCTGTATATATGCCGATGGAGCTCATTCTATTTTTCGCCAAAGAATTAATCACAAAAATGTAACTTATGTTCCACCGCACCTGAGCAACTGGAAGTCTCCACCAGTAAGACCGCTCCAGCACCATCTTTGTTATGAGATTCACGTCTGACTATGCAAGCACATTGTGCGCTCGTAGGAGGAGACAGGTATCTTAATGGACCTCGAGAATGGCCATGTATGGAAGACTGCCAAAAATCTTCGTTACCATGGAGGTCCACAAATCTACCCTGTACAAGACACTCAGAACCTGGCCCATAAACCCCCAAGCCAAAGCTGATGTGCTTGCCGACTACCTGAAAGAGCTATGAAGCAACAGATGACCCCAGATACTATACTTTTTTTAGTAGACATTTTCGATCGTTTTCGGTGGGAGGTGCACCGTTAGCTTCGACGACCTCCCGACTAAGTGGATCGTCTTTTTGCCAGAAGATCAAGCACATTTCGCCGCCTCAAGCCCTAAATGGCCGCGGAGTCTGACAGACTTACCTCGACATACTCCATCACCTTTCCTACAAGGCCATGCGCTTTCTCACTCTTGAATATGTGCCTTAGCTTGTGCCACTTTCCCCACGAATGGACTGGGTGATCTGCATCTTGTAGTCGGCGAAAGATCTGGTTCATCTTGCAAACAGCTGTTCCATCAGCTTCCTGTTGGTCCTCTTCAAGGTTTTCAATAGGCTTTTGCTAGCCCACTTCTAGATGACATTCAAGCCATTCTTGCCTTCAGTTTAGTTTTGTCCTAGTCACTTAATGCTTCAGTAGTTGCTGCCAATGGTGAAGGTTGTTGCTCTGGCATACCAGGTTGTCTTCATTCAGAGTCAAAAGAAGGAAAATCTGGAGATGATCTTTCAGAAAAATATGTTATTGTGTAAAATATCAATATCAATTAATGAAAGGGGTCAATGTGTTGCATTTATTTAGTAATTTAACACATATTGTACTCAATTACACATATAAAAAGATACAGTAATAATGATGAGGTGAAGCCTACATTTACAGTATGTGCAACTTGATAACATTAAAACAAAAGCTTGTCAAGTATTCAATATAAAACAGGTAACACAACATTAACCAAACTAAGTTCTTGAGAGTGTATAATGTCTTTACTTGCCAACACTCACCCTCACGAATAAGGACGAAGAAGAAAATAAAACATTTTTATGTAAGTCCCAAATGGTTTCTGCGCATAACAAACTTTGATGCAGGAATGGCTTAGGTGTGAATGTCTGCATCCATCTCTTCTGTTCTGCAGTAGGCAATCGTGATGTCTCCTTGCATCACGGTTTCCCTTATGAAGTGTTCCATGATGCTTATGTGTTTTGAACAAGAACCAATTATTGGATTTTCTGCTAGATTCTTAGCAGCCTGATTATCATTTAGGATTAGTATATCACTGTATTTTAGTTCAAAATCATTTGCAAGTTGTTTTAAATTAAGTGCCTCTTTTGCAGCATCAGTCATAGACATATATTCTGCTGCAGTTGATAGTGCTGTTGTTCTTTGCTTTCTAGATTCCCAACTGATGAGTGAACCAGCAAATTTGAAACAGTAGCCAATGTATGATTAGTAGTCCACAGGGCCAGATGCCCAGCATAACCTATATGGGCTTGCCAGTTCTGTTGAAACATAAACCAAGCTCCTTGGTTACTTTTAAGTATCGTAGAACCCTTTTGGCAACTGTCCAATGTTGTTTACCATAACATTGATTGAGCTGACTAAGATAACTTACAGCAGAGTGATATCCAGTCTTGTTGCCACAGATAAGTACATAAGGCTTCCAATAAGGTTCTGGTAGGGGAGGTTTTCTTCTTTTCTTTCATTTTTGGTTAACTTTAGACCAACTTCCATCGGTGTATTTGCAGGTTTACAGTCTGTTAAGTTGTAATACTTGAGCAAATTTTCTATGTACCTGGATTGACAGGCTTTAATTTTACCACATGTTCTCTTGAATCCAATACCAAGACAGTATTTTAAATGCCCAAGGTCTTGCATCTGAAGTGTTTCCATCAGATCCTTCTTGAGGTTGCTCACATTCAATTTGTTTGATGAGGCAATCTGAATGTCATCGACGTATACAGCTAGTAGAACTTTTTTCCCCCTTTTCCAAATGTATATACACATATGCCCTTATCTTCCCATGACAGACATCCTGCACATGGTTAGTGTGTAAGAACAACCAATTTTCAGTATTATAATTCTTAGTATTTGGTATTTGTACAGTTTCCATACAATGACTTTAACATCGAACATGCACTATTATACATCCTGTACAAATACATGAAATTGCTAGCCAAGATTTACTCGCTGACTCAGGTTCCCTGGACACAAGCCTTTGGTTTTCCTGAGCAGCTTGGTGTCATTTCTTCTTGGCCTTTGCTTCTTTTACTCTAATCCACTTTTCTCTTAATCTGTATAAGAATTCTCCTATACATCTATTTTTGTTTTCACCCATCCCCGTTAACACGCGTAACACCACTATCTCTTTGCTCACACTGTCTCATTTCTTATCCCATATTTTTCTCCTGCAATTTAATTCTTTGTACTTCACAATTGCTAAAACTGGTAGAGTTTTGTTAATATTACTTCTGTTCTTTGGCTGCTGTAATTTTTTTTTTTTTTTTTTTTTTTACAGTTTTATATGGAAGACTGGTCGAGAAGACCAGCTCTGTGAAGGGTCTATCACATTGGTGACCTTGTGACCGTCTGCACAGAAGTTGAGTGAAAAGTATGGGAATTGATCCACCTCTGTTGTCTGCTACCTGGAGGGGCGGGCAGGGCCATGCTTTCAGGGGATGGCCATTAGCTGATGTCATGAAGATATCACATAGCTAAAAGTGATTATTACTTATCATTCGAGAACATTCGAATACTGAAATGATTTCCCGTGCCTGGGAGACTATATAAGGCCTAGTGGACCAGCATAGAGTGTTTAGAGTTTGTGTGTGTTTCAAGTTTTGAGTTGAATTGACGAGTGTGACTCCTTGGTGAGGGGTTGGTGCAGTGAAACAGTGCACAAATCAGTAGACAAGTGGGGAACAGCTCTCCAACTTTCACTCAAGTTCTCGGCAGGTGGACAAGCCGTCACCAATGTGACATAATGCTTTACCAAAAGAAATAATACATATAGAAAAAGTGGAAACACATAAAAAACATTACAAATATTTAATAGAAAGTGTTTTGCACTGTGATGAAGAATTTCATTACAAGACAATATAATGTATAAGTGCATATAATAAGTCAAAATATAGTATGCCCCTTCAAAGTTGTTCTTGGTACAAGCAAGAATTAGGTTATATCGAGACTCATCTAAAATTTAATAAGAATTAGGTTATTTTAAGGGAATCATCATTATCATCATATAACTTTCCTTATTACATTTCAAGAGTGAGAAAATAGGCATTGCAATATTTTATTCAAGAAAATTATTCTACCAATTGATTTCTATCAATCATATAAAGAATTTTCAAAATCCATGGATTAATTTTAATAGAATTCAAAATACAAAGTTAGAATTGGTTTTATGGAAATTATAATATCTGTTGGATGCTGTAAATCCTGCATGCAATAAGCCTTTTCCACTATTAAAGAGCTGGATTTAATGACAGTTTCACCTACTTTTGTGCCTTGATTATTTTGTATATTAGTGACCATAATTCAATGTTTTAGGAACAAACTTTCTTTTTAAAATAGCTTAATTAACAATAACTTTATGTTAACATTATAAAGTGTCATAAAGTAGTATAAAAATTACAAACAAAGGGGATACCTACTATATTAAGTTGAACAATTATGAAAGTGTTAATAAAAAAATACATGAGATATGTTTTTAAAATTTCTCATAACTATCCTAAGGTCCTTATAGAACTGCTTTGTATTTAATCCATTCATTTATGTGTATGTATATGTACGTATGTGCATAATCCAAAATGATAAGTCAGATAAAAAATGTAACAGTATAAGAGCCAGGTACATTTGATTTCACTTACCTTTCAATTGGTATGTCTAGTTTTGAGATCTGCTTTACTCTTCTCAGCTAAGGACCAATTGGAATTCGGATGTGAAAACTTGCTTGGTATAGATTATGTACCAAATCTAATATAAGGGGCTACAATCACCTGGGGGACGGTCTAGTAAGCAAGGGGGTTGACAGTTTGTGTGTGTGTGTGTGTGTGTGTGTGTGTGTGTGCGTGCATGCGTGCGTGTGTACGTGGGTGCGTGCGTGCGTGCGTGAGTGCATGTGTAGGGTTGACAATCACATGCGAACAGCTTAGACAAATTGAGACAAGGTGGAGGGATAGACAGAGTCGACATGAAAAATTCAATGCCATGGCAGGGATTTGAACCATGGATCTCCTGGTTTCTGTTCAGTTGCTCTTCCCCATAATGCTCTTACCCTGGATGGAAACCAGCAGATCTGTGGTTCAAATCCCGGCCATGGCATTGAATTTTTCATGTTGACTCTATCTATCCAAAACCTTAGCCTATATTCATATTCATCTTTATTCAGCCTTGATATCTTGTACAAGGTAATGGACACGTCAAGCACAGTATAAAGAATAACATTAATATAGTTACAGGTAAAAAATATACAAAAGAATATGTGGCTACAAGAAATAGATAATATAATAATTTAAAACACAAAAATGTATAAGAACATAATATATCAAACAGCAGAAGAGAAAACTAACTAAACGCCCTTGCACAGAATAAAAACATTCTTCAATTAAGAATTTTTAAAGTAATAAGACAAGATCTTTATTAGCCGCAAGAATTACAACAATATGTACACAAACATACAGAAGCATTTCAAGACCAGAAGACCACCATTTTATGTAAACTCAAGATTTAAAAATTCCTGTATTGAATACGGCATATGGACTAAGAGCAGCTCATTTAATTTAGTTTTAAAATGTTTCTTATCAAGTGACTTTAAAGTATATGGTAATCTGTTATACAAACTAATTCCTCTATGGGTGATGCTGTTAAGGCTTTTATTGATCTTATGTGAGGTTAAATGTAAGTTATTAGCTGCTCTTGTGTTATACATATGAAAATCTGAATTCTTTTTAAAGGAACTTATATTTTGATGGACAAAGCATGCTGTCTCTAAAATGCATACAGACATGACGGGCAATATCTTAAATCCAGAAAAGATGACTTTGCTTGGAGTTCGCAGGGGTACCTTTCTCATTATTCTTATAATTTACTTTTGAATTTTAAATACCTGAGATGAACCCCATAGTGGTATGGCATAAGATATATGGGTTTGTACATAGCCAAAATACACAGATTGCAAAACATCAGGCGTAACAATATTACTAAGTATTCTAAATGCGTAGCATAGACGAGTGAGCTTATGTGTGAAGAATATATGGCTAGTGTGGAAATGGAAATGATTAATTTCCATCAATTAACTTAAATTAAAATGTGGAGGGAGTTGATAGTGTGTATATTAGATTCTGACAATCAATTTGTTTGGTGATTTAATGAAACTGACTAAAAATGTTCTCTTAGGAAGATTTCAAGTTCATCGCCCAATCATGTATTCACGTATTTGATAACATATACTCTTTCTCTTGTCATGAGAGAATTGTTGCTGCATTTGTGGATTTTAAATCTGTGTTTAGGTTGCAGTGTTTGGTTCAAAAATAGTTTACTGATGTTGAATTTTTGGCTCATTAAAAATCATTATGCTTCATTTATTTTTATTTACTTATTTGTTTAACTGAACTTCTACACTTCATCTTGATAACATTTTATGCTCGAGTAAAATCTGCTTAAGCAGTCCTTCCCTCTCAATCTATCTTTTGTAAGAAATTATTTTATTTTTCAGTTTCTCAAAAATGTCTAATGAATTTGATTAAAAGATATTTAAGATATTGCTCCCATGCCTAAGAAAATGTATTAGAATCTTTGATTTTCTGTGGATATCCTATGAAGTCTTATTTGTTCTGAATGAATTTTTTTTTAAATTTATAAACAAAAGAAAAAAGAACAGAGCTCACTGAAATATACAATTTATGCCAAATAATCTTTTTGTAGCATTAGCTATTTTCAAAATGTGTTTCATTTTTAAGTTTTTCTAAGTTGAAGTGTCATATGATGTCTGTGCATAATGGATTTTATGTAACTATATTTTGTTCTACATAGAAGCCTCAACAAAAAGATAACTTATAATTTGTAAATAATTATGTTTTGTATGCATATTTTGCATACAACCAAGTTCATGTTGCTTAATTTGCTTAATTTGGGATTATTCAAAGTAAAAATTTATAATAAATATTTTTATTTAAATAGAAAAATCATAAAAGTACAAAACTGAAGCTACTAACAGTGAAACAATGTAATTCAATAAACTATAGTAATTCTAATGACTAAACTTCACTCATCTTTGATATTATATGTAATAACTTCAAATGTTTTGCTTCTGGAAATGAAAAAATGGCTAAGCTACTTCTAAGCAGCAGAATCTGCTACTGATGCTACATTTTCAAGGCAATTCAGAAATTTAATTTGTATTATACATGCATCAAGTAAGTTTTCTCTGTACATCTGTAGTTTCTTCGGCTCCTGTGGTAAATATACTCCAAGCAAATAAAATTTTTGTATTTGTAGTGCTTCTAAAATAGCTTCAGAGAACAAAGGAATGTATAAGAAATATGAAACTTACTATTTTTCCAAAATAGTATTACAAAATATGCTTTCTCCTTAATAATGAATTCTCAACTTAAAAAAAATTGTGCTTTTTTGTGGGTACATTAGAGCTAAAGATTGTTCAACTTCATATAAATATTAACTCTAATTGAAAAAATTATTTGCAGTCGATTTTAACACTTTGTCAATTACATTTCTATATTATTGAGGGACTAGTTTTGGAAGCTATTGCATCCATTTTCAACCTTGATCCAACTCATGGACACAAATGAACAAAAATGGACCCAACAACTTCTGTAACTAGTCCCTCAATTAAATTTAAAGGGAGTCGATTAATGACACTAAACAACACTTACTTTTAAATTTTCCCGGAACATGTTTCAGAGACTTTGTCTCCATCGTCAACCGGATATCGACTGGTTCTCAGTGGTGTAGCTGGCAATATTTTGTCATAGGTTTCCTCTGGTGGCGGTTCGAGGAACTTGCTGAACAAATCTTTCTGGGGGATGTCGAAATTGAATACTTTGTTCCTATTTTTTGAAATGAAGATTTGTTCCCATGTGGACAATTCTTGTTTTCCTGATGTATGTTTTAGTAGTTTTGGTTCTGAATTTATGTTGTGGTTTTTTCCACAAAAATGCGTGGTAACTGCTGATTTTTCTAATTGTTTGTATTTTATGTTCCTAAAGTGTTCCTTTGCTCTTGTTTGTACATTTATTTTGGAAATAGCATGGCAACTGCTGATTTTTCTAATTGTTTGGGAACATAAAATATAAACAATTACAAAAATCAGCAGTTACCATGCATTTTGGGAAAAAAAACCACAACATAAATCCAGAACCAAAACTACTAAAACATACTTCAGGAAAACAAGAACTGTCCACATGGGAACAAATCTTCATTTCAAAAAATAGGACCAAAGTATTCAATTTCGACATCCCTCGGAAATATTTGTTCAGCAAGTTCCTCGAACTGCCACCAGAGGAGACCTATGACAAAATATCGCCAGCTACACCACTGAGAACCAGTTGATATCTGGTTGACGATGGAGGCAAAGTCTCTGAAACATGTTCCAGGAAAATTTAAAAGTAAGTGTTGTTTAGTGTCATTAATCGACTCTCTCTAAATTTAATTTATAACAACACTGTTTTCAACACTTCCAAGAAAAGAATTGTAGTCCCTCAATAATAAAAAATGTAAGTTACAAAGTGTTAAAACCAATACAAATAGCTTTTTCAATTAATTTTCATGTAACTCTAAACTAAATTCTTCCAATTATGCATAATAATAACTCTACTTATAATCTCAAGGATAACTATACTACTTACTAAAAGTGTTGATACGTAGTAAATATTAGGTCCTGTTTAGATAGCTTCCTTTTTTCTGGATATACTGGGCTACATACTTATATAACCATAAGCTTTTGGAGATCAAGAAAGTAAAACATAATAAATCTGGAAAGGTAGAGTGAGACTGAAAAATTCAATGCTATAGCTGGAATTTGAACCATGGATCTCCTGGGTCTCCGGCTAGTTGCTCTTAACCATTGAGCTACCATGCCCAACATGCCATTATGACACTGAATTCTTCAACTCATATTTTTCCTGGTAAACCACTAGAAATTCTCATATTGAGGAGGTACTCGTACTTTGATGGGGGTATATGCGTGGAGTTGGTTTCATGGACTTTATTGGGATGGGCTATGGGTTCGTAGCTAGCTCAGAGCATGGTTCTTTGATCCCAGGAGTGGTACACAACAGACTGCTTCGTTTTTTGCCTTTTCTTTATTCATCAGCACTTACTCTTCTTGCCTGGGTTTCACACAAACACACACACACACACACACACACACACACACACACACACACACACACACACACACACACACACACACACACACACACACACACACACACACACACACACACACACACGCATTTCTTACACACATCGCTATCATTAAAGTCACGATCCTACCCCACTGTGTCCGTCGACGTTCCGAACAAGAGTGCCTCCAAGTAGAGCATTCATTTGTCTCCTGGTTTTCCAGCTGGCACTACTCCTTCCCTCTTGGGGGTAATGACCAACCATGCCTTTGTTCACCTAGTGGTACTTCTTCCGGTACACTCCCAAACTGAGTGTACTGTTTAAATATACATTAATGGTGACTTACAACATTTAGGTACTTTAAGTCCTGGGATTTATAGTCCAATCACTATAAGGTGAATTAATGTGAGTCAGTTGGAGAATTTAAGGTAAAACTAATGGCCACTCTAAGAACAAGAGGTCCATACTTTTGAGGTCAAAATAGAAGGTGACTATGCAACTAAGGCCATCTATTAGCAAGTTTTTTAAAATATATATTACAGGAAGGCAATTGTTATGTAACTAAGGTTATCTTATCTATACTTACTCAAGAGAGTCATGGAAGTGACAAAAGTCATAATAATATGGCCAAGAAATGTAATGTGTATAAAAAAAAAAAAAAATGTTAAAAATGGAGCTATTTGTAAGCAAAATTCTGTTAACTTTATGTATTTCTTACTATTATACTTCCATTTCTTAGGAAATAAACTTAAAATTTACTCATTAAATCAAATTTCAGTTGAAACTACCAAATTTATGATTATATTCATTTTACTTGCCATTAAACTAAATAAATAAAAATATATCTTTTATTAAATATGGTCATTTATTTTTCAGTTTTAATACAATAACACAAAGACCACATTCTAAAACAATCCAGAAAAGTGTTATAAGAAATCCATTGTATACATTTGGTTCCAGTATGCTCCAACCTCTATCTAGAATATTTCTCATGGAGATGATAGGGACTGTTCCTGGTAGACACAGAGCAATCCAGCGCAGTACAGTTGGCATGCCTTCCACAGGCCATAACATACCTTAAAAACATATATAAAGTCTTGTTAAAAGTCAGGAGAGTACCAAATTACCATAAAACTTTGCTTTAACACTAGAATCAGTAAGGGGTTAATTTGATTCAAAGTAGCGCCTGCACTGACTCCCATAAATATTCGGATAGACTTTGCATTTCACTATGGAGTGCTCTGTAAAGCAGGATAGATTATGTATATCAATCTCAAGGTACTCCTTGTGTTAAGCAAAGATCATTTGCTATGAATATCCATTTTAGAGATTAAAAATGTGGCTAAACTAAGAGCTTCCCCATTCAACCTTGTTTACATCATGAGTTTACAACACAAAAAGAATCGGACAGCACAAATGAAATGCAATACAAACGAGTAGGTGAAGTCTGTCAGTGGAAAAAACAACATCGTAGAAGAAGTACATCAACTGTGCACCAAACAGAAGCCAAGAGCGTAGTATGGGGGCCCAGATGTAAGGAGAGTACCTTTGAACAGAGACAGTGATCTGTCACTATGAAAAGAACAAAACATACCGAAAAATAGCAGTGATTGTGAATCTTAGCAAAAGTACAGTGACATAATTCACCGATATAAGTATAAAGAAAGAATTGAATCTCGAGCAAAGCCAGGGTGACCAAAACTTCTTACCGACAGTCAGGAGTCTTATATTATGTGGAAGGTAAAACGGAATCAGCGTGTAAGTGCTCCGGCGATTTGTGCTGAGATTCAGGAAGAACTGGGATTGACAGCTAGCCCTGAAACGGTCAGAAGGGCCATGTGAAAATAAGATTTTAATGGTCGAATAGCCAGAAAAAAGCCATACATTTCCAGCAAGAATAAAAGGAAGCAATTACAATTTGCCAAAGACTTTGTTAACAAGACAACCGATTGGTGGGACCAAGTTATTTTTTGTGACGAAAGCAAATACAACCTTGCTAGTTCTGATGGCGGGGTGGTTGTGTGGAGGAAACCAAACACGGAGAGGGAAGAGCGCAATTTACAAGGCACAATCAAACACGGCGGAGCGAGTGTAACAGTATGGGGCTGTATTTCCTTTAAGGGAGTGGGAAAGCTGGTGACACAATCATGAACAAGGAAGTCTGTCTTAGACTATTACAGCAACATTTAAAATAAAGTGCAGAAATGATGGGTATTTTGGATACCTTCTCATCTTATCAGGATAATGATCCGAAGCATACGTCCCACATTGTGCAGCTATGGTTACTTTACAACTGTCCTCATGTGCTGCATCCACCCCCTCAGTCCCTGGATTTTAATCCCATAGAAGCAGTATGGGCTAAAATGGAGAAGGCCGTGTGGAAGACCCCCATCACCATCAAGCAGCGCTTGAAGGAGAGGTTGCAAGAGAATGGAATAAACTTTCTACGGCCTTCCTGAAAAATCTGGTTTTGGCATGCCAAATAGGTTGCTAGAAGTAGTGAAAAGAAAAGGGAGAGTTACAAAATACTAAGCCATATTTTGTATCACACTTAAGTTGTTATGTCCGATTACTTTTGAGAGCCAAAAATGCCATATTCCTTTTAATTCTTAAAAAAGCGTGCATTATATAATTTTTGTTTGAAATAACATTTACTTTTTTACAAGAACGAACCATGTAACTGTCGATTATCATTAATTTCAATAAAATAGTACATCAAATGTTGATTTTCACTTTCAAAACTTAGTACTCTGCTTTGTCCGATTATTTATGGGAGTCTCTGTATTTCCTACTTTAGTAGAAAAACTGTGCTTACAAATTACAGCTACAGTACAGCAATTATGGCAGATATTCTAGTTTTCATTCAACTGAACTATAAGTAGAAATTATATTGATAAGAAGTTAAAACTTATAAGAATAAAGAGAATTATGATAGTAGTTGCTCTTATAAGAAAATGAAATGTAAAGATGTGCATAAGTATAGTCAGTAAGAAATTATTATTGGTGGTGACCTTGTGACTGATGTTGTGTTGCTGTCTCAGTCCCCTGTTAAAATATTTACTTGCTCTCTGCATGAAGCAACAACAATAATATCCATGAGCTATAAGAGGTACCACAGTTCTGAATATGAAACATCACTTAGAATGAGTAAATCCTTACAGAATCACTGTGTATAACATTCCAAACACTTTGCTAAATGAAGTGAATCTGATCAGTACATGCTTGTGAAAATGTGTATAAATTTCCACTGAAGCCATAGCTGTTGCAATGCTAATGATGTCAATGTATTCTTACAACCTGACTGGTCAGCTGTCAGCTGATGAAACAAAAGCTAGCTTTGACTTTTTTGTCCGATGCTCTTGGGAGTTTACTTTATCTGGCTTAAACAGCAACCTAGTCTATGTATTGTTATACTATTACACTTAAATGCTGCAATAAAACTGTAGCTTTAATGATATAAAATTGTATTTTTATTTAGGAGACAAAATGTAAACTTAGCAAGCAATAATAGTTTAATTAATAAACTTCGAACTTGGTTCAAGAGTGATAAGCTAATACTGAATGAAGAGAAAGTATAACTACTAATTTTGAACATATAAACTGTATAAATTCAGAGAATATCAACATTTATCTTGGCTCAGAAGTACCAGAAACCTTAATCGCAAGCTAATTCCTTGGGCTATGGATTGACAGTAATCTATGCTGGGAAGAACATATGGATAAACTGGTAGTTAGACTGACTAAATTGATTTTCCTTTTGCATCAGCTAAACTCAAGAGTCTCATATTAGATATGATAATTTGCATACTTCCAATTACAGCTATCATATAGTTTTTTTTTTTTTTTTTTTTTTTTTTTTTTTTTTTTTTTTTTTTTTTTTTTTTTTTTTTTTTTTAAATGGGAAAATGTAGTAAAGAGTAAAATAATATTTAAAGTGCAAAAAAGCCTCTGATAACACTGGCAGGAATAACAAACAGGAAAAGTCATTGATAATATTTTAAAAATCTAAACATTTTCATAATCGTACTGCTCAAAATGGTTACCCTGGCTTTATTTTTGTTAATACAAACATGTCGGATAGTGCACTGATTATTCTTAGAAGAATGAGATGAGTAACAGAGCGCTTTTTGGACATGTTCTAAGTACCAATGAACAAATTACTTCAGCCAATGAAATGTGCAGAAATCACAAATGACAGATAGATATCATGTCCATGTGGAATAATTAGTGTGTTATCTAAAAGGTTTCTATTAATAAAGATAAAGCAGCATAACCTTTTGAGCAGCATGATAATAACTCTCCCTGGCTTATGCATAGAAAATCCTTAATTCACACAAGGAACAACCTATCAATTTAATAAAAAAAATATGGAAGTATACACTCACATTAATAGAGAAATCCTTAAAGTAATTGGCATTAAATTATACAATCACCTCTCTAAATACTTGAAGATATTAAAAACTGAATCAATATTCAAATATAAAATATAGAAGATGTTGCTTCAGAGTCAGTTCTACTTCTTTAAAAGGTTTCAGTTTTATTCCTCAATAAAGGCCAAATCGGTCATGTGACTGAGACATCATACTCAAATATAGAATTATCTTGATTGTATACCTGGAGCAACACATGTATTGTAGGTATCTGAATTTTAATTATTGTATAATTAGATTTCTTGACTACTTATGACAAACTTCTGCATTTTCCTCAAATTCCAATAGTACTGCATTCTTTTAATTACTTTACCTTTCCTTTTTGTTTTTCTTATTGATATATCCCTTATTATAAACCAATGATTAGAGAATTAGTAAAGTTACAATTACAAAATTAGAATTCAGCAAGATATACATTCTTTATATAAAAATGTTATTTATGTTTATATATAATAGTTTTATTACTACATCTTTGAATGTGATAACATGCACTTAAATGCTTTATAAGTGAGTAGAGGGAGGTAACAAAGTGACATAAAAAATAACATGATTAACATTTAGTACTACATATATTTGTCTAATCCTGTAAGACCACTAAAAAGTAGGTGATTTATCTAGGAATATTAATATTATAAAAAGATCTTAGAAAAAACATTTTATAGAAAGGCTTTATTTTTTAATCAATTGTAAACGGGATGGATGTCCATTATAAGCTTATAAAATGCTTTATTATCAGATACTCAACCCTATACTTCTTATATAAAAATGAGGCAGTACTTACCACTAAGAAATATATAAGGGTAAAAACTTCCTAAAGAGAAATAGTTTGCCATTGTTAAATTTTCACACAAGGTCGACGTGAGAAATCCTGCAAAAATTAAATAACATAATAAAACATAGAACTATGAAGTATTAAACATGTACTAATTTAGATGTTAAGGTTATACAATGGAGGGGTTACCTCACACATTGCATTCTAAATAAAGCTATTGTCCCTGAAGAAGGGATGCAGTGAAGGAACTACAGAAGGCTACAAGCTGCAGGCAGAGACATGTCATAAAAATGCATGGAAGCCCCTAGCATAATCAACTTGAAGATCTGCCTACTGATGAAGCTACTTGAAGAGGGCGATGAATGATTTGTCAACCAAGCAAATCTCTAATGCCCCAGGGAGTACTCTTTCCTTTGAGTAAGATCTGTACCATCTGTTCAACCTGCCATGAGTCAAGGAACATGAGGAACATCTGAAAGATATGCTTCTAGAAGAAAATGAAATGAAAAGGAAATTATGGAAAGGACACCAAGATAGATGAAAAACTACTCCAGTATTCACCTACCAACCAGGAGAGCCATGGAAAACTTAGGGTAGGAGTGGATGGTTGGTAGGAATTGAACTTGTGGCCTACCAAATGTGAGCCTCACATGTTACTGTCACATAATCTCACTCATCAACTTAAAATTTAATATTACAGCAGGATTAACATTAGGTGAACCATAGCATCCACAGTACTCAGGAATGGCCAGCTCCAAAGACTTACTAGGTGAGTGTTCTGTTAATTAGGGCAACTTGGCACATAGGGGCAACAGTATGCATATATAGGTATTTTACAAGAGTCCTGCAATGCTTGTCACTTAGTCCCAAACTTCAGAGGATCAACTTTTCAAGAAAACTAATACACCCACCCATTAATATTCTAAAAAGCCTATGCATCTTCACAATTTTCCTAAACTAACAATTCTAAGGAAGCAAATGAAAATGTTGCTATAAAAAGGAGGAATGTGTAAATTTCCGAGAACGTTCAATAAAGTCCAATATTGTGCCTAAATTAGTAGATATAACAATTAGTATAATCTGTAATAGATAATCTATTTTAGATTTTATTGTCTATTTTATTAATATAATTTAGTATAATCTGTAATGTGCTGCAAATATGTATATACCCTGTAAGATTGGGGCTGTCAAAGTGAAAGGTCAATGATTTAATTGATACTTCAAGGATAAAGTATCAAGATTTTAAAAGCAATAGTTTAATACATACATATTCTGCGGAATACCACAACCTAAAATAAGAGTGCTTATTATGAAGTAATTACAGTCAATTTCTTAATAGTAGTACAGACATTCTCTCTTTATTATATATATTGTGTTTGCAGGACTTCTGTCTCATAACATGGATGTCAAAATTTAAATGCACTTTCTGCAAGATGAATAAACATATACATTTAAGTTAATTGATCGAAATTAATCATTTATAGGCTAAGGTTTTGGATAGATATACATTCTTCATTTTATAATGGGTTCTTTAAAAAGGAAGTAAATGGTTTCAGAACAATTTGTAAAACTTCATTTTATCCAAGGCATGTTATTCATGTGTTCAGAATTACCTGTGTAGATTCCAAATGAACTCTATAGGTAGGACTTGCCACTCACACTGTTCTTATTTATAAGTACTATTTGAATATTGATTAATGTTAAGAAAAGACTTAAATTTTAAGAATAGTACAAAAAAGCAATGTTAATGGTACCAGAGATTATACCAATAAGTGATAACAGAAATTTGCAAAATGTATTTTTTTGTTTTCTACTGTGTTAAAGAAGTTGAACATATTTAGGTAATAATTCCATTGAAATGTGTGATCACTTGGTGTTTCTGATGAACAAACTATAGTTTAGTTCAAATAACAGGATAACACAATAATGCCAACATTTAAATAGGGATTTTATTAAAAAAATTAACGTTCTAATTAAAGTCCTCTATTACAGTATACTTAAATGTATGTAATTCCAATGAATATAGCACATTACTAAAAGTATAGACCATTTGTGGAATTAACTTTTGCAAATAGAAAAACAAAATAGCTTTAATATTAAACTACATAGATGGAAAATTTTTGTTTGATAGGGTGTTTCATGAACATTCACATGTTTTAATAATTATGATACTTATGTATTTTTAGCAATAATGATGTTAATTACATTTGAAATGTCTCTTTGTCTTTCTCCCTCAACATTTATATGAGGAATAGATCCGGAGAATTTAGGGGACAAAAGTATCTGAACATTTATCTGAACTTTTAATACAAGTTTTATGAAGCATTAGTCTAAAATCATCTAATACATATTTGGTGCACACTGATAGTAGCTTCCACTCTTAAAGTCATGCTTACAACGAGCTGATAAAACATCTCTGAGGAATCACAGGATGAGCTGTAAAGAGAGCAGATAGAGTTGGGCTGTTTCTGATATGGGGCAATACTATTCTAAAACATCTTACAAATACTCAATTGATAGCAGATTAAAGACTCTTAGAGGGCCAACAGTTACTATGTACTATTCACATTGTTGCAGTGAAATCATTTCTTCTAGATCATGTGCTCTGTGATTTGTGACAATGCATGCTAATCTTGGTCTACCTCTTCCTATTCTCCCATCTGTTTCCATCTCTTGGGCTTGTATTGCTTTTCTTCATTTATCCGTATATTATATATGTCTATACCTTTGAGCAGACATGCCTCAATGTATCTGTTAGAGTTTTTTTTTCTGTTTCACTTCTTGCAATTTCTAGTCACACAAGGGAAATTAATAGATTAAATCACATATTTACTGTATTGTTTTTTTTATTCTGTGAAATACACAGGCAAATTTTACATTCAGGATTTTTACTACCTGAAAATTTTAACAAAATGTGAAATAAATCAGTTTTTATAAGCAAAACTGGTAAAATGAAATAAAGTCACCAGTTGCAGAAAGGACAGAATAAAATTTGATTGATAGATGTTTGATTTTTCATGTCTTTTCTTCATTCATAATTCCTGTTAAGACACATTTCAGAGGAAAAAGCACAGTGCTTATATTAATTGGCATCTTTTCTTGGAATTGACAAAAAGTTTCCAGATATGTTTGTAATCCTTTAGAGAATGGAAGTGGATGGGGATGGTATTATATCATTCTAGTGACTGTAAGTCAGATAGGTAAGTCAAATCATTTCAAACAAAATCGTTCAGTTCTCTGATCCAGTGAAACTGGAATTCAGCATTTGTCAGTGTGACATGTTTCTTGCGCCAGTTGTCTGACCAAAATAACCAAGATTTTGACCTTGTGTTAAATAGGCATAGAGCTATAACTTGTTTTAAGTAAGAAGCAACTTGTGGTAGTTACAGGAGGAGCATGTTTCCATTAGGTTTCTATGGTAATATCCATCCACTGTTGCTCTAGCTAGCAAGTATCCATCACCATCCTGTATCTTTGCCAACAAACTGAACTTTGTGGTGTAATATATGAGAGATATGCCAACTATAGCATATGCATTTTACTGCTAAATCAGCTTTCTAATACAAACTGGCAAAGCTGTTCTCCCACTTCTATGCTGTAGAACTGTCCCAGGTCACTTTTTGTTTAAATGCTGCTGTAGAAGTTCCTGATGCACTAGAGAGTTTTTCTAAGCTGGTGGTCATGTATGAGTTATGGTTTTTCTGAGTGATGCTTGATGATTTCTTGAGGTCAGTGTGAAAGTAGGTTGACTTACTGAACATCCCATGATCCTTCAATTTCACATTGGTATCAGAAACATTGATTAGAGGGTTAATAATCTTCTGTAGATTTGTTACACGTACACATCTAATCTCTTGATGCTATGTGATACAGTGAACCCATAAAACCATTCATTCTGTTCTCTAAAATAATGTTTTGCTGATGCTACAAGTGTGCTCCACATCATAGGTAGCATTATAGTGTCTACAGTTCCAGAAGACATTTTCCTGGGCTTGTCCAGATACTTTTGATTGCAAAAGGTACATATGAATGAAAAACAAGAACAGTACAAATAATTATAACTTACCAAAACACATGCCACTGAAGCCTTGTAGACTTACAAGTATTATCATTGTGTATATATCACCCTGGCACATAACTCCAAACACATAAAAAGAGAAAAATAATATCAGAAACACCTGAATGAGCATACACAGTGCTTGCACCAACACATGTGATGCCAGAATTTCAGTGGAAGATACACCTGTAACAGAAAGGTTGACACTGTAAAATATAACAGAAAGATAGATTCAGTAATAATTTGACATGTTTGAACATTGAGAGTAATAACATTATAAATTGAACATTGTTTAGGTTTACTCTATCTCACATCTTGCTAGTAAGTGCTTAGCTAGTTGTTATTTGTCACACACATTTACATAATTCAGATAAAAGCCCAGTAAGCTGGTAGAGTAGCATTTTTACAGTGCATTAAAATTTTTCAAGTTACCTCCCTTATTAAAGAGTTGCTACCATTATAGTAGCATTAAAGTTTTCAAAAAACTGAAACTATTTAATTGCTTTACAAATTTAGGATTTTACACAATCATCTTCCATGAGTGAATGAACAAACAAACAAATACATGAATAATATATTTATAGACATTTACATTACATTAATTTTGTAATATGTTCCAATGTTATAGGAGTGTTTGTTTTTAGCACCTTACACAACCAATTAAATAAAATAGATACATAAAATAGATATTTTTCTAAATATACTGTCACCCGGGCGTTGGAACACCCTATGGAAGCAGCTGAGAGCGGAAGACAGGGGAGGTCCATGTTAGCCACGCCTCCCCCTCTTCCGTCTTATAGTGGTGACAGGGATGGCTGGGGGAAAAAACATGATTGTGCGGTCTGTTTCTCTTCTACCTGTGTTCTGGAAATTACGGGATCTTTCATCTACTGGAACCTTCCCGTGGAAGCCAGAAGGCGGCGATATTCCTATAAAAAGGGGCTGCCGGAGCGAAGTGAAGTGAGTTAGTCAGTTAGTCAGTGAGCGAGGAGACAGACACAGTTCTTGGTGTAAGGACACAGTGCTAGTGAGAAGACCGTACGTAATTACGAGTGCAATTGTAACGGACGAACTGGTGAATCGTAATTGTGTGCATTACGTAATTTTATGTAATTGGCAAGTGTTTAACTGTAAGTCGGTGGAAATAAGTGGTGAAATTGGACTTTTCATTTCACAAACCCACAAAGTCACAATACATTTTATCAAAAGTTGGACAAGCAGCATTTCATTTTTTGCAAGAGAGATCATTTTTCCATTCCTGTTCATTTTTCTTCTTCATTATCTCTATTATGAAATTCTTTCTCTGCTTTAATGATTTTCCTACACCACTTTTTTCTTATGTTTCTAACATAAGAAAAATAATAATTTCCAACATAATTTTTAAGGGATTCTTTTCTACTAATACCAACACTTTAATTTCAAAATTTCTATGTGTAATTTTCCCTCTTCTTATTCTGTAATTCCTTTCTCCATACTTTAGTTTCTGTAAATTGTGGTGCATTGTAATTTATGTCTGTATTTCCACACAAAATGGACACAAAAATTTCTACTAAGGCAGTTTACAGTATAATATTTACCTGCTACAATACTTCTGTCCCAGACTCCTTCATGTCTTTCTGTGATGATGATAGTTGCTGTCAATGTAGTTGCAAGGAAGAAAGCCATGCTGCAAGGGAGATACAAGTAATTCCTAAGTACATATACCTCCTTTATTTTGGAGTTAGAGATATGAGTGTGCATATTTCAACTGTAACTCATGGTGTTAAGCTGAAACATAAGTTCCTGTACCATTTTCCTCCAAAGTGAATGTTTGTATAAATAAAAAATAAAATTGATCAAAATTTTGATTGCAAATATGTCATCACACATATATAATTTACTTTTGCAATTAGAATAATGAGGTAGGGCTAGAAAAGATGATATTTATTTACCATATGTTGCTAAGATTCATTTAGCCACAAAATAACGGGAAAAGATTTGTTCCCAGTATGTGTATTGCAGTAAAGTTGCAGGCTTACATTTGGCAATTCTGCAACATCGTTGTTCATTTAGAATTATAGATCAGGAATGTAAACAGTAAACCTACCTGCCGCGACACTTGGTGCAACAGCAGGTTCTATTAGTGTTTCAGATGCAAAGCTGACTACAATACTCATGAAGCGCAACACTTGGATAAGTTACCCAAGAGGAGAATTCCAAACCCAAGAGTCATAGCAAAGAGTCCAACAGAGTACACTTTGAGCATCTATAGTAAATAGACATCGTGTTGATGTTGTAGTTATTGACCATTAATAAATTCCCTGTTTAGCAAATATGTGGCATTGATTTAATTTTATACAATGCACCTAAATGAGGTATTTCCAACATTAATAGTTAACTTTATTATCCTGATCAACTTATGCATAGCTTCTTATACAGCTCTTTGTTTATGTCTTGTGAATAAGATCGAATAGCTTAAAAGAAAACCACCCCATTGCTTGTTTGTAGTAGTAGTAGCTGATATATAGTAGCTGCATTTATTTCATCCCATGCGGCATCAAAGCTTTCCCTTTTGACTACACCTCCTCACATGTAAGCAATTATAAGGGTTTTCCACCCTTAAACATATGGGGTGGTCCTTCTTAATACGTTCACCAAGTTAGAGCGCTGTTGCAATATTTTTCATGTGTCCTCAGAAATTAGCTTAGAAGCAAACGTGCTTCCTATGTGTGTTAATTAAGCTTATATTTATAGAAGTTACATAGTGTTTTACTTAGTGTAGTTAGTGTAGTTTTATAAATTTATTAGTGTTTAATGGCTATTGGCATTTAGCACTTGCATAATTTAATGAAGATGTGGAGACCGTGGAAATCGAACCTAACATGGTTGTAATAACATGGATTTCATTCATACTCGTAATATATACCTAACAGTATTTCTAACCTTTCTCGAGTTCTAAAACATTTATGACATTTAATTATTATGTGGAATGTACGTGATTATTTATTTAAATTTTGTTTGACAGAAGGGCCACCCACAAAAAAAAAAAAAAATACCTGCTTAACTTTAATCAAACTTGTAAAATTAACAGACTTCCTTGCAAGAAAGCTTCCAGCATTTAAAAAAAGTAATAAAGTTTCCTTACTAGTTTTTCTTTAATTCCTTGGTTAGTTTTTTTATTACTTTTGAAGTATTTATTACTTTGTTAAATCAACTGAAATTCACCACCTGTAGCTGCCATAGAATATAAGAAAATGTTTTAGGACAAATTGACTCACGATTGTAATAAACAAAGCTCTACACAGCACAGTGGTGTCGTTGAAGGTGAACCTCCTCCTCAGAGGAGGGGCCTTCGACGTTTTGCCATTTCGGGACATCATCCCTTACTGGCATGATGGTGATTGTTTAATGATATGACGGTGGGTGGATGGTGGCGGATATTATTTAAGGGTTGATTGGTTTATTTGTTGGAGGTGAAATGTAATGAACATCTGGAGGGGATTGTATGGGCCTATGGTGGTGCAAGCACTAGTCTGGGTCGCTTGTAGGTTTCACCGGGGTCTAGGTCATATTCACCCAGACCGCGGATTAGGCTGTTGAAGCTTGAAGGGAGCTTGTTATAAAAATTTTGTGATAGGTTAAGGATGTATTCTGTGATTTTTGGGAAGGAGAGATCTGCATGGATATTGTCGTTTGGAATGTACCAGTCGGAAGCGGTTCTGTAGGACTTGTAGCTTGTAGAGATGAGATTTTGCTGCAACTCCCCAGACTGTGCAAGCATAAGTTAGTGCAGGGCGGAGTATTTGTTTATAAATGAGCAATTTGTTGTGCAGGCTCATTGTAGATTTCCTATTTATCATGGGATATAGCATGGCCATCCTTCTGGACACTTTGTTTGCCACAGTGGTGATGTGCTGTTTCCACGTCAGACGCCAATCCAGGGTTACTCCAAGGTATGTAGCCTCCGAGAACCATTGTACTTCCTCTCCAGCCAGGCGGAGATTGGGTACGTCTTGTAGAGTACGGCGGGTGAATGTGACTGCTTGAGATTTTGTGACATTAATCTTCAAGCGCCAAGTGATGAACCAGGCAGATAGCATGTCAGCGTAACGCTGCGCCTTGGTTACGGCATTAACGTGTCGTTTAGATGAAACCGTTAATGCGGTGTCATCAGCGAATAGATAGAGGTTACAGCCTATTAGGGTGGGGAGGGTGTTTATATAGGTGAGGAACAGGAGGGGACCAAGGACACTGCCTTGTGGTACCCCTGCTTGAATACCATAGGGTTGAGAATGGATGTCGTCCCCGGCGACGACAAAGGAACGGTTTTTAAGGTAGGTGTTGATGAGTTTTATAAGGTATGCTGGGATATTGTAGTGGATGAGCCGATGGATGAGGCCGTCATGCCACACCGAGTCGAATGCTCGAGAGATGTCTAGGAATAGTGCTGTAACGTAATGCCGATTATTAAACCCGCGTATTACATCGTCCACGAGGCGGAGTAACTGGTGAGAGGTGGAATGTTGACGTCGGAAACCAAACTGCTCGGGTCGTAGCACATTGTGTTGGTCCAGCAGATGTTGAAGGCGGGCCTGCAACACCTTCTCGAAGATTTTACTGATGGCCGGCAGCAGACTGATGGGTCGGTGACTACTAATGTTTTTGGGGTCCTTTCCTGGCTTAGGAATGGTGATGATCCTAGCGTGTTTCCACGCAGCAGGGAAATGAGCTAGTTGTAGTAGGCTGTTGAACAGGTGGACTAACAGTATTATCCATGCTGCTGGTAGTGCTTTAAAAGCAGCATACGGCAAGTTGTCATACCCTGTTGCTTTATAGGGGCGCACTTTAGTCACAATACACCTCACTTCTGCGACTGTTGTTAAATGCACATCGTCCGCATTAAAGGGAGTGGAAAGAAAAGCTTCAACACGTTCGACTATTTCATCAGAGAGCTCCTGATCATGAGATTCTGCTGGATGAAAAGTGGAGGCTAGATGTTCAGCCATTAAATCCACTTTTTCTCTCGTTGACTCTGCTGTCCTTCTGCCATCGGTAAGAGGTGGATCAGAAGAAGGTATTCGCAGCAGCGCCTTGGACATGCGCCAGAGTGATTGGTCCTGCGGATCAAGAGCGCATAGACGGCGTTCCCACTCGTCATTCCGGAAGTCAGCGAGCTCTAGTTTGACTAGGTGTTGTAGTCTGTTCCACTCCCTTTTGTGTAAGGGATTACGCGTGTTTTGAAACCGACGCCTAGCTTTGTTTTTATCAGCTATTAACTTCCGTAGTTGTGAGGGAAGTGGCTTCTGGGCACTATAGAACTTGCGCCGTGGTGGAGTGGCTTCAGCCATTGCTTGTGCCATTGTAGAGGTGATAGTTTTTGCTAGGTTATCGGCTTCATCTACGCTGGTGCATGGTGTAACCTCAGCTGATTTTGTTGCCATTATCTTTGCATACATGCTCCAATTAGTCAGACGAGGATTCGGAATATTTGGTGGAGCCTTGGCTGTTGCCCTGGCTTGGTATAGAAAAAGGACGGGGTAATGGTCTGAAGAAAGTTCCGGGATGGTAAGGATTTTTGGGTGACCTCGAATATGCTGGAGGATAGCAATATCCACCCAGTCAGGTGGTCGGCGATCACCGTAAGTTATGGTTGGTGATGATGGAGCAAGTACTACGAGGTTCCGCCGTTCCAGGTAGCGTTCCAGCACCATGCCTCTGTGATTTCTGATTGTGGAGTTCCACTGTGGACTTTTGGCATTTAGGTCACCCATGGCAATTGTTTGGGCTCCTGTGGAAAACACTGCGTCCAAATCGCCCTGCGATATTGGTCTGCCAGGAGGAATGTAGAGGGAGAAGATGTTTAGAGGCCCTCTATTTGTGGTCAACTGTATACCAGTTGCTTCGAGAGCCACTGTGGTTGCCAGTTGTAGCCGATGATGTGGAATGTTGCGGCTTATGTAGATGGCCGTACCACCATAACCATCTGCTCGGTCGGTGCGATGGCTGAGCATGCCAGGGATGGAGGCCTTCTGGGCACTAGAAAGATGTGTTTCTTGCACCAGAAGAATCTGGACTTTGTTTACCGCTATGAAGTTTGAGACTTCAGTTAACTTGTTCCGGATACCATTGGCATTCCAGGAACAAATTTTGAGTCCAAGGAGGTCTGGTATCCTATTAGTCCTGTCTGCCATATCGTCCCATAAAGATGAATACAGTGTGGACTAATATGGTTTCGGGTGGAATATTTTCAGGACGCTGTACCAGAGCTTCGGCTAGGACGGTAGCAAATTCCGGTTGGTGATGGGCAGGGATCCTGCTCATCAGATTTAGGAACTGAGTATCAGGGATGGTGGGTTTTAGCAGGGGTTTGCTTGGAATGGTGGTGGTGGGCGGGATGTGTGCCGGCAGGCGCTGCTGGGCTGGTTGCCTCAATCCACTGTTGGAGGGACGTGGACGCTGCACGTTCTCCTTCTGGGCAGCTGGTCGGGCACTTCCAAGGCGATCTGGGTTGCTCCCCGACATGACGTGTTGTTTGGGGGGCGTCGTCTCATCAGCTACAACTCTGGTTGTGTGGTTTGGAGCGACTTTTTGTGTGTTACCCGGGCAACTAACCAATGGTTGCTGCGGGGTGTTATGTTGCTTGGTTTTCAGCGCCTCTGCATACGAAGAGTGCTGGATTCTGTTAACAGGCGGCAGGCCTGGGTATCTGGTGCCCTTGAAGGCTTCCTTTGGAAGGCCCATTCGGTTTGGCACCTTTGGTGCAGCGTCGAATCTACTTCTCTGCCCATTTTTATTGAGCAGCATTTCTACTCTGGCTTCCTGCCATACAGGGCATTTGGCATACCTGCAGGAGTGTTCTCCGCCGCAGTTGTAGCATGTGGGTTTTTGGTTGGCTAAGCCCACTTTAGGACATTCTGCCCTTTTGTGTCCTGATTCACCACAGAAGGAGCAGACAGGTTCCAGCCGACATCCAGCAGCACTATGTGTAAACTGCTGGCAGTTTGTACATTGCAGGGGTTGCGCCGGAGGACGATAGGATTCCACGCGGATGATGGCGTTGAACATCCTCGTCTCCTTGTATATGGCTTGAAAGTTGCCTTCTTTCCGTAGAGCAACTCGGAAGTGTGGAAGTGGTTGAGGAGTTGGACTACGATTTTATCGCAGTTGTCCGACCCTCTCCACTGGATAGTTAAGACCCTTGAGCATTGTGGTGACGTCTGCCTCTGTGATGTCCATGGGCAGATCCTTCAGGGTGACATATAGTAACTTCTCCTCAGGCAAGAGAGTAGTAAGAAATTGTACGCTACTCTCTGTGAGAAGTTTACGGAGCGCCCGGTGGTCTTCGGGCGTCTCTGGTAAGAAGGCAACAGTACCACTCATGTTTCGCACAGAGTACTTTAAGCTGGGATGTTTGTCAGCAAGAAACGATGTGAGATCCCGTGCTTTGTTGGGGTCTCTCAGGAAAATTGGTGTTGTCCTGTTAGATCGATTGACAGGAGCAGTGTTTGTGGTAGTTGTGGGCAGTGCCTGTGGTGCTGGAGTAGGAGTTGCGGTGGCAGATGAGTCATCATCCATTGGGGTGTCTGCAACTTGATTGCTGCATCTGCGCCGCTTGGTGTTGACTCCAGTTGAGGTTGATGCTGTGGGCTCTTCAGGGGAGAGAACAGCATAGGTGTTGGAAGTGTCAATTTTTGTGGTAGTTGGGGCTTTCTCTGGTTTGGCAGAGCGCTTAGTAACAGCGTGCCAAGTTGTAGTAGAGACTGCCTGCGTATGTTTGCGTATCAGTTCTGTAATGGCACTGACACGGTTTCTGTGAGCCATGTATACCTGGAACTCAGCAATTGCGATGGTTTCGCTGGTTCCCAAGGCTGATTGCACTAGCTCATCAGCCTTGTTTAAGTACAAGTTCCTTGCATCTAGCTCCTTAAGGAGAATGGCATATACTTCACTCGCTATAGGTAGCGACGGATTGGTGATTAAGTCTTTACCTAGGAAGGTGCGGATATCACCGCCTTCTAGATAATAAAGGATGGAGGCGTCAATTGTCTCGGTAGATCTGGCGTTTTCTGCATCCATTTCTGTTGTGTATTAGCAGCCAACAGGAAGCAGTAATACAACCACCAATCAGGGCGCGTGCGGCAAATGGATTGTCCAATCACGACACCCAATGTAGACGCCAATCACAGGCAGTAATATAACAACCAATCAGGGCGCGTGTGGCAAATGGAATGTCACTTCTCTTCGAGACTTCGAGGAGTAAACATCGTTCAGCGAGCACCGCAGCAAGGCCAAACCAGCCCTTCGTAGGGCTTGGCCCTTGCCTACCAGCGCTCATCGCCGAGAATTTGCGGATCCAGTTTGATTGCTGCTCCGCAGAGACAACAACATCCAGCCTGCGAGTCTACAAAACTTCCTTCTAGACTACCAGGAAGAGCACAAACAGCACTGTAATTGGGTAGATTAGCAAGGCCGCAGCCAACAGTCCCCTGGACTGGTTTTTAGGCGCCTTTCGGGGTAGGCCCTCTGCTCTTCGAGCTTCTTAGCGCCCTAGACGTGTTTTTTTTCTTCTTCTGTCATTCTTATTTCCTCTACTCTATCTTTCACCTCCCCCAACACACAGACGGACGATTGACATACAGACACCTGATTGGCCTTTGCATTCTCAAATGTCATTGGCCAATATGGACCCAGCCAGCAGCACCACCACCACTGCCTCGTACACGGAGGTAGACTACTATCTCCTAGGCGGAGATATACGCTCATTTTTGGGGAAAGAGCTCATCACAAACCCATCGATACCAATGAGCCAAGCATGCCATGACATGCTTCAGCTGGAGCTTCGTGCCAGGCAGAAGTACCTGAACAAGGCTGACGAAAGCCTCATAAACACCGCTAAAGTCAGCAACACCATCGCCATCTCAGACTTCCGAGTCTACGTGGCCCACCGCTCCAGAATTGAGGCTATCCTAAATCTCCTCACGAAGCACGACCACAGCAGTGCTTCCACATCATGGCAGACAGTGAAAACGAGGACCGCAAAAACGTCCCAAGCTGCTCCTTCCACCACCATAAAAACCACCACCAGCAACAAGTTTGCGCCTCTTGGAGCGGGTCTCCCTGATGAACCCGCTTCATCACAAAAGAAGCGTAAGTGCTCCACAGACTCACATCAACCACAACCAGAGCAGATGGAGGAAGATAATCATGCTCCTGCAACTACACCAGCTGTAAACACAACACAGCAGACAGTTCCTACTGCAAGGGCTAGTCGTCCAACACCCATTTTCCTGCGCAATCCCGCAGATGCCAGGAAAGTACTATCATCTGGTGTGTCAGCAGAATACACCATTAAGAACCTCCGTGGTACTGTGGCTCTCTTACCTGCCACGGCCAACGACCATCATCGACTTAGGCGTCATTTAGAGGAGCAGAACATTGAAGCTGTCACCACTCTGCTCTCTGAGGACCGTCACCTGCATGTGACAATCAAAGGCGTGCCTTCCTTTGTTACGGAAGAAGAAGTGCGAGACCACCTCGTAGCAAAAGGCTACACTGTAGAGAGGGTCGCACAACTGACCACCAGAGGTCCTAAACCTCAACCACTTCCACACTTCCGCGTGGCACTCCAAAAGACACCAACAGTGCGTGAGATCTATAAAGAGACGCACATGTTCCACGCCACAGTGAGAGTGGAGTCATATAAGCCACCACCAAGACCACAACAGTGCACAAACTGCCAGCAGTTTACCCACAACTCAGCTGGATGTCTACTCCAACCAGTCTGTGCTTTCTGCGGCGAGGTTGGACATAAGCGTGCCAACTGTCAGAGACTCGGCATCCAGGGAGCTACTCCTCGATGCTACAACTGCGGGGACTCCCACTCCTGCAGATACGCAAAGTGCCCAGTCTGGCAAGAGGCACGAATTGAGTTGCTGGCAACAAAGGACGGGCAAATGTCCAAGTATAATGCCAAACCCAGGGTTCGTCACAACACAGAGCTGCCCAGGGAAGCCTTTAGCGGAGCACGATATCCTGGACTGCCACCGCGTACTCCAATACAGTACCCGAACTACGCAGCTGCAGTGACTAACACAGTCAGTCCAGCTCCAGTAGCAGACAAGGTGCCGGAAGAGCAACACCTGAAGCCACCGCAATCCTCTTCCTACACAGCTCCAACTGCAACATCCACACCGCCTTCCATGCCCCCACGGCCAGCCTCAACCAAGACAAGACAGCCTCCGGCGCCCAGACCACCTAGGGCAGAAAACCCGGAACCGCTGCGGCCTGCTCCTACCACCAATAAATCAACGTCTCATCCTACCATTCCAGATGAGGCGTTCCTCAACACCATGGGACAGATTCCCATTAACCTGCAACCTCTGTTTGCCGCATACCTGGCTGAGGCCCTGAGAACTCGCCCCTCCAAAGTTCATCCCTATACCATCTTTGTTCATGCCGTCCTCACCTTCATGATTAATAATGGCTGTTAGAGGGGGAAATACTACAGATCTTCTATCCCTCAAAGTTTGCTACTGGAACGCTAATGGACTTAGACGGAAGTTGCACGAAACCTCCAACTTCGTAGCAGAGAAAGGGGTGCATATTCTACTTGTGCAGGAAACCCATCTGTCTGCGAATATCAAAGCCCGAATACCTGGCATGACGTGCTATCGCACAGACAGAGCAGATGGTTATGGTGGCACCGCCATCTATGTGCGCCGCAACATTGCCCATCACCCATTGGTCACCCCACAGACGCCCAACCTGGAAGCTACAGGTGTACAGGTGGACACACACAGAGGGCCTCTTCATCTTTACTCCGTTTACATCCCTCCCGGCAAACCCATAGTTGCTGGCGAACTGGACCAACTGTTCACTTCCACTGCTGCCACCCTGGCTATGGGTGACTACAACGCCAAAAGTCCAGCCTGGAATTCCAACATCAGAAACGCGCGAGGAGTAACCTTGGAGCACTACGTCAACAACAGATGCCTCGTGGTACTCTCACCCTCATCTCCCACAATTCACCATGGTGATCGCAGCCCGCCGGACTGGCTAGATATAGCCTTAGCTAAAAATGTCCGATACCATCCACGGCTCTTTACCCTTCCCGAACTATCTTCTGACCACTATCCTGTCCTCTTATTATTTCAATCTCGTCCAAATTTCAAGGCAAAACGCCTCTTACCAAACCCCCGGCGCACCAACTGGGAGGAGTTCAGTGAGATAATGGCAGCAAATCCACCGGCTTTCAATAGATGTGAGACCACCAATGACGCTGACGCTGTGCTCATGAAAATTTCATCCAGCATCACGGATGCAATTACCAGGGCTACACCACCTACCCGCAACACCCATGGCACAGTCCGGAAGCTCCCTCGCCACCTGCGCGATCTAATCGCAGCAAAAAATAAGGCTCGGCGTAAAGCACAGCACTCAGGTTGTCCCCTGGATCGCAGGGAGTATAATAGATTGAGGCGTAATCTCAAACTAGAGCTACAAGAGCATGCCAATGCAGATTGGGAACGCCGGCTCTCTACCCTGGACACAGAAGACCAGTCTCTCTGGAGAATGTCCAAAGCTCTCTTACGCCTCCCGGCTCAGGACAAACCTCTTCGCCATGGTCACACCATAGCACAGTCTGCCAGAGAAAAAGTGGGACTGATGGCCACTTATCTGGAAACCACTTTCCATCCAGCTAACACCTGCAATCAGGACCACATCCAGCAAACTAACGAGGCAGTTAGGGCATACCTCTCCCGACCACATGATCAATGAACAACCCCCACCCACAAACCTGACTGAACTGCAACAATGCCTATCCTCTGTCCAACCATTCAAAGCAGCAAGCTACGCCAACATTCCATACAAGGCGCTACAACAACTACCAAACTGCTGGAAGAAAGCCTTAGTCAATCTCTTCAATGATCTGCTACGACTGGCATACTTCCCGACCATCTGGAAACATGCCAAGGTGATCACCCTCCCGAAACCAGGAAAGGATTCCTCCACTCCGGAGGGTTATCGACCTATAAGCTTGCTCCCCAGCTTGAGCAAGATCTTCGAGAAAGTCATCCAATCTCGACTTAACGAATCATTGGAGACACTTGAGATTCTAAGACCAGAGCAGTTTGGTTTTAGGAGGCAACATTCCACAGTCCACCAACTTCTCCGCCTAGTGGATCACATCATCACTGGCTTCAACAACCGCCACTTCGTCGTAGCCCTGCTTCTTGATCTAACACACGCCTTCGACTCTGTCTGGCATGCAGGCCTGCTCTATCGCCTTATACAATATAACATTCCTTCTTACCTTATTCACCTTATCAATACCTATCTCCATAACAGAACCTTCAGTGTCACTATTGAGGAAGTCGCTTCTGACACCTTTCCAATTCACGCCGGTGTACCTCAAGGCAGTGTCCTTGGACCCGTTCTCTTCCTCATCTACATAAACACCCTGCCATCCTACCTCAGCTGCACGCTTTACCAGTTTGCGGACGACACTGCGATCGCCACCAGTTCTGTACGCCATGAACTTGCAGTGCGTAGACTACAAAAATATGCGGACCAACTAACAACCTGGTTCAACACCTGGAGGCTTAGTGTAAATCCCACAAAATCACAAGCCATCACCTTCACCAGGAGAAGGGAAGACAACGTCCCGGATCTACGCATTGCTGGCAGTTCTGTTCACTGGGCAACACAAGTAAAATATCTCGGCGTCATTCTTGACAACAGGCTCACATGGCAACCGCACATAGAATATGTGCACAACAAGATCTCCCGTAGGATGGCCCTACTCTATCCCCTCTATCATCGCAATTCCTGCATGTCCCTTCACAATAAACTCTTGCTCTATAAGCAAGTCCTTCGTCCCGCCATTACCTATGCTTGCCAAGTATGGGGCATTGCTGCCAAAAGACACTTCAAAAGACTACAAGTCCTCCAAAACCGTTTCCTCAGGACATCGGTTAACGCTGGCTGGTATATTCCAAACGTGAATATTCACCGTGACACATTCATGCCCACCCTACGTGACTATATTCTCTCTCTATCACAAAAATTCTTCGACTCTCTCCCGCAAAGTTTCAATACTCTCATACGAGGTCTCGGAGAGTATGACATAGACCCTGGCGAAAGCTACAAACGACCAAGACTTCTCCTCACCAACTGAAATCACCCAATCTTCAAAATTTATCAAACCATCCCCTTTCCCAATATCACACTCTATCTTCTAATAAATAAAAAATAAAAAATTCACAAACACTATTCCACCATTTTACCACCACCTGCTCTTAACCACCACCTTTCTACCAGCAAAGGACCTAGTCCTGGCACGGAAACAGTCAGGAAAGCACCGCCTGCAAGGCGGCCAACTTCCCAGCGACGCGTACCCGTGGAAATGGAATGTCCAATCACGACACCCAATGCAAAAGCCAATCACAACACTTCACAACCTAAAAGTAGTTGCACTGATTTTTGCACGCAAGGACCTTCACGCCCTACTGCACTTTAGTTTCTGTCTAATGCACTTTTGTACTATGTGTAAGAAAAGGTTTAACGTATATTTAACTTACACATCGCTAAATACCACTTCTGAATTATTACGTGCAAATGTAAATAGCACATCTTGTTACGCGGCACTTATAAGTTGTAGCCTCCACTTACTGCCGGTTTTCACAACGATGCACTATTTGTTGTCAGTACTGCTGCATTATGGGCACATGTTGTTCCACTGTTGCACTATTATGGTCCGGATTACCCGTTATTGATGCACTAATTACGCGCACTATACGTACACTATATTACGCGATTTTTGCTCACTTTACATCGAGCGCATAACAAACACGTCCGTTCACCACGGATATCCACACTCGACTGAAACAAAGCTCTAACGTGCAATCTTTGCTTATAAATTATTGTCACCCTGGCGGTAGGCTCGCGAAGCCGATAAAAAAATTATGGCCGATCGTTACCGGAAGTGAGAGACAGCTGAATGTAGTTTTTGTAAAATAAACAGTTTCAGGTTAGCTAGCAAAAGGTAATGGTGAACAGTGTATTTCGAGGAGAATAAAGTGTAGTTTTTGTGTTTTTGTAACCTCGTTTTATTATTTCACGAACCCACAAAGTCACAACTGGTGTCAGGAAGCGGGATAACTACATCACCGAACATTATGGCCATGGAATCGGTATTGGAAATGCTTTTGCAGAAGATGAACGAATTAACAGCGAAGTCGGAAGCGGCAAATAACAACTTGGCCGCGAAGATGAATGAGTTAACAACAAAAACAGAAGCGGCAAATAACAACCTGGCCGCAGAGTTGAAAGAAATAAAGACCGAATTGACCACAGAAATGAAGGCAGCGAACGACAGTCTGGCCACGGAAATGAAGGACGCGAACGAGGTCCTCGCCGCCAAATTTGAGGAACAGTTGGCCGGCGTGAGGGATGACGTGACGGAGCTGGGCAAGCGGATGGGCCAAGTGGACGAGCGCCTCGAGGACCTGGCGAACCGCTTCAATGACCTAGAGGAAAAGGCCGACAATAACGCCAAGTCCCTGAACGCCATGGTTGAAGACGTCGAAGACCTCGCGAACCGCGTAAACAACCTGGAGGGAAAGGCCGACAGCAGCGTCAAGTCCCTGAACGCCATGGTGGAGGACGTCGTCGGCAGGAGACTGAAGGATTTGAAGGCTGACGCACCGGGACGCGACACAACATCGGCGCGCGTCAAACCCCCGAAATATGACGGCGCGTCAACATTCGAGGTCTTCCGCCGCCAGTTCGACACAGTGGCCAAGCACAACAGATGGTCACCGGAGGAGGAGGCCACACAGTTAATAGCCAGCCTCCAGGGACGGGCCGCGGAAATCCTAAACGCGGTGCAGACGACGGCGGCGCCCAAGGACATCTGGGAGGCCCTGGGAATCGCTTCGGGAACCACCGCTTAGCCGCAGCATACCGCAGCCAGCTAAAGGCAAGGTCGCAGCAGCCGGGGGAGACGCTGCAGGAGTTCGCCATAGCGATCGAGCAGCTGGCTAGCAAGGCCTTGGTTGACCTGCCATTGGAGTTCGTATCAAGGGAAGCCGCCTACAATTTTGTCGACGGGGTACGGGACGCGGAGATTCGTCTCAACGGAGAAGAGGTTATACTCCGTCCACCAGAAGAGTGCCTTGGAATTTGCAGGGTCGTCTTGAGCGAAGACGTGGTTGTCCCCGCGAGGAGCGAAGTGATAGTGACGACGCGACCGGAAGGCCAGACAGCAGGTGGGGTTCAGAGGCAGCAGGAGTACGGCTTCACCTCGGAACATCGCAGAGGGAAGAGTCACGGTAACGCGGACGCTATGTCCCAAAGACCCTGTCCAGAAGAGTGCGGCCAATGCACAAGAGTGGAGGGGAAGGAGCATGCTGCAGCAGTTCGAGTAGTCACGGCAGTGCCTGCGGATGGCTGGGATAGCGCAGGCCCGAGGAGGGAGCAGCTGGCGGACGCAGACTTGGGGCCACTCTTGAGGGATGTGGAGAACCCGGTGGACCACCTCCACGACATGCACGAGATGGCTCGCCAGAACATCCAGAAGGCGAGCGACCGCATGAAATCCCGATACGACAGGCAAGCCAACAGCCAAGGGTTTCAGCAAGGTGACCTGCTCTGGTTGTACCGCCCGACCCGGACCAAGGGACGCTGCCCGAAGCTTCAGCAGTCATGGCAAGGACCGTACCGTGTGGTGAAGAGGCTTAACGACGTGGTCTACCGCATCCAGAAGGTGCCCCGAGGAAAGATGTTGGTGGTACACCTGGATCGCCTGGCCCGCTACGAAGGCGCTGTTCGGGACGACCAGCCTTGAGGAGGGAGCAGTGTCACCCTGGCGGTAGGCTCGCGAAGCCGATAAAAAAATGATGGCCGATCGTTACCAGAAGTGAGAGACAGCTGAATGTAGTTTTTGTAAAATAAACAGTTTCAGGTTAGCTAGCAAAAGGTAATGGTGAACAGTGTATTTCGAGGAGAATAAAGTGTAGTTTTTGTGTTTTTGTAACCTCGTTTTATTATTTCACGAACCCACAAAGTCACATTATTATTAACTACCAGAATATCCAAAGTGCTTCTTTAATTTGCAAGTAAGTATCCGTCGCAAATTCATGCACACTGATGCAATTTAATCCCTTTAAAATTGTAATGATGTTTTTCTAAACTTTCCTCAGAAATTATGCTAATAATACGCATTTAGTTCTTGTATGTAATATAAGTATTATACCATAACAGCATAGGTAATATATCTCTTTTCAGTTATGTTACAAAGAGTTGTAACATAATGTATTATTATAGGATACATTAATTATTTAAAATTTATTTGAAAAGATCAATTATTATTTCTTACAGTGAATTCTGATTTATTTATTTATTTGTTTTTTGCTTCTAAACGTTATTTTAAACAATGGCAACCCTGGGTATTCTCAACTGTAAACACGTGCCTAACATTCTTCACCTCCGCCCCCTGGATGGTGTATCCTAAGATGTTTATGACATTGTGGTTAGGGGGAAGAACAGTTTTTCCCTACAAAGGGAGCCGGCTGAGGATGCTTTAAGCGCAGTCACTATACACACAAGCACTTTCAAGTGATGGCACCCGTTGCAGATGAACATCAAAACAAAAACTTTTCATTCTGAAATCCTATTTTGTGCAGATAATGTATTCAGTAATGTTCAATTATATCCTTTATTTTTCAAGATAGATGAAATTGTTATGGGACTTAATTGTTAGTCATATTTGGACATTCCAGTTTGAGAAATCTGCGCACTCATACTCTAACATCCTGTATGTAACATAACTTCTTCTACAATTGCTGATACCAGAGAGAAGAACAACAAATAATGTTTCTGTGGTAATAAATGTGTGTTAAAGTAAAGAGTAATGATTTAGGTTGCTTATATGATATTTCTATTTCCCTCATTCACTGATTAAAAAAAAAAAAACAGCAATTGCATTGAGTTTGAATTTAAAGTAAAACATAACTATAATATTTGTAAAATTTTATGATTACACATACATTTAAGGCTATCCATAAAAGAAACAAGTGTTATAGAAATGGGTTTTTATGGGAGCTGGAAGGATCTTGGCAATGAAATGTATAGATGTTGCTTTATTGTTTCATTTTATGACAACCTCTTCTATCCACAAACCACTAATTCTAATTTCTCCTTATTGTACAAATTGTATAGGAATTTGTAATGAATCTAAGAAGGAAGAGACCCAGAATTCATGTGACTGTTGTGCTTATAATTTTAAGAATATGTTAAAGCTATATATGTTTTTGGAAAAGCTGTGCTTTCACTAACTTTGAAAATCCTAATGTTATGTGATAAGATGCGAAGAGATTTACTCGTATTTGATAGTCATGAGTGTCTTGAAACATTACTGCCTAAATTGTCCTAGATGAATGTAGAGTTAGTGGATTTCTCAGTAAGAAATGACTTCAAGAAATGGTCTCCAATATTAGGTTGTCTCCTATGTAATGTTATTGTTGTTGTTGTTGTTGTTGTTGACTAATGGCACTGGGGATTAGTTGATTTGCATCATTTTCCCCCTAGCTTCCCAATATAAAGCCTGTAGGTTCCCACTTTTGAGACCATTACATTTGTCCAAATGGTGTTTGTTCATGATGACATCCTCTTTAGAGATAGTACATTTGGGTGTAGATATGCAGTGTATTTTGTTCTGCAAGACAAATCATGGCCAGTTTCCATTCTAAATAGGGCCACTGCAGTTTTTCTTGGTAGTTTTTGTATGTCAGTTTTGTCTCCAATGTTCTTATAATCCTTGTCTTTTAGTTTATCTTCTTCATCAAGTCTCTGCTGTCTTTTAAAATGTAGCTTAATGTTGTTTAATTGTTTATTAATTTCAGTTTGTCTTATGGGTTTTATATTTTGAATTGCACCTTTTTTTGCTAGTTGGTCAGCATGTTCATTACCTAAAAGTTCAACATGGGCTGGAATCCATTGCAGGGTGACATGGTTTCTTGATTCGACAGCTTTAATTAAACTTCTTATTTCTTTGATGTTTCTTGTTGTTTTGTTTTTATAATTTACAATCCCATCTATGGGATTGGAGACCATATATATATATATATGAATGATCATATGTAATGTTGGTTTCTTTATTTTGGTGTTTTGGAAAATTTATTGGGTTTCTTTGGTTTGGCAATGATGTTTACAGGATGCTATGGCTAGTATTGCATACATTGCAAGTATGTATGAGTCTTCAGTTGTTAATAAACAATCATAAAATAGAGATAACAAAGTTTTAACTTAGAGTATTTCTAAAAAACTACTGGAAACAAGATTATAAAGCCGCTGTCACAGCTCCAAGAATATGTGAAGAAAAGGAGAGGTGTTGTTAGTGAGCGTGAGGCACAATGATGGATCCAACATTTCAACAATGGAGACAAAAACGCTAAAGATTTAACACATTCTGAAAGGCCTAAAGTATGGAATATTGAGGATACATTCAAAGTTTTGCAAGAATATCCGCAAAAAGGTACCTGCAGGCTTTCAGAAGAACTTGGTGCATCAAAAGATACCATACATCGTCACATAAAAATACTTTGAAAATCATACCGAAGCTGTAGATCTGTACCTCATGAACTGACACCTCAACAGGCTGAACATAGAATGGATATCTGTTGTCAACTAATTCATAATCCCATGGATGTTAGATTTGTCATGGGAATTGTCACATGTGATGAAAAATGGGTATATTACCAAAACCCCGATGCCTTGAAACAGTGGCTTGATCCCTGCCAATCTGCCAAAGCCATCATTAAAAAAAAAATCAGTTGGGTTCCAAAGTAATGTTGTGTGTCTGGTGGAATTTTGAATGGTGATTCACTAGTAGTTTGTTCCAAACGGGCAGGTGATTGATGCGGATCTTTATTTTCAACCATTGGAATGAGTTCATGAAATTTTGAGATGGAGATACATTAGTTGACTGAAATACAGTTATATTGTAACAGGACAATGCAACATCCCATACTACATGAACAGCCATGGAACAAATTCATGAATTGGGAGTAATCGAACTGCTACCACACCCAGCATAAAGCCTGATATCGCACCATCAGATTATCATCTTTTTCGATCCATGGCCCATTTTCTATGTGGAAGAAATTTTGAGAACATTAAAGCAGTGCAAGTGGGTGTCACTGAATTCTTCACATCAAAAGCCAGACACTGGTACTATTGTGAGATAATAAACCTCGTTGAATGATGGCTCAAGACCATAGAATCTAATGGTCTATACTTTGAAAATTAGTTAATTGCTTGTTAGAATAGATTTTAAATAATTGTTTTTATTAAAAAACAACATTACTTATGAATCAGTATCTATATATAAACTTCTAAGTTCTCTCTGGTAATAGTTTTGAACATGAAATAAGGCATTTACTGCTGATCACTGCATGCATGTAAGATCTGAATTGCACTTAAGTGATACAGTACTTGGCAATATTATACATCAGAGATATGTATACATGCCTCATAGAATTTTTTGAGATCAACCTTGCTTCACAGTCAGGACAAAATGGGCAATAAATATAGATAACATAATTAAACAAAACTTTGATAGTGAAAATCAAAGGCATTTGCCAAGTGTAGCAAACAATTAGGGGAAGTGATACTACCAACTCACATCCAATACTAGGCAGTATTACTACACACAGGTAAGGAGGTTCTTTTTGAAACTTATTCACCAAAACTTAAAAATGCTGACAAACAAATTAATCAATTTTAATATTTTTGTAAGTAGGCACCTGAAGTTCTTATTCTAAATGAAAAAGATTGAAGGATTATAAAATGGGTAATAACTTAAATTCAAATATGAACCGAACAGCTAGTTTTTATTAGAAGAGCAAATCATGGGGAAGGGTTAGTATATTGCAAGAAATAATTTTGGAGAAAACATCAGTGAGCTAAGAGTAGAAATTTTAGCATGGAAGCCCATTTAGGAATAGGAAGTATTAGTTAACGCTGCAGTTAGATGATCATCCTTAGGGCATACTGATCACCAAATCGATATTTATGGATATACATCTCTCTGGAAAACATATGTATATTATTAGATAAAATTTTTAAAAACAACGCATCGAACTGGTAATAATATGAGGTATAAATATGAATTAGTTTCACAATTGTTGTAATAAGAGTAGGTTAATGTATATCCTAAAGAAATCCAATTTAAAATTTGTAAATGAACTGGCAAGAATCACTAACAAATGTAGTTCTGGGATCGATAGCATAATAACAAATATTTTGGAAAATACATATAATGTAAAGATAATAAACTTATGTCTATCACATTAAGAATTGCTATATAAACACAAAAAGAAAAAGAGAAAGGCATGCATTATGAATGTGTATGCAATAGATCTGTAAAAGTCGCAGTGCACTGCAATTTTGTTCTCCTATCATACCTATGCATTGTCTTTGTTTAATGTTTGTATTTGGCAAATGAAATTTTCTACCCTTTCAAAATTTATAGCTCTTTTATTGCACTGTTCCAACTCGACCATTCTTTTTGAAAATTTGAACCATCCGGACTTGAATTTTGGTTTTGATAACTAAGACAATGTTGTACATATGTTTGTTTTAGAAGTATACAATAAAGAGTAAATACTGTATATCATGAAAGTGGTGCCTATAGTATCGTCTTAACAAGCTCTTAAAATATATTTACTCTTGAAATCAAACTTCTCAGAGATGGGAATGATGGAGTGAGAATGGAACAGGCCATGAGCCTAATTTCTGGATTGCAGAGGAAGAAGAAGATCTGGGTAATTCTAAATATGTTTAAGATAAATACTCACGACATGATTATCCCTGGAGCCATGAACATAGCATAGTTTTGATCACCTTCTCCGAACACAGGATCATTGAACTAAAACAGAAAAAAAAATGCACACATATCTTGTGTGATGATTATACTCACTTACTCTGCATATGCATAATTTAGGATAAACTGTGTGCGCATTAACACTTTTAAGAGAGCTAAACAAGGTTTAAAGCTGGTGATTAAAGTCAGGGCATCAGTACATGAAAACCAGAATTCTGGTATATATTTAGGTAACAAAAGCTGGTGATTAAAGTCAGGGCATCAGTACATGAAAACCAGAATTCTGGTGTATATTTAGGTAACATAATTGGCTTGATAACATCTAAAACGGGAAATGAACTGCAATCATTTGCACCTTTAGAACACTCATAGACTTGGAGGACTTTTCCCAATTGCTTTTTGTATGGATAAGGCTTAGCCTGATTTTCAGTATTCACTGTTGGGATTATCTCTCCATAATTACTTAGAAGGATCAGAAGAGACAGGTACAAAGTAATAGTTTTAAAAAAAATATGGTGTATTATATGTGACAAATAAACAAGTACAAATTCTCAAAGTCATTTCAAGCATCCCAAAATAGTTCCTACAATAAATCTGATTTTCTCATGGAGCTGCATTCCTGTATCATGCCTACTACCTGTATCTCACAACCACTGATGCCTATAGATGGGCCTGTTGAAAGAATTAATTTTAAAGATGACCAATCTGTGAAATTCCCTAACTACTTGAAGTGATAACTTTGATTTTTGTGTCCTGATAGCAACCATTATTTATCAATATGTTCAATAATCTTCAGAAATACTATGACCAATGTGTGGCACATGATGGTACACATTTTGAACACATTTTGTATCATCATTAACTAACATTTCAATGTCATTTATTTTGCAACTTCTCTGAGGAAGAAGGCAATGTAAACCTGCATGAAATTGGAGACATTATTTAGAACTATAAGAACTGCTGTTACTCTTACTGCCATACTCTTATCAGCAACAGGTTTGTGGTATATACTCACTGCATCCTTTTTACTAAAATAGGCACAACAGAATAATCCTGATTGCTAAAATATATTCTCTGTTGCTTCCTTACCTTTCGGCCCAGTCTTTTCTTAAAAAGTAAAATGAATATACTAGTATACCTCACCTGCATTGGAACTTTCCCAAGTTTTGGATTCAAATTGCAGGCATTCATGATTCGTTCTGCAAAATCAAGGTATGCCTGCAGTAGAGTATGCCTCAGTGTTAAAGCAATTTGTCGATCTGCAACAAATTATGCAGTTCAGTATCGTAACATGTTTACATTTAAAATTATATTATTATTAAATTATAAATGAGTCATATTTATTACATATCAGCTTCACTTACGTAGCTATATTGAGGACATGTTTTGCAAATTATGCATCATCGGCTCTAATGCGACTCACATATATGTGGAGTCGCATTAGAGCCGATGATGTGAATGATAGTTCACGAAACATGTCCTCAATATAGCTACGTAAGTGAAGCTGATTGTAATAAATACAACTCATCTATAATTTAATAATTATTTTGCTTCACTGTGGTGTTCCAATACAGTTAAATTTCGTTATATTATTATATTTTGAGAGATTTTATGGAACTGAAGAAAACAAACTTTAATCCAATGTTTTACATAGTGACTTACTTGACATATCAAGGCTAACTTCCAGTTCACTATGAAGCACTGTACCATCTGATGCAAATCGTCCTTCCTCAAACCTTAACCTGAGTTCATTACTAAAGTTTTGATGAAAATATATTACACCTGAAACTGTTCCACTCCTTACTGCTTCTAGAGCATTTTCTCTATCTGTGTAGAAAACCTGAAAATGAAACATAACTTTAAAAAATTGAACACTGTAGCTTCAGCTTCTCAAATTCAACAAAGCAAGTTTGAAAGTTTTTGCAGTTAGTATTAGATATTGAAAACAGGAATACATGCTTGGTGCTGATATATTAGTTTTGATTTAAGAATTATACTGATTTTCTAACACAGAAATAACATTTTGATCTAAAGCCTTTTTTGAAATTTGAAATCAGAAGGCAATAAGCTGTTCACATCCGATCTGTTGCTTTGAGAAGAAATATTAGCAAATATTAAGAACATTTAAATATTATATTCATTTTTGAAAGTTAGAATCAGAAAAAAAAAAAAAAAAAAAATTCAATGCTGTAGTAACATTTTCTGCTCTATGTATGGCTGTTCTGCCACTGAGCTACCATAGCAACATGCTGATATGACATTAAATTCTCCAACATTATTGCAATTCACCAACAATATTGCAATGCAAATTCATAATGTTGTACTCAGTGATCACCAATTGAAGGTGTATGAGTTTGCTGATATTGCAAAGACCTTGATAGGCTGTATCCATTGCATTAAGTTTTGGGTATGACAAAGCTTTCTGCAAAAAGGGTGCAACATTTGTTAATAATGGACCAAAATTGCATTCAACTGAACAATTCTTAAGGGTGTAGTAATGCTACATATGACAGTAAGTTTCTCCAATGCTTCTTAACAATAGATGAAACATTGGCACATCACTGCATATCAGAGATGAAGGAGCAGTCTAAAACCTGGGTGACAACAGCTGAAAGTGCACCAAAGTAAACAAGAGTAGTTCCATTTGCAGAAGAAGTTCATGGCTATGGTTTTCTGAGATTCTCATGGTGTAGTGACCACAGTAGTAGACTTCACAGTGTTGGATCAATTTGAAAAAAATGCTATTTAAGTTAAATGTAAAAATATATCAGTAAAAAATATTCTCCCTTTTATTACAATAATTGCCATCACACATATCTGGAACTTGTAAAACTACATGGACCTCACTTCCAAGTGCTTGCAGGTTTGCCTTATTTGGATTCTGGGGGTTACTTTTCATTCCTAAATCCAAGAAATTTTTGGGTAGATTAAGATTCTCCTCAGAAGCTTAAACTCGTATTTAATTTGCAAAGTGGGAAAAGGGTATAGAAACATTTAAAAGTCATTCATTTACAATGCAATTATTGATGTATATTTTTGGTCAGGCCAAGAATCTGTAGTACCCCCTCACACTAATAATCCTATTATGAAACAGGCAATAGTATTATCCTTTAATGATGATGGTGATAATCATTCAAGATGATATCCTAGACAGGGACATCTTTAGAATAAAGGTGCATAAGTGGCAAGTTGACCAAGAGAATAAACCAAAGAAAAAGACTGGAACAACATGGACAGATGAGAGAAGGAAAGCCCACAGCCAAAGAACGAGAGAACTTTGGATTCATAGAAGAGCTAAAAGGTCTCTAAGTACTTTGTGTAGTCTTACATGGGCTCATTTGGGGGGAAGGAATAATAATAACCTTTATCATTAACTATAACAACAAAGTTATGTTTGTATAATTCACCAATTGAAATAAATTATATTTACACTTTCTTATTTGATTTCTAATAAAATACACTAAGAGTTTATTAGGTTTCAAAATAATAAATTCCCTTTGTTATATTAGCCTTTGTTAAATAACACTTACCTTGTGAGCAGTTATATCATCAATAAAACTTAGATAGAGACAACTGAGGCCATGGACGGTGCATGAGAGATCAGAACTGTTGTACACGATTTCTGTTTGATAGTTCTCACAATTTCTTGCATTGTTTCCAAATTCATCATTCACTATAGCCAAACTTAAGCCCCATGGCTCTCCTCCAATTGCAAGAAAAAACACTACAAGCTCCAGTATTGGAAATCCAAGGATAAAAAATACTCCACTGAAAAATGAAGAATTTCTGTTTCATCATTTGGCATTAACTGGTACACATTAACTATAAAATGTGGAAGTATAATATATACATATGGTGAATATTGACTGTACATATTTAAAAATCCAAAAGCAATAGTTTAGATGAGAGGATGAAACTGAAATCAGTAAAAAATACTATGTTTAGGCCAATTTAGGTTTTCTTTTAGTGTAATACATTGGAACATCATCATGATAAGAATGAAAAGAAAGAAAATCACAAAATATATTTTTTATTTATTATTGACAAACTGAGCTTAAAATTTGTATTAATGTCAAAAATCTCCCTTTTATCTAACAATGTCAAATGCAAATTTTGAGAACAAATTTATTCAAATTCCTATAAGCATATTTCCATGGCTAATGTAATGTTGAAAAATAATAACAAATTAAAAGTAGATTTATTTTCTATATACTATATGATTCCTGAAGAAACAAAACAAATAAGGCATATTATATTGTGACTTTGTGGGTTCGTTAAATGAAAAGTCCAATTACACCACTCAAAAATGTTCTTTATTTCCACCGACTTACAGTTAAGCACTTGCCAATTACACAGAATTACGTGCTGCAACAATTACAATTCACCAGTTCGTCCGTTACAATTTCCTTGTACTCGCGGTTACGTAAGCTCCGGTACACCTTCACAGTTACGTACAGTCTTCCGTTGCACAATCTTTCCGTTCATTAACACGTCACTGACTAACACTGCCTTCTTACACCAAGAACTGTCCTCACTCACACACACTAACCAACTGATTGACCAACTCCGACTCCGTCTGTCTGTAACCCTCTTTATATCGGAATATCCCGCCTTCTGGTGTTTACAGGATTGTTCTAGTAACAGAAAGATCGAGAACCAGGTGTAAGGAAACATACGGCACAGTCATGTTTTTCCCTGACCACAGTCTGTCACCACCACAAGACAAACGAGGAGGAGGTGTGGCTAACCGAACCTCCCCTGCCTTCCGCTGCCAGCTGCTTTCACAGGGTGTTCCAGCGCTCCCGTTACACTGCTCCCTCCTCAAAGCTGTTCGCCTCGAACAGCCCCATCGTAGCGTGCGAGGCGGTCCAGGTGTACCACCAGCATCTGCTCGGAGTCTCAGCCAGAAGTAGCGCTGCCGTAGTTTGTGAATCATTCGGTTCGCTCCCAGGTGTCCCCCTGAAGTACCGGCGTGCACTTCCTCCAAGACTTCCGGGACCTTGCTCCGGGGAAGTACCAACTGTCCTCTCTGCGCCTTCCCATCGGGTGACTCCCATACCCGGAACAGCACGCCCTCTCTGGTCTTCAACGAGTCCCATTGGGCCCAGTGCGACTTGTAGGTGGCGCTCCTCGGTGCGATGTCCTCCCAGGTTGGTCTCGTCCCTGCGTCCACTTCCCTCAAGAGTGGCCCCAAGTCTGCGTCCGCCAGCTGCTCCCTCCTCAGGCCTGCGCTATCCCAGCCTTCAGCAGGCACTGCCACAACTACTCGGACTGCTGCGGCACGCTCCTTCTCTTCCACTCTTGTGCGCTCATGGCCGTCCTGGAACTGCGGTAGGACACCTCCAATGTAATGGTCGCTAGCGTCAGTGTCCACAATGAAGGCGCCACCCGGTTGTGGGAAACCCAAAATTGGAGCACTGCACAGGGTCCCCTTCGGGTGCTGGAAAGCGTCTTCGGCGTCCTCCGTCCACACATAAGGCCGGTTTTCCTCCGTCAGGCGGGTGAGGGGTTTTGCGATGTTGTCGGCCTTTTCCTCTAAATCATTAAGGCGGTCGTCTACTTGACCCTTCCGCTTGCCCAGGTTCGCGACGTCATCCCTCACGCCGGCCAAACGTTCCTCAAACTTTGCGGCGAGAGCCTCGTTCGCCGCCCTCATCTCCGTTGTCAGTTCGGCCATCTTTGAGGTCATTGTCGTGGCCAAGTTGTTGTTAGCCGTTTCCGTCTTCGCTGTTAATTCGGCCTTCATTTCTTCCATCTTCCCGGTGATGTTGTCCTTAGCCGTCCTGATTAGTTTCAGTTCCGCGGCCAGGTTATTTCTAGTCTCCAGCTTCTCTGTTAATCCGGCCTGCATTTCTTCCATCTTCCTGGTGATGTTGTCTTTAGCCGTCTTCATTTCTTCCAGTACCGCTAAAATCTTTTCTAATGCTGCCTCCATCGTTGTAATGTTCGGTGATGTTGTTTTCCCGCTTCCTGACACCAGTGTGACTTTGTGGGTTCGTTAAATGAAAAGTCCAATTACACCTCTCAAAAATGTTCTTTATTTCCACCGACTTACAGTTAAGCACTTGCCAATTACACAGAATTACGTGCTGCAACAATTACAATTCACCAGTTCGTCCGTTACAATTTCCTTGTACTCGCGGTTACGTAAGCTCCGGTACACCTTCACAGTTACGTACAGTCTTCCGTTGCACAATCTTTCCGTTCATTAACACGTCACTGACTAACACTGCCTTCTTACACCAAGAACTGTCCTCACTCACACACACTAACCAACTGATTGACCAACTCCGACTCCGTCTGTCTGTAACCCTCTTTATATCGGAATATCCCGCCTTCTGGTGTTTACAGGATTGTTCTAGTAACAGAAAGATCGAGAACCAGGTGTAAGGAAACATACGGCACAGTCATGTTTTTCCCTGACCACAGTCTGTCACCACCACAAGACAAACGAGGAGGAGGTGTGGCTAACCGAACCTCCCCTGCCTTCCGCTGCCAGCTGCTTTCACAGGGTGTTCCAGCGCTCCCGTTACAATATCTTTTGCTCATTTGGTCAACATTTTTTATGCAAGGACAATTTGAATTTTGAATATTCTTATGTAATGGATGTTTTAACACATTTGGTTCTGGAAGGAAGGAAGGAAGGAAGGAAGGAAGGAAGGAAGGATGGAAGGAAGGAAGGAAGGGAGGGAGTGAGGGAGGAAGGAAGGGAGGGAAGGAGGGAGTGTGGGAAGGAGGGAGGGCAGGAGGGAAGGAAGGAAGGACTATATTTTAAAATTGTTAAAAATGGCTAAAGGCTTAATACTGTTCAGTGACAAGATTTAATGACATTCAAACAGTGGTTATTTAACATATAAATAATACTGCACTTCATTTAAAAATTTATACAGTGCTTCTAAAACGTGAAAAATTTATATTTTATAAATAATGTGAGTTTTCTGCTGAAAAACTGAAAAAAGGCATTAACAATGTAACAATAGCTTACAGCAGAGAAATATGGTACACCCGTTCTCCTGACAATTGTTTAGGATTTACTAAGGCTATGCTGCAATTTTGTACCATGCACTAAATTTCAACCTTTTTAATAGTGAATGTTGGACCAGGATATTGAAATGAATTGAATGGTATTGAATTATTGTCAGCTTTATAAGCAGGCTTTATGCTACACCAGTAACTTAAAATTTGCATTGGTCAGCTTGATTACCGGGAACTAGAGCTTCACACTCCAACCCATTGCACAGTGGTGCAGAACATGTCTTAAACAAATACTGCTCAAATTTTACCAAGTTTCATTAAATTTAGATGATTCTTTGATGACGTCTTCAAAATGTAATGTTTTTATTCTTTTTTGATAGAAGGCAATACTGAAACTATACAGAACAAAAATAAAATAGGTAAACTTAAGTAACGGTTTTGCATGAATGACCACTAAGGTTTATTCAAGCATTCCAAAACATTAAAGAAAGTTGATTTGTATATTTAGGGGTTGAATGCAAGGGTAGCTTCTCATTTCTGTCAGCTTCTAAGATATAAATGTACTGGAGTTGTCTAATTGATTTGCAAGTATAAGAAATGTGGATATCAACATCTGCTGCACAAGTGGCTAGGGCCAATCCTAGCAGATGTCATTATTTAATAATGGTACAAATAAATAAACAATACTAAATGGATTATTATTTAAATTTAAATGTAAATAGCTTCAAATAGTAATAATATCATTTTTAAAAACTATTAATTGTTTCAATCATTTGCAGATCAGAATAGACAGAATTCTGTTTCTCAGAATTAACTGATCTGTTCATCATTTGTTACTCCAATATTAATTTCACTTTTCTATATGTTAACGGGCTTCCTTTTGCAGAGCAATGGTTTGGTTTATTTACGGTCCACACATATGATACCTACATGTGTTAAGACATACTAGTCCTGATTAAGACATTTTAGTGACTGTTAAGTGGTAAAACTCTTGATTGTGTGATTTGATTTTCCCTAACAATATAAGTATTTAGTTTATTTCTTTTTATCCTTAGAATATCTACATGATTTGAAACTGTTCTTATTTGACAATGTTTGCTATGTTACTTACCTCATATTTCTTAAAATGCGGTAAACGTTCTTTGTGAGTAGTGACTTCATTCTGGCTGTGGTAGAGGATTGATACAATGGCAACTGTTCTGTTTGCTTGAAAAGAAAATGCTTCAGGTAATATTGAATACTATTCTCACCATTAATACAATTTCAAAATTATATAAACACAAACAAAACAACATGAACCTCTTTATTATTACAACAATTAAAGTCGTAAACTTAAACTTATAATTTAATATATCTACAATCCATCTGCAAGAGGTTCCCTTACACAACCCCGCAGGTTTATCTATATGATAAAGGTCCCTCTTCCCATTATTTATATTTCATTAAGGAGGGAAAATATAACTGGAGAATATTTGGGAAAATAAAGGAGAATGGATTAGAGGAGTTAAAAATTATGAGAGCAAGGGGACATGCATGTATAAAATATTTAAATAGTGGAACATAAATAGTGTGAGGGGAACTAAGAGATTTATGATTATTTAATATATGTAATATAATCATAAGATTAACAAACCAGTAACCAAATTAATAAACAAATACCATTATATAAACTGAAAATAATCATAAAATAGATTACAGATTTTAAATGTACTTACAGCCTGATTTGTGAAAGCTGGTGAAACAGGTCCTACATCATGAATACTCATACACTCATCCATTACACTGTTCAAGCAACCATTCATTGAATTTTCCTGAAACCATGAATTCATAATTAATAGATTGAAGCAACATGAAAAATTCAATGTCATGGCCAGCACTTGAACCATGGATCTCCTGGTTTCCGTTCAGTCGCTCTAATCCATTGAGCTACCATGGCCAATGTGCCATCCTGACATTAAATTCTCCACTTGACTCGTATACTTCCCCAGTAAACCAACATACATTTTATTTATCATGTAAATACTTTAAAACATTTTTTTAAGTAGAATTAAAGCCATTTTTGAGAATATAAAAAATCTGAAAGAAGTGTTTCATGTAAGTGCTAGACTGGGACAGGAGGAGTTTCTTGAAAATCTATGTATGTGTTGTATCTTTGGAAGATGCTGAACTTTTATATCAAGTATGATATTTATCAAAATTTTTTTTCGAGTATGCTGTTTACATCAAAGTACCAACCACAAAAACAAAATCTCCAATTATTAAATTACAGATGAGTCGTATTTATTACACATCAGCTTCACTTACGTACCTAATTTGAGGACATGTTTCGCGAACCATCGTTCGCATCGTCGGCTCTTATGCGACAAAAGCTAAAGTGGTGTGGGTAGTTCTGGAGTTGCTGCTGCCATCTGTTGATTTTGTGATGAATTTAAATGTGGGGTTATCTTCTGGCGGGATTTCAAAATTCATTATTTGGTTTTTATGTTTTTCTATGTATATTCTCTTCCATATGAGAAGTTCACTATGTTTTTGTACGTGTTTTAGTAATTTGGTGCTATCTTCAATTTCATGATTTTCAGACCAGAAATGAGCTGCTATTTCAGACTTATCAACATTTTTATATCTTAAGTGCCTAAAATGTTCTTTCTTTCTATTGCCTATGTTTCTTTTTGTCCTCCCTATGTAAATTGTTTCATATTCTTTACACTTAATCTTGTAAATGCCTGACTTTTTTTCTGGTTTTACCTTATCAGTATTATTGTATTGTATTGTACTGTTAAGTAGGTTTTCAATGTTGTAACTGTTTTTTGGTGCCAATGTTATATTGTATTTCTTGAATATTTTTTGGAACTTTTTTGTGGCCCAGGGGTGGTAAGTAAATTTAGCAAATCTAATTTCTTGTTTTATTAGTGAAAGAGCTGTGATCTGTTTTAATCTTTTTTGAAGTTTGAATGATTTTAGTTTTTTATCTACAAAGCTTTTTCCATATCCATTTTTAATTGCAGTTTTTAAGATTTGATGGTATTCTTTTTGATATTCTTGCTGGCTGAGGGGTAATTATTTCCCTTCAGTGTGGTGTTCCAAAACAATTAAATTTCTATATAAAATCTCCAGTGTTTATAGCATAGGCAAAGTACAGGTTAAGTTTTTGAAAACCAGATTTACATCTATTTTGTTATCCTTGTAGTTTTCTCCTCCTGCTGAAATTCACTAAAACTAACCTAATATTTGAAATAATATTAAAACATTTGTAAAATAAATGTTTCTAAAATTACTGTACATTGAGCAGTTATTGTAATTAATTACATTGTCATAGGGTCTACCTCAACACAAAACTCCATTTATATATTAGTTACTAATTACTGTGGATCATAACTCACTTTATGGTTCTCTAGTGCTGGAGGAGTTTCACTGAAAGTCTGTTGCTGTGATTCTTGCTGCTGTTTGCTGAGAACGAGGAACACATCTTCTAGATTGGACATGTTGAACTGGGAGAGTAACAACCTAGGTGGCTTCTCGGCAAGCAATTTACCATTTCGCATCAAACCAATCTGAAATATTGCATGTCTATATCCATAACACTCACTAGTATGAATTGAATTCATTTATAGTTATGTGCAATACATAAAGAATAACATCCTAATGCATATGTAATACTGTAGGGCTTCACAAGTGCGTACCGTAAGTGTTGAGCATTTTACATGAATACATCCATATCTTGAGCAAAAGATAAACCAAAGTTTCACACATTAATTTCCTTCTCCCATTTATAGTTATTTCTGGCTAAGAACTTCTAAATGTGCTCTACAACAATTACAGAGCCTTTTTTTACAGAATGCTATTGAACCTAGAGCTAACTAAACTACAAGTTTTGTGTGCTTTTACAAAAAAGCTAATGTTCTTGCTAAGCATTATGAAGTGCATAAATATAATACGAGAAGTCAAAATAATAAATATATAATAAATTCCTAATCCATAAAGGGTAGTATATTTAAAGCAAATTAAAGCATTATCTTATAAATAGATCAATGAATGTGATTTTTATTTATGTAGTCCTTGCTTTATGTATAAGAGAATTATCTAAACTTATGTATTTGTATATGATTCTTATATAGTGACAGTGCTTAAAACTTGTAATGTAAAGTCTGCAAGCAATAAAGATTTGAATAATTTTAATGTGCACTTGGTATCATATCTCTCTTGCAGTTTTTTTTCCTCAGAATTTCTAACTTTTACATATAAAGATAATAAATTCCCATGTCGTCTAAAGAAACTGAGAGGTGCTTTTTGACTCCAAATTGTTTATAAATATTTAAAGGCTGCCTCCCTCAGCATTTGAGTGATCAACATTCTGTCATCCGAAACCAGAGGTTACTGTTTCGATTCCCAGCTGTGGCAAGGACAACTTTTCCTTAACTAAACGATTCCCTATTTTCCAAATAGTCTGGAGAATGATATGAAACACAGAGTATGAGATGTTTTATTGTAACAATGAACAATGGCCAAATATAAAGAGCTTTCATCAATGAGTAATATCTTCTGTAATTTCTCAAGTCAACATCTTATCTTGTGTTGTATTTGTCTGACAAGACAAGTTGTGCATTCTGTGATTGTTCAAAATGAACTGTGTGATACAATGTACCACCAATTGAGAGATTAGAAGTATGCTCGTATGTTTATTGTGATAGTAACAATAAACAAACGAAATATGAAAAAGGGGCGTGAAATGTTAAACAGTGAACAAAGAAATGTGCACGATGAAGCTTTACCCGAACGTTTGCAGGTGACTTTAAAATGGAATTTTTCCAACATTTTAATTTCAAAGAATGGTAAAATATGTTGCAGGGGCAACATCTGTTATGGAACGCTGACCTACACGGGCATTTTCACGACATTCATCTTGTCAGTGTCGCTGAAGCTGAGGGTCAGCAAGTTCATCTTTTATGGATCAAAGGGCATGTCGAGTAACCTTCGGTGAGGATGTTAACCAGGTGGCTAAACAAAGGATTACAATTCTATGGCATCAGAGGTTCCATATAAATACTCTGTCTCAGCCTTGCATAGCGCTAACTTTCAAATGAATGCTTCATAAAGCAGACATTATGCCGGAAGACATATCGACAATGCCATATCACAATCACTTGCCCAGTGCCGTTACCAACCACATCTTTATCGCGTATGAGTAACATACATTAGTCCGGTTCTCCAGTTTGTCCTTAAATTCCCCGAGAACATACTGAATTTTACTGTGTAGGTACTGTTTATTTGTTCACAGTTGTGCGCTTCAGCGATCAACTTTCTCATAGCCCTGCAATCCTTATTGGTTAGCATTGTCCTTATACTCCTTGGAAACCCGTATCTATACCATGCTTTGATTCAATTTCTCCAGAACACCCGGGTACACCTGCAATACCATCTGCAGTTTGCTCTCTTTCTCTGTAATTCCTCTGATCACCGCTGTCGTGTCTGATGGCTAATTGGTCCTTGACCCAAAGGCCCTCCCCCAAAAAGAATCGTACAAGACACACGTACGACTTACAGGTTTCTTTTCCAAACCTTTCTCGTTCTTTGCTTGCTGAAATAATTGTTCTATAGTTATGACAAATTTATCAATTCATAATAAGTTCACAGATCATACTAATGCATAGATATAATGTAATTAAAATTTACATTGTGGAGAAACGAACTAAACCTCTTTTAATGGCATTGTTTCTTAACAAAACATTTTTTTCCATCTCTGTAGCGTGGCGGTAGCGTGTCTGCCTCCCATTCCAGAGGTCCCGAGTTCGAATCTCGGTCAGAATGAGTTATCTGCATGGATTTTTTTTTCCGGCGGTTTCGATTATCCTAAAACGTGAATGTCTAAGCTCTATGGATCCTAGACTCATATGAGAATAATTCCACTCATTTCACTCATACATGATGTGACATGCTGGAGGACGTTAATTAAAACATTTTTTTTTAGATTATTAAAGCCAAAAGGCCATTAATTTCTGGATTGTACTGTATAAATTAAAGGGGTTTGCACAAATGAAACAATTAAAAACCGACAATGATGTACTGAACACTGGTGCACAGCATTTCTGCCCTCAACAAGTGATTACTTAACACAGAGGTTGGAACCTAAGGATAGAAGAATTTGCTGCTTTACAGGAAGTTACCAGAGATTTTTCTTCCATTATAAGAATAACGCTTGAAACTATCCTTTCGTTTTATACAAAGGCAATCACTGATAATTTGACTTATTTTTGCAGTGAACTTTATATACTTACAAAATGGGCCTGGTTGGCTTCCTCTATGTAGTGTGTAGTGATGACAACTGTTAGATGCTTTTCTATTGTCAGTTCCATCAAGTAGTCCCAGATCCTGCACATATAGTTATTGTAAGATTAATATGCATTATTATTTGTAGATTATTCTAATCTGAAGAAAGACAACTTGAAAGGTCTATTAATTTTACTAATTATATTTAATGATATTTGAATCAAGTGTTAGTTCCTTTTATCATATCAATGATCTCATTAAACAGTACGGCAAAAAAGTTACACATATACACATATTTCTCTCAAGAAGTCATCAGAAAATGCGTAAAGTAAATGTTTTAAATTCTAAAAAAAAAGGACTTATTAAGTATTGATTACTGTTTTGTAGTTTATTTTTGTGTAATGTATAGCCAATTTTATAATTAGACTGGCGTGGTAACTAAGGTGTTCACAGCATTAAAGCAAAACCAGTTTCTATCACGTTGTTTACTCACGCGGGGAAGATATTTCTAGGTCTCTAATTGGCTATAGTTAGATATGAATAGATTCATATTGGATGGAAGCGGGATAACAGCGAATTCGGCTCCAGCCAGTGAAACATGTGACCAATTTTGCGATTGCATTTTACTGTCTATTTTAGCTATTTATAATGCCTTTCTGCCTGCCTATTTTAATGATTTAAAATGCAGACCTTTTGGTCTGTGGTTGTCACCTTTCCTCACGGCTGAAGATGCTCTGGTGTTTTCAGTATTTTACCTTTTGGAACATCCTCATCACTTTCTTCTTTGGGGTACTCTCTTCTACGATTTCGTTTCACTGTTTTACTTTTTTATTTACTTCACTATTTTTTAATTTCCTTGCATTTCTTTTCCATTTCATTTTCTTCATTTCCATAACGATTCCATCTAAAATTCCAGAATGTCATTTATCACTCCTTTAGTCAGGTTTAATGATTGGATCGATAATCGTCTTTCTGCTCTTCTGCTCCTGTACACCAATGTGTACAGTCTATCTCTAATTACAATAACAATTGCAATACGCAAACTGATTAACTTTTACTCTGCTTAAATTTAACTGACTTGTTATTGCTTTGTCGTATTTGGAAATAGTTTCATTTAGACAGCTAATAAAGAATTGCATTTACTAATGAAATAAATGCATATATTGCATAGACAAAGACATATAGACCTTTAATATCTTATGAGTTCTCTCAGTTATTTTGATAATTCTAAAACATACTACCGTAAATAAGTGTAAGTTTTACCTTCTTTAAAAACATTAAATAGCTCAAAATACTCCTAGTATTATCAATGCGAATACATTATAAACAGACGAGAGACACACATACATTCATAGACAAAAGTATTCGTACAACTGCTAATAATAATGAAATCGTTTTATTTTGAACATTTCTACTTCTGAAAATACAGAACTTCATGAACTTCAGACACCTTATTGACGTATTAATGTATCGGCAATATACGTTTTACAAAATATAAAAATATGGTTGTTCTAAAGGGGACATTTTTCACGGGATATAAGTATTCGTACAGCGATAGTAAACATACAGAAAGTGCTTATCTAATCTCTGTTTCATATAACCTTGCCCCACTGAAATGTATCACTCCGCGTTCAACTATCTTCCCCCTTACCTAATTGGCTAATGCTTTCGCGCCATAGGCCATAGGCGGTGCCTTCCCGTCACATTTAAACCTGCAGTAAACGTCATAATAATTGCCGGGAAGATAAATAAAATCATACAAATAAGGATATGAAGGCATCCAAAAATACAAGTTTATAATGAACTGAGCAAGTTGAAACTGAATGAATGAGCAATGAAACTGCAAGAGTTTATAATGAAAGGCCTTTGGCCTTTTCCACTGGGAATTTTTAAACCAGCACACATACCTTTCAAAAATGCCTGTCTTTCAGTCTTAAAAGTCGTGTCACGCCATACCTTACTTTTCGTGTGTTCTTCGTATACATTTTGCAATTTGTATCTCGGTACAGTCTGGTTGTCCTTAAATAACGTCTTTTCCACACAGCAATATCGCCTCTGTCTTTTAGCAAATTTTTCTTGCCTGCTTTTCCATTCACAAACCCCAGCTGTATAAGCAATCTGCTGAAATTTGGTAAATCTGCATCCTCATTTACAACAGACGAAATGTTACTTATGTTAGGGAGTTCGTTTCTAAAGAAAAAACTATGCACATGACGACGCACAACACTTTTCACGTATTTTCTCCAAGCACGCACCACGCACTTTTGTTTATTCCTGCTTTTGCCTGGAGTGGTAAGTTTTCCTGTTTTCTCAATTTCACATCGCGACGTTCCTGCGGATCTAACACTCACATCTGTAACTTCAGAGCACAGCTGTTCGACTTCTCTCAGTGACAAAGACGGATTCTTCTCTGTGAGTGCATTAAACACATGCAACACAATTCGTTTTTCGCCTGTTTGTAAAGAATTATCCTTGCAATACTTCAGCGAAAAACTGGCGGTAGACTCTGCCAGTATACATATAAGTACACGCGCAATAAAATAATTTAGCTCTCGCACTGGGCACAACACACCGTCAAATGGCGATATATGACTAATCCAGTTCAAAACAAGGTCAGTGATAAAAGTCATATAAACAAATGTCACCACTACCGCTAAATCACGTGCTTGAGAGCAAAGGAACCTCCTCTTTACTTCGTTTAAGAATTAACATGCATTTCAGATAAATCAACTCTGTTTGGTAATATATTTAATTCAAATAGTTACGATAAATATAAATTTGACAATTCTCTTCCAACATATAAAGATATATCACCATGTTAAATAACGAACTAATTTTTTACCGCACGACAGTCATTACCACAACAGCAGCCAATGAGAGGTGATTAGGTCACGTGACCGTTAAGAGATACGGGACAAGCTTATGTGAAACAAGGATTAGTGAGCCACAACATGCCTTCATTTATAGCTGTAGCGCTGTATGCTAGTCGTGCTGTATGGTATGACAAGTGAACATCAGAAGATTAAAATGAGTCGCAAAGGAAACATCTGTACTTCTAAGGAAGGTGATTGTTGCATTACATAAACAGAAAAAATCATATTTTGAAATAGCTCGCCCCATAGGAAGAAGTCGCTCGACAGTGCACAGTGTCATTAAACATTTTACAGAAACCATTACGTTAATAAATAAACAAAGAGTGGGCCCCCACAGAAACTAAATTCTAGGGAACAAAGGCAAGTGAGAAAATGGTGAAAAAAAAAAACTTGCAAATTGCCTCCTTTGAAATTGCTGCCTATGTAAGAATAACAGTATGGGTAACACATAACATTCAACACTATAAGACGACTCATCAATCGTACTGGGTTCCATTCCAGGGAAGCCGTATATCAGCAGACAAAATAAAAAGAAGAGATTAATGTTTCCAAAGAATATGTAGGGGAGGACAGTGTATTCTGGGAAAAAGCTATACATATTTTCGAATGAAAGTGACTTTAATATATCCCGTAAAGATGGCCAATTGGAGTGTGGAAAAGGCCGAATATTGTACTAGAACTTCAGATTACAGCTTGTGATAACAATTATTTTATTTATTAATGTAGAACAGTGTAAATTTTAATTCAATTATATCTATGTGTTAGTAAGGTGTGTGAAATTCATATAATGAATTTTGTATTCAAGATAATATTTTAATTTGTATTTGCAGCTATAAGAATACTTATGTTCATGAATGTATGTAGCACTACAAATGTTTATGCTTTTTTTGTTAACAAATATAACGAAATAACAGAGAGATACCTTGACCGTAGCACGGGATCCAAGCCCACCGTTGGCTCATCCAGAATTAGAAGTGTAGGGCTGTGTACTAGTGCCGCTGCAAATGACACGCGTCTCTGTTGGCCACCACTGTAAAAGAGAACGTATACAATTTTATGTTTCTTAGACGGATGGTCTTTGTCTTAAAATAAATTTCTTAAGAAAAAGGCACAGAAATCCTTCGGCAGCCTCTTGTCCCAAGAATAGCTGGGAAATCGAAATCGTTTCGTTGATATAATTACCTGAGATTCTTCACAAGACGATCTTCGGGTGGTAGGTCCAACAGAGAAGTTAGGAACTCGAAGCGCTCGTCTATGTGCTCATTAGGCATTCCGAAAATCCATCCGAAATAGTTAATAGCCCCTCTCACGGTGAACTCGCCTACCAGAGCTACATCCTGTAATAGTGAAGTTAATTAAGAATGCCTTCTCTTCTAGCATTAGATACTATGTTATAATTTGAGTATGAAACATTCTCCAACATCGCAACCTTGGGGGAAAAAGTAAAGTAATGAAACGCATATAAAGGAGGTTTACAGGTAATGAGCAGCTACTTTCAGAGAAATAAACCACACATTGTTTTAAAATATAAATAGTTTCTAATTGTTACTGTAGCTCATGTTTACTTCGGTATCAAAACAGTTTATTTCTCCATGTTGATCAATTAATACTCTGTAGAACCAATGTCAATGGACAAGAGTGGCAAGAAAGAGAGGAATATGGAGACAGCTGGCACCAAACAAGAATCAATTACCAAACGCGACAAAAAGACAATGATAGCGAGTGCTGTGTGGAAGTATTTGGGAGACAGAGTGGAAATTATGCAAGAGTAGAAAATAGAAATAGAGAATAGAAGAAGCAGCAACGCGAGCAACACGACAAAGCCCCCAAGAAGTCGTTCACCTTTGGAACCTTCGTACGAGCTCGTCTCCGTGTAAAACAGGAAGCCTTCCCTTATGGGATGCCTTAACGCTAAATTTAATATTATTATATATTATTATGTAACAATCGCACCATTTACATTTGACCCTCCTAATATGAGGACTTCCAGCCTCCTAGTAGGTTCAGTGGTCAGATGTCTGTCAAGGAGTAGAGAAACTGTGCATCCAAGACAATATCCAATTATCCAGGATGGGGGAACATGCCGATCCCTAGTAAGAGGGCGAAAAATGTATGAAATGAAATGACGGTGCAATGGTTAAAAGGAAAGCTGATTATGAAGTGAATGGCGCGGGAAACAGGAGAACCCGTACAGAGCCCGCGCAGATGCCCCTTCGTTCACCAGAAATTCCACAATTCCTGGGATCGAGCCCACTCTAACCAGTCGGTCACGGCGCCGCCCTCGGGTATGATGTGATATATTTTAACATGTTGCCAAATGGCTATGCCATTTATGGAAATAAAATCTTAGCATTTATTTCCTGTGTTTCTCATTAGTAGACCAAAGCGTTAATAACATAATGGTTAACATAATGGCATTCGCAGCATACAAATTCTTGTATTAACTTACGGAAAGCAATTACTACAAATATTTGTTATGATTAACAGATAGAAATATAAAAGTAAAGTTTCCTATGCATAACTCGTAGACTAGCTATGAATATATATCTAAAGGGTATATTATTTACGACTCACAGCTTAGTAACCTATATATAGGATGGAAATTAATTCTTTGGACAGCGATGTAACATGAAAAAGTAGGTTTTCTCATGAACTCTCTTTCTTGATGATTTTAGAGACAGTTATAACATTTATAAGAGCTTTAAAAAGAGCAATGTATCCAAAAGGAGTAACTTTATCTTGCTTAATTTAGAGAAATGACATTTTATTTATTATTATTATTATTATTATTATTATTATTATTATTATTATTATTATTATTATTATTATTATTATTATTATTATTATTATTATTATTATTATTATTATTATTATTATTATTATTATTATTATTATTATTATTATTATTATTATTATTATTATTATTATTATTATTATTATTATTATTATTATTATTATTATTATTATTATTATTATTATTATTATTATTATTATTATTATTATTATTATTATTATTATTATTATTATTATTATTATTATTATTATTATTATTATTATTATTATTATTATTATTATTATTATTATTATTATTATTATTATTATTATTATTATTATTGTTATTGTTGTTGTTGTTGTTGTTGTTGTTGTTGTTGTTGTTGTTGTTGTTGTTGTTGTTGTTGTTGTTGTTGTTGTTGTTGTTGTTGTTGTTGTTGTTGTTGTTGTTGTTGTTATTATTATTATTATTATTATTATTATTATTATTATTATTATTATTATTATTATTATTATTATTATTATTATTATTATTATTATTATTATTATTATTATTATTATTATTATTATTATTATTATTATTATTATTATTATTATTATTATTATTATTATTATTATTATTATTATTATTATTATCATTATTATTATTATCATCATCATTATCATTATTATCATCATCATTATCATTATTATCATCATTATTATCATTATTACCATCATTATTATTATTATTATTATTAATTAATTAATTATTATTATTATTATTATTATTATTATTATTATTATTATTATTATTATTATTATTATTATTATTATTATTATTATTATTATTATTATTATCATTATTATTATTATTATTATTATTATTATTATTATTATTATTATTATTATTATTATTATTATTATTATTATTATTATTATTATTATTATTATTATTATTACTATTACTATTGATTTTATCGTAGGAAATGTTTCACTACAAGTTTATAACAAATACAAATTACAATATGAAAAACATTTTCTGTAAGGTGTTGCTCGGCGCTTCCCCAGGGATAGGGGAATGAATGCTCACCATAATGGGGGATATCGGGGAAGTAGAATACCCTGGAGGAGAAGGAACTCCAAAATCAAAACTGGTCCTCCAGTGCCATTCATCGGGTTGGTTTCCCGTTCATGTAAAGTTATATTACTGTAAGACTAATACAGGAATAAACCAAAGTGATCTTTAGAAATCTAAAGTTATCAACGTAAATGGAAAGAGCATGTTCAGAAAATGGCCCTCCGAGATTATTACGTCAAGCACTGCTTTACAGACCTTTGGGACATAGACGAATGAGTCTAAGATGGAGAGAGAGATTTGATTAGCCTCGGAACAGACCTTCCATATTAAGGAAGAATAAGAAAAGAGCATTTTGGGAATGCAGATTATTGATGCCTGTCATATAAAGTGACTAAAGCTCTTAACACGGTAATGAATCATTGCTGATAGGAAGGTTAATAAAAAGTTAATATTACATTCTTATTCCATGGCTCAATGATTAAACCGCTCGCCTCAAACCAAGGCGATATGAGTTCGACACCAAGGGACCGTGTGTGAGATTTTTTGTGGACAAAGCTGTATCTGGAAGGGTTTTCATTTTTATCTGGACGCCATTCACTTCATTTTTTTTAATTTACGTCCTCCAACATTTAGTCATCGGAAGATGAATGAAATGGGTGAAATGATGCTCAATGCGTCCGGGGTCCACGGAGCTTAAAGTTACCCGACATTCGTCTTTCAGGATAAAGGAAAACCCCGGAAGAAACCTTATCCAGGTAACTCACCCTGACCGAGATTCGAACTCGTGACCTCTTGAACGTGAAGCAGACATGCTACCATCTACGCTACCGAGGCGGGCATTCACTCCATCAAATGCTTAATGATAACCTTTTCTCTCATCCATTTCACTCTCTTTTCATATTTCAGTCTCATACCACATCTCGGATGATCGACCATCCTTTCTGATCGAGAATTTGTGTGCTCCTCGACAGGTGTTCACTTGCAAGTCCTGGAGGGTGAAGATAGGTGTTCCATACGAGGAAGATAGTAATAGAAACAAGAAGCATTCTTATTTACATTTAAACTCTTCATACAGTAGTACCGTACGATTTTACCTTTAATTAACTGGGAGAGAGTATTAGAGAAAACAGACCTGTATTGCTAAATTCCAAGGTCCCACAGAACACCTAAGTCCTTATTTGTTTCATCTGTATAGCCCGCCTTAATTTCTTTGGCCATACTGGAGGCTTTACTTGAGAAATAGCTGATAGTGTTATTACCCTCTGAACTGTAAGTTTTCTTAATGCCGATATTTATCATGTTAGCATTATAAACACATTCATACTTCCATCCTCAGTAGGTGATAGAAAAGAAAAATTCCCAACCCCAACCGGGAGTCGAGCCAGGGAACCTCTAGCTTTAGAAGCCAAAACGCTAACAGCTCGATCGAGAAAGCAGTCCGCCGTATGTGCTTTACATTCTCATTATGTGTTTAGGTAAGTGGATGTGTTGCTTATAGGTTCCTAGACCCTTATACCAATTTCGTATAAAGTTGGTACACATATTGCTTAGGGTAATGGTAAAAATATTATTGGGGTGATGCACAAAACACTCTAACGGAATAGCAAGTTGGAAACATAAGACAAGATGTAATTTTGAAGACAACCAGCACGGATGGGCGTGTTTTTCAATGATTTTGCTAAATAAAATTATCCCTTATTTCTTTAGGAGTAGTAATGCAAAAATGTGAGATAAATTGAAAATTGTTCTAAAGGAGGCACTATAGGGCACTTTGAATATCAATGGACAATTTTGAAACATTTTCTTTAGGTTAAGAGTAAAAACACTATAGAGAGGCGGTTTCGTCTGTGGCGGGCATTCGGGAGGCCCGGGTTCGATTACCGTAGCCCACCTACCTGACCCATGGGATTTTTCGAGGGTTTGTCCGGGAGAATGTTGGGGTGTAGGTTAACTACTTCCCCCGAATTTGCTGTCCCTCTATTTCATCGCCACTGTCATTTCACATTACCTCTCATCTGGTGGTCTCTTTCAGGGTAAAGTGTCGGCGGGTGTCTCGGCGGTGCATGGCAGAATGATATACTCTGAATAAACCAATTCGTTCTCCTGTAGGACGGTTGCTGGTCTACGAACCCATGTCTCATGGGGGACTCTTTCCGAACAATAGGGTGGGATGTCCGTTGTCCTCGCCTGTCGGGGTGAATTTCCATCTAAATAAAATGTAGGGACCCTGCTCTCTGCACTGTGGTGGCTCCTTGGGATGGCTGCCATGTGTCTCTTCTTGCGTCATCCTTCCTCCGCGGGGATGCCCCACTTGGGGCATAGGTACAATAGAGCAAGTTTGGACCTTCGTGTCGAGTTTCCTCCAAAATAATCCAGTTCCAGTTCCAGTTGGGTGGGAAATAATTATGTGGTTTTTCAGCACAACGACCTGTTTACTCAATACTTTAGTGAAATAAGGAATATAAATCATTTCTCTGCATTCCTTTAGGGGTGGTATAGCAAATCACCACGGGAGAGGGAAAATATTCGCTGGGAGGCCAATTCTCAACAATAAAATAATAATGTTGCTCTCCTCATTATTTGAGGGTTGGTAAGGCAAAAGACCAACCCCTATTGTGACAGATTTGACAAATGTTAAGAGGGGAGTGAATTTGAAAGATGTTTGGTAGGAACGGGAACTTTATACATGATGGGGCAATCAAATTAAATACAAGTAATATTGTTATTGCATTAATTAATTTCAGGGAAAAAAATAAATATTTGGAAAAGCTGCGTTTTAAAAAAAAGTCAAAACATCTTTACAATAAGCTACCTGATTCTATAAAAAGTATTGGATCACAACATCAATTTAAGAAATTGTTATTAAACTTCCTTAGAGCCAATAGCATCTACAGCGTGGATGAATATTTAAATTTGTAAATATTTAGTTAGCTACCTTAATTGTAAATATTGTACTTAGTTTTTAATTTGGCGTGTCCTATAACATGTACATGTTTTAATGGATGAATCAATAAATCAAATCAAATCTCGGGCACCTCAGCTATTTTTATAATCAGGGAAATATAAATATGTATACATAATGAACTGATCACCCAATATAGTAGACGGCTGATTTCTTTCTCATAGGGTAATTGTAATGAAAAGTTCATATTGCAGATTTTTTGTTTGTAATTTACGTCCTCCAACGTTAAGTCATATCGGACGATGAATGGAATGGGTGAAATGATGCTCAAATGAGTCTGGGGTCCATGGAGCTTAGAGTTACTTGACATTAATCTTTTAGGACAAGAGAAAAAAACCTTATCCGGGTAACTTGCCCTGACCGAGATTCGAACTCGGGACCTTTTGAACGTTAAGCAGACAAGCTACCATCTATGCTACCGAGGCGGGCTTCATATTACAGATATTTAGCTGAAAGTTAAGTAAAACACAGAGTGACAAAGTAAAATGTTACCTATTAAGTTGGAAAATTTGGCCTCTTTAATCCTTACATTAAATATTTGATATATTATGTTAATTGGCTAACCTATGGTATTAAAGTTAACCACTGGCGCGACAGCCCTTACAGGGCCAAGGCCTACCAACCCGCCTGCCGGCCTCACGCCCACTTACGCACGGCAGAGGTGGACGATCACCCAACCGATCTCAGCCCGCTACGCCACGACGCTGGTATGTAGAAATAAAATCAAATATATCGAATTGTTTACTCTAACAGGGTGTCCATAAACTCTGTAACTCTCCCATGTCATATACCTACTATGGACAAACGTATGTTAAAGGGAGAGAAAATATTAGAACTACCTTATTGTTAAAATGACATTATACAGTTAACAAAATAACTAGCTTTTTTCTAACTTACCTGAGGCATGTATCCTATCCTAGATCCGGTACGTCTGTGGCCAGGCTTTGAACCCAGTAAGGTAATCTGTCCGGAATTGAGAGCTTTACGTCCAACAATGCAACTCAACAATGTTGTCTTTCCACAACCGCTTGCACCCAGCAGACCATATCTGTAAGAGAAAGCATTTCGTTGCCATCCAATAACTACTAAAAGTATGTTGATGATGATGCTGATAATAACAAAAAGCAATTTGTTACGTTCACATGACTTTCTTTAACCACCATATTTTATTTGTATATATCTCTGACAAACTATTGTTGCAGATAATTAATTTTTTTTTCTGTGCACTTCGAATCAAAGGAAATAAATTTTCGCACTACATACATAAAGAGCAAGGGGCATATAGCAGTATGAACGATAACCAAATGATTTAAAAAGTGGAAAGCGATGTGCTTGCCTTTGAAATTACACCTTTCCATGACATCGCAAGAAACAACTGCATGGCAACAATGCTTCAAAAAATTACAAAATATTGAAAAATACAAACCAATAACAACGAATTTCTACAAAGTGACTGATGCTACCAAAATCACTTGACATAAATTGTGTGGTTTAAAGGCACCTACAGTGTAGTTTACATAGTAAGTTTTCATCACTTTTATAGTTTATCAGTATACAAAATTCAATCCGAATACAGAGGGCTTTACAAGTTATTTGCAGAAAATTTTAAATAATACTTTTATTAGTCATGTTAAAGAACAAAAAATAGCGTAAGATATTCTATATAAGGATAGTTTTAGGCAAGGGTTTTCCGTGAAAGATGGTATCCATCCTTCTTATACACTGAAATTTGGATTTGATTGGATTAGGCTACGAGGACATTCGGCATTGCGACCAGTCTTAATATATTGATCTGTGCCCCAAGTGCAGGAAGGATGAGGCGAGAGGAGAGAGGGCGGCCGACCCACGAGCCACGACAATACAGAGGGCAGGATTCCTACTTTTTACCAGTTGGAAACTCCCCGGCAGGCCAGCACAACTGGCAGCTCACCCGACTGCGTCCGAAAACGGCCCCACCACACCGAGTTCGGAGACCTTAGACCTGAGAAAGAAGTTTTACTCAGAGCATATCATCCTACCATGCACCGCCGAGACTCCCGTCGACACTTCTACCGTGAAAGACACCACCAGATGAGAGACGATGTTAAGTGATAATGGAGATGAAATGGAGGAACAGGAAATTTGTGGGGGGGGGGTACAATTAATCTACCCAGCATTCGCCTGGTGACCCGGGAAAACCCCCGAAAAGACCCATGGTTTAGGTAGGTCGGCCACGGGAATCGAACCCGGACCTCCCGAATGCGGGCCACAGATGAAGCCACCTGAGCCATTCCACTCGGTCAAATTAACAATGTTCAGTATTGTGACTTTGTGGGTTCCTAAAATTAAAAGTCCAATTTTCAGAAATTCTAAATGTTCTTTATTTCCGTAGAAATACACTTTGTTCAGTTCTCACAGAAGAATTACGTCACATACACAATCACAATCTCTCAAGGTCGTTGACCACAACAAACAGCGTTCTGATTACATCTGTTTACAACATCAACTCTCGTTACAACCCTTTACAAATGTTTACTACTGACTCTTGGCGAGTCGTCGCTAACTTAATTACCTCATTGATAATTCGAGACTGTTCTATAACAATAAAGAAATCCAGTCGAAACTAGAATTTTCTAGACGGGAAACTTTATCTGTGCCGGCAGGTCTTTTATCTCCGCGCTATATTTATTTGTTCCGGCATACTCTTTATCTCCATGCCGCTTATCAGTTCCTTTGTGTGCACAAGCCGCGCTAACGCGATCGGGTTCACGACAGCATCTTTAACGGATGTAACACGATCTTCAAAAAATCCTACGCATAAGTACGCTTTAGATGGAAACGACTCTAAAGATTTTAGTCAAAATATGTTTGATTTTTTTATTTCTATTTGATTTTATATATATTGAATAAAATATTTATTTATTTCATTTAGTATAAAAACGGAGCAGAGTGCTTCAGTTTTAAATTCTATAAAATCAAATAAACATTAACAATTGGAAGTTATATTACAATGTGCGTAATACATAATTCGTATTTCTACAATAAAAAAGAATATCAAGATTATGTCTGGGATTCTAACCTTTGTAGGTCTAGCTCCTACATACTGATCTATAATCGCTCGACTATCAGTGCACGTTTAGTAACTGAGGCTCAATTATTATGAGAGGATTCAGTAGAACGAAACTTAAGAGATGTGTTCAGTAACACCATTGTAAACCGACCGTGGAAACAATGTGGACTTATAAAAGTATACGCTTCTAGGGTTTCCTCTTTTTTCTTCTTTTTCTTTTTCTTTTTGGTCAAAGAGTATCTTGTTCCGGCTCTTGTTCTGAGCAGAACCAAGTCCTCTCACTCCTCTGCCGTAAGTTTAGCTGGCACTGCCCCGTTTCTTTCTGCTTGAAGGGATATATTTGTTGTTGTTGTAATTTACGTCCTCCAATGTTTAGTCATATCGGACGGTGAATGAATTGGGTGAAATGATACTCAAATGATTTCAGGGTCCATGGAGCTTAGAGTTACCCGACATTCGTCTTTCAGGATAAGGGAAAACCCTGGAAAAAACCTCACCCAGGTAACTCACCCTGACCGAGATTCGAACTCGGGACTTCTTGAACGTGACGCAGACATGCTACCATCTACGCTACCAAGTTGGGCACGAAGGGATATCTGCTTACGTGAAAGACGGGGCAGTTGGACAACTTGGTATGTCTATCTTGAATTGTTTTGCGAATAGCATGTATCGGAATAAACAACCTGAAGTTGCATAGATAAATTATATTTTTCTGAAGTGTTAAACTACTATTCGCATAAGGTTACTATATGCCCCTTGAACCTACAAAGTAATGAAATTATATCTGCAAATGTATATGTCGATTACCATGAAATTGGTAGACTAAGCTTTGGCATGCTTGTGGAATGATAGAGAAATTAATATGAATGTAGCACAATATTTTTAAAAATAACACCTTAAATTCTTCTGCTTCATAAATGAATTTCTTAAAATCCACTGTTATTGTTACCTAAACTATATTCTTTCTAAAATAATTGTTTTTTTTTTAACTAAATCATTTAGGCAGTTTCCGTTAGAGGAACTGAAATCATCCTGATAGAATTTATTAATCCATACAACTATTATTAATATAGCGTTTTATATGCTTTTCTTACAAGAAATTAGGAAGTCTAAGTGAGCAGTGGAAGGAGGAAGACGTGTGACAGTGAGCTCCTGAGGTGTGAGAACAAAAGTGACTCAACCAGCAATGGGTGTAGGAATCACAGTCTACAGAGCAAGAATTGGACTCTTCAGGCAAATATTATTGATGCAGGAGGGAAATGGGAGAAGCAAAAGAAATGCACACTGGCAAAAGGGAAAGCAGCAATGGCAGCTGTAAGAAGATGTTTGTATAAAACACCTGAAATGGAAATGAAATGGTTAGAAAGGGTATATAATTTGGTAGTTGAGGCACAAATGCTATATGGTATTGAGATGTGGGGGCTGGAAAAGGGTACACAGGGGGTTTTGTAAGGAAGTTCTAGGGCTGCCAATATCAACTGCAAATGAAGTTGCTCTAATTGAAATGGGGAGAGTTCCAAGAAAAGCGTTAGTTATAGAAAGGGCACTAAAATATTGGTATAGGGTATTGAATCTAGAGGAGGGGAGTATACTGAAACAATGCTTGAAGTATCAAGAACTAAGTTTACCAAATAAAGGATGGGTAAGTAATTTACGAAATAATTTGGAAGATAATGGTATGGGTGATATTTGGAGAAAGAGAGAAAATAATTATAAAGGTTTCTGGAAAGGGGCTAGAATAAGATTTGAAGACATGGAGATTCAGAAACTGTTTAGTCAAATAGCAGAGAAGAGATCAATTGTTTTCTATATTCCATTGAAAAATAGCTGGGGGAGGGAGAGGTATATAGATAGCACTAACAGTGAAGAAAGAAAAGGGTTAGCATGATTATGAGCAGGGATATGGAGATTAAGAGGTCAAAGAAATGGATACCTGCAAAATGAGTGCCCATTATGTGGGGGCAAAGAGGATATAGAACATATACTGTTTGGTTGTAAGGAAACAGAGATGTGGAGGAAAGAATGTCAAATATCAAAAATGAATAGGAGAATCAGCTTAATCAAGGTTTTAAGTAAAAATTATAAAAACATAGGTCAGTTTTTAAGTAAGATAAAAAACAAATGGATATGGACTGTAAAAAGAGAGAAGGAATAATAAGTGACTATTCTATAATAACACATATTGTAACACGTCTGTAAATGTACTTAATGGACTGTCTTGTGTAGCAGTGGCCTGGGCCAAAACAGAAGGCAGTCCAAAAAATTGTTAAAGCTTAGTACCTCAATAAATATTATTATTATTATTATTATTATTATTATTATTATTATTATTATTATTATTATTATTATCATCATCATCATCATCATCATCATCATCATCATCATCATCATCATCATCATCATCATCATCATCATCATCATCATCATCATCATCATCATCATCATCATCATCATCATCATCATCATCATCATCATCATCATCATCATCATCATCATCATCATCATCATCATCATCATCATCATCATCATCATCATCATCATCATCATCATCATCATCATCATCATCATCATCATCATCATCATCATCATCATCATCATCATCATCATCATCATCATCATCATCATCATCATCATCATCATCATCATCATCATCATCATCATCATCATCATCATCATCATCATCATCATCATCATTATTATTATTATTATTATTATTATTATTATTATTATTATTATTATTTCAAGAAATTCGAGTTTTAACACTCTCAATTAAACTGTATCAAATTTACAGTTAGGTATTAAGGGCTTTATATTGGTACTAATGTACGTATTTACTTCTCAACAAAGACATAACCTTGTGCTATAATTATTCATAATAGAATTAGTACTATGCTGATTAATTATTTTATGATAAAACACAACTAAGCATAAGTAGAATTTACAGCAGGATATAGAGGTTTAAAATAAATAAATTTTTACATTTACCTAAATACAAATTCCATGCAATAATTCGTGCAGACGTTTTGTAATACATTGCCTATATAGAACTTAAATGTATTTTAAAATCAGTAAAAATGTGCCATGTTCATTAATTTAATATTCTGGAAAGTGCCAATAAGATTTTTGAGATGAATTTCTTTTCATAGTGAATTTTATAAGGCATCTAAGGAACCTAATGGCATACTAAAGTAACGCAAATTTTTATTTTTAAGGATATGATAGTGTATCTTACACATGTTTACTAATCCTTATCAACTTGTTTGCTTTCCTGCATTCTGTGTCTCTGCGTGACTTGGAACTTACTAAACCCTCTGAATAAACAATTTCTTGGGACACAACAAACTTGTCAGCTAATGTCAAATGGTGAATATTCTATGATCAATTTTCCTCCAGTATCTGTTGTACCCATCATAGCTTATTAATAAAAGAGCTTCACTAAAACATTTATGTCCGATTTCACCAAAAGATGTTAAAATCGACGTTAACAAATGTAACGTAAGAATTGTCACAGCGCTAATTCTAATGTTAAATTTCTTGCATTTCACCAACCTGTTTTCTGAAAATGTTAACAAACACGTGTCAACGGCAAGAAACTTGTAAATATTACAGCTATAGAAGGCTATGGATGAGTCGTATTACTTTCTGAACGTACTGCGATGCGTTTTTGTTTTCATTTTCGTCTGCACACAGCTGAAGAAATGGCGGGTAAGCAAAATCGCAAACAAACGCGGTGAGAAAAATTTCTCATTGATGGAGAAAGAATTGTTCATTGATTTGGTGACGAAGTGTAAGGGTATCGTGGAAAATAAGAGGATGAATGCGGTGAATGTAAAAAAAAAAAAAAAAAAAAAAAAAAAAAAAAAAAAAAAAAACTGTCACGTGGGAAAATATTGGAAACGAATTTAATTCAAATGCATGTGTCACTACTACAAGCACCAAACAACTTCGTCAGTATTACGTAAATTTAAAACGAGGTGCGAAGAAGGACAAGTGATTTGAACGTTTCAAGGCGGGAGGTGGACAATGTAGATATTATCCACCTAATTCAGCGAATTATAAAATCGGAAAGTTATTAATACTTGAAGCAAAGACGAGATCGGCATATTTCTTTCGATGCATGTTCTAACTCTCTTGTACTTCCGCAGAAACTTGTTTCGACAGTCTGTATCTCCGTAGAAAATTTTCTTCTGATAGCTCCTCAAAATCATTTTTCCTCATAGGTCGTACTCTATTACGAATGCCATTTAGACGGTCTTTAAAAATATAGCAAACTGACATCAACAGCTGAGTTCATGCCCGTCATCTTGACCGTTTACAGTTGTTAAGGATTTAACAACATAAATTTGGCTTGTTAGTTTAACAAGAGATTTAACACTAATGTTAAACTAACCTTTGTTGGTGAAATGCTAGTTTTGTTTTAACTATTGCTAAACTCGTGTTAAATCTTAACATCTATTGGTGAAATCGCGCATTAGTTTTTTGCTTAAAGATTTACTACCAGAAAACGAAGACAAGAGAGAGAGAGAGAGAGAGAGAGAGAGAGAGAGAGAGAGAGAGAGAGAGAGAGAGAGAGAGAGAGAGAGAGAGAGAGAGAGAGAGAGAGAGAGAGAGAGACAGACAGACAGACAGACAGACAGACAGACAGACAGACAGACAGACAGACAAACCAGCGTTGGATACAAATTGTCTCTACCTTTCTATTTTGATATTTGAAAACTATTCTCACTGACAGATGAAATTTTAATTTTTTTATGCTATATTATGGATTAGCTCAAGTTCTGTATTTTTTTTTTAATTGAAAGGTTTGCATACAAAATAAAATATTTTGACAATGCATCTTACGTTAGTAATCTTTTGTCTTTCATTATTTATCAGCAATGCAACATCATAAAAATTCATTCTGAATGAAGTGAACAGCACAGTTATTCGTAAAAAAAGCCAACTTATAGTTTTAATTTTCATATAAATGCATTATACGATATTTTAACCAAAACGTTAAAAACATTTTTGAGAAAATAAATACGTAATGGAAATAATTCCAAGTTAAGAGCAATTTATTGTGGGAAAATTTTCGTGAACACCTTCATATCACATCATTGGAAGATTTTTTTTATTTGTTGTTGTAATTTTACGTCCTTTAACGCTGTCATATCGGACGATGAATGGAATGGATGAAATGATGCTCAAATGTTCCCAGGGTCCTTAGAGCTTAGTTACCCAACATTCGTCTTTCAGGATAAGGGAAAACCCCGGAAAACCTTATCCAGGAAACTCACCCTGACCGAGATTCGAACTTGGGACCTCTTGATCGTGAGTCAGACACGCTACTACCACGCTACCGAGGCGGGCTGGAAGATGCTGAAATTACACAATTTTAGTTACGCTGGTTTTCCTCCTGCCGTCGTTAACTCTCGTATACACACGTGCGCGCGCTTAAAATTGTTTCTTTAATTATTTTTTTATCCATATTTACAATGACATCGTGATATCGAATTACTTTTTCATGAAATACAATACCTCTTCTAACTACCAAGCAACTACCAGTAAAATTTGTAGCTTTAATGTTTTTATTTATTTCTGCATACTAAAAATACCAATTTCCTCCAAGTTAATTTCACTTTTAGAATTTCTTGAAGAGGAAATGAATATTTTCTTGAGTGGTTGTGGTTATATGACGTCTTTATTGTTCTCTCGGATGGAAAGGAGCGTTGTACTACTAATAGGGTACGGATTTGAAAGTTACAAATATTTTACTTAAATATTTATAGGCAACATTTTCCTTATCACTTCTCTTATTTGCGAAAATTCTATAGAATGAACTTTTCGCATAACAAGCGTAAGAAAAGAGGAGAAGCTTTATATTTTAACTTCAGTTATAAATCAGTTTTATCTCCAGTTTTCAAAAGGATAAATGAAGAGTCAAGAATCTCCACAATTAACCCAGCAGTAGCTGTTGGTTTACCTCTAGAATATTCGAAATTCTCAGTAAAACTGAATACTCGTACAATGATTAAGACACATACGTTTTGAACCTGTCATATACAAGCACATGATATGACGTGGGAATATTGCAGCCGTTTCTTCTGCATGAATACTGGATTGCTTACGTGACATGTGGGAATGCCCAATTATTTACAGAATGGCATGACAGATTCACAAATAAATTATTCTTACGTGTTCCTTGAAAATAAAAATATTATGCAATAAGAAGACAAGCAAGGTTGTACATATATTCTCGAAGGTAACCGAGAGAATTGGTTCCGCGGTAAGGTGTGGAAGGCCTCGATTTCGAATTCCATAGTGTCGTCTATTGTGATTTTCCCCACGTTAATAGATGAATGCTAGGGTAGTTCATCTAATGCAATTGTATCCATGGTAGAAAAACTTTTTCTCCTTTAACTTCCGTAGTTATACCACTTCATCGCGGTGTTAGGGGATTCTTGTTCCTCTTAAACCTTGTGCCCGTAGGCGCGTCGAGTGGAGAATTGGAAACTCTGGATCAGAGAGAGAGAGAGAGAGAGAGAGAGAGAGAGAGAGAGAGAGAGAGAGAGAGAGAGAGAGAGAGAGACAGAGACAGAGAGAGGGGGGGAGAATGCAGGTTGGGTAATCAGCCCAACGCCTGCTATGAGTATGAGAGAAGTGGATGACAATGAGGGCGAGATGAATTATAGGAAAGATGATGTAACAATTGGAGGAATGATGGCGGGGGAAATCGGAGAACCCGGACGAAACCCGCCCCAGCCCTGTGTTGTCCACCACGGTGCGGCCTCAGCAGAGAAACTACATTTTCTCTGCCAATTTACAGTATACCAGATTTACTCCCATATTGCGATATTTTGTTGTAATTTACGTCTTTCAACGTTAAGTCATAGCGGACGATGAATAAAATGGGTGAAAAAATACTCAGATGAACCCAGTGTCCATGGAGTTTAGAGTTCCCTAATATTCATCTTCCAGGATAAGGAAAAATCCCGGGAAAGCCTTATCCAGGTTATCAACTCACCCAGATCGATATTCGAACTCGGGACCTCTTAAACTTGAGGCAGACACGTTACCATCTATGCTACCGAGGCGGGCATTGCGGGATGGAATGGTGTGGTGAAGCAGTGATGTCAACTTCGGTTCCCGTAAGGGAGAGGATCCGTCCCCTTCAGCTGCTGTGGTGCGAGCGCTGCGGACCCTTAAGCACTCGTGGTACCTCTGACGTTACTAGAGGAACCTCGCGCCGAACATTCGAGCCCCTCCCTGATTGGGAGTTGTTCAACTGGGTTGGACTCGAGGGTGTGTTCCCGTTACCCGTGGGAGATCGGGTACCTCCGGCCAGGCTCCGGCCGACCGGAGGGGGTAGGGGGTTGCCTGAAAAGTCCCGAGTACTAGCCTGCAGAGCAAGTAGAAGGTGTGCTAGATCACCAGGCGGCCAAACCGAGGTTATTCGATAGTCTTCCCTGCGGGGTTGCGCGTAAGTGGCGTATCCAACTCCAACCGTCTTGACGTTGTTGTCGATGGGTGGGGGGGGGGGGACTTTTTAGACTCAAGGTATTGCCCCAAGAAAAGAACCCCGGAGTTTTCCATTGCTCCTGGGATGATAGAGGCCGGAGTCTCCGGACTTTCGGGTAGACCTCGTGACAACATATCAACTTGGGTCTTAGGGAAACGGAGTACTTGGATGCCTAGCGGTCGCAGTTTTTTACAAAATATTATTTTCCATTTAAATTTATCTAGAGCGAGGCCTTCACTACATAATTCCTTATCTAGGTGATAATGGGTTCCTTTAGTTGATCCCAAACAGCTGATCCCAATTGCCTAGAACGAAGAAACAAAAATTCCAATTTTTGCCAGCAGCCTTCCCTGCATCAGCTTACCAGAAGAAGATTTTAAGAAAGTACTTCCTAACAGAAATTAACCTTTTGTTATTAAAAAACCACGAATTTTCTACCTTTTCTTTAATTTGTTGCATAATTTCAAAGTAGCAGAATCAGGCGACAGCGATTTGTGCGTGGGAGGGAGGGTGGAATTTACGATGTGTAAAAGATTTCTTCCTGGCAATTGAATTGCCAACTAGTGCCCCTTCTTGAAGATAGCACAGGTGGGCTCGCGGATGCGTCTGAATTGGTGTCACTCTGTCCGTGTTAGTGTAGTTTGGGTCTCTCCTTCACTCTTTCCTCAAAGACTCCATGGGCGTATTGAACCGTGTGGTACTGACCTCCAAGTGACCCCCATTCTGACCATTCTATGTAGCAGCGGAACGGTTTGTTTCCGAGAGAAAAGGCGAAGCTGGTATGACGTTTATGGAAGCGCTACATGTATACAGGCAACAAGTTTCGAATACAAGTCCACGAGTTGCAGATATACAGGGGCCGCTTCTCTAAACGACACGTCACGCTTCCTTACTGCAACAAAAAGTAACCACTTAGTACACCGAGCGGGATGGCTCAGGCGGTTTCGTCTGTTGTCAGCATTCGGGAGGCACGGGTTCTATTCCCGTGGCCGACCTACCTGGCCCATGTATTTTTTGGAGGTTTCCCGGGTCGCAAGGCGAATGCTGGGTAGGTTAATTACATTCCCCGAATTTCCTGTCACTGCATTTCATCTCCATTATCATTTCACATCATCTCTCATCTGGTGGTCTCTTTCAGGGTAGTAGTGTCGGTGGGAGCCTCGGCGGTGCATGGCGGGATGATATGCTCTGAGGAAAACTACTTCCTCCTCCGGTAGGTCGGTTGCCTACCTCAGCTCCTCTGCTGGGACAATTTCGGGATCACCAGCTGGGACCTTCGGGCCTCGGGTCGCCTGCCTGGGACCTTTGGGGCTCGGCTGCTGGGCTCACTGCCGCCCCACAGTAGGGGAGCGTATCCGTTGCCCTGGCCTGTCTGGGGAAGTCTCTATCCAAGTAAGCTGTAGGGACCCTGCCCTCTTTACTGTCGTGGCACCTTGGGTCGGCCGCCCTCGGTCTACTTCGCCTCATCCTTCCTCCCGGGAGTGCTCCACTTGGGGGCATAAGAACAATGGGCCCAGAATGGTGGTCTATGTACCGAATCCCCTCCGTAATGAAATCTAATCCTAATCACTTAGTATATACAATATGATTTTATTTTGAATACTACTTGCAGATATTAAACAGGGTATTGTATTCTTCACAAAAATTCCAAGCAAACCATTTTTTGATGTCCAATAAAGTGAAAAAAATATTTCTCAATTTATGTGAACAGTAAAACTCTAAAACAAAACTCCCTATACCCAAAACTTCATATTTGGTCTGATTTAAGCATATTGGGTAAAAGTTTACAACAAAAGTTCCACCCCAAACTACTTTGTATGGAAACATTTTCTTTAATATTAATTTTCCCAAAACCAACTTTACCGATTTTCTTAAAATACTATATCTTCAAAATAATATTTAATATTTATCTAAACTTTTCTGCCAAGAATTGGACGAATTTCGTATAATAGGTAATAATACCTAATAATAATGATATGATGATGCTGATGATGATGATAATAATAACAACAACAACAACAACAACAATAATAATAATAATAATAATAATAATAATAATAATAATAATAATAATAATAATAATAATAATAATAATAATAATAATAATAATAATAATAATAATAATAATAATAATAATAATAATAATAATAATAATAATAGTAATAATAATAAAACAATAATCTGTGGCACGATGACCAATGAAGAATCAATGCCTATGAACCCAATACTGACGTCGCGCCGAAACTTCAGCCAGAGGTCCGTCCTCGGCAATGGGATGTCTTTTTTTAGAACCTTTAACCTTGTGGTCCATTTTGGACGGTGAATACATTACTTTATATTTAAATGATGCCAGATACCTTAGATATTATTTGACCTTTGTTTTCTCAGGAGAAGAGAAATTCTTGAAAAGAAACTTATCCCGGTAAGACCCTAAGCGAGATTTAAACTCGAACCTTTAGAATGTAAAAGTAGATAAGCTAGTGCAAACCACAGGAGGTGATGTGTTCAGCATCCTTCCTTCTTTACCAAATGCCTTGGAGTAGCATTGTTTTTTATTGATAAGTGCAACAGTATCAAAACGTAAATCAACAGGAAAGATTAAGGAAAGCTTGTACGCCATAGAACGGGAGGTCACATGTTCTTGTTTTTATATTGCTTTGGTTTCCGAACTAATTATTGCAATGAACTTACGGGTGTAACTTCCTGAAAACACCCATCCATGGTAGCACATATAGCTGGTAGCATTTCCTTTTATCGTCAGCAACAACGTACGTTATATGCATATATTTCAGCTTTACTGGAATAAATTGACGATCACAAAGAAAAATTACTTTTAACATTTCCGTCTGTTATTGTTATAAAGCAGGTTCCACCATACTATTTGTTAATTTCATTACAATATACCTGCAGTAGTTAAATAAAATACGAATTTTATTCTGTCAAAAATATGTAGTGAGAGTTCCCGAGAAATACACCATTTAAGGACCCTTAAATAAAAAAATTATCCTACACATTTAAGAAAAGAATATACACGCGTGCGAACATGTGTGTGAACAACTTTCATAAAAAAAATAGAATGCGATAAATGTCAAAATTGGTATTTAATTTCAGCATGCTCTAAAGACGAGAAGTCAATATTCAAGAAAATTGACCCATCTCTAACCACCCTGTTCAATAGTTTGTTACTGTCAGTTTTTATTTACACGAATGAAAGGTTATGTAAATGATAAATCATGAGCTTTCTGCTAGATAAATTTAGATCTTATTAGAAGACGTGCATTTACTTCAAATAAGAGCTTTTATGTCTTACAATTTCTGAACTAATCCATGCTTTTTTTTTTCCATTTTCCAATATTTTAATAACTTTTTTTGGTGTGCTAAGATATAATTTGATATCCTACAAAGAGCATGTAATTTGAAATCTAGCTTTATAGCGACCCACTGTTTAAACATTTGACTTTATCTTCGACCTATTATTGGACCTGCCGGTTAAAAAGAAGTGGATACAAAAAGCGGAGCGTTGTAAGAACATTTCAATTAAGATACCTCAGCAATGCTGCTTATAAAAGGCCAAATAAATGTAACAGATCAAATTTTTTTAAATGTAGCAATATGAACATTTTTAACCTACTGCCTTTCTTCATTGTTTCCAATTTCCCAACGTTCCAAATTTTAATATGCTGACAGGAAAACAACAAAAATTTATCCAAAAAGTCTGTATATTATATTTGTTCGTGTTTGATTTGGTTTCGAATTTACAGAAATATGTTGAGGGAACCATTATACCTGAACATATATTAAGCGTGTTATTGACTGTTGTACTGGTCATTAGCAACGTAATAGTTCACGAAACAAGTTGTGAACACATGTCAAATCCATACGAGCCCGATGATTGAGAGGCAAAGAGAATTGTAATTAGAAAGGATATGCTTGATTAATGATATTGTAGGAATAGAGCTGTACTTGCAGTGATAGCTCTAGTTGAACGATGGTCAGTTCGCTTGTATTCTGCAACACGGGGAAAATGCTCCTAGCAGTTGTATCCTTGCTGCATCTTGTAAATGCATACATTAGTGTGGCAGACGTGATGCTGCATTGCTCACTAAAAGTGGCAGAGCGTGGATTTCCATCAAGTTACACAACAGCATTATATTTATCGGACAACCACATCGGCACTTCTCCAAAGAACAGGCTACCATTTGCTTTACAAATCACATTTCCTGATGCTTTGACTGAGTTTTATCAGTTGGGACTTTGGCCAATTTTAATATATACACGACCAATGCAGTGGGATGCCTTAAAGAATAAGCTTGGAGGCATTATAATACTCATAAGCGATAGCAAATATCTGGATGAACAGTTAAAGGCCATGTCAAAGGTTCCTGGGTGGGATCCCAGAGCTAGGTTTGTCATTGGTTTGTTGCGTGATACAAAAAAGGAAGTGAGTAATATTTTAAAATTACTATGGAATATTAAAGTTATCAACGCAGTTATTCTGACTAGGAGTGCATCAGTTAAGAGCTTTTCTAAAGGCGAAGAAATTGAATTGGATATATTCACTTGGTTCCCCTATTACCCTGCATCAAAATGCGGAAGTATCTTCGATGCTATTCATTTGGACCGCTATGTCATGAACAGCAGAAATGGTAGAGGGAAATTTATCATGAACGCTCCTCCATTTCCTGAGAAGATACCCAGAAATCTTCATCTTTGTCCTATTAAAGTATCTGCATTTCTTAATCCGCCGTATTTTATTGCCGAAGTTCGTCGCGGAGATTCTCTGACATACGAAGATGGCTTGGAGAAAAGATTACTTGACATTATATCTCAAAGGCTGAACTTATCGGTGAAGATGATGGAACCCCCAGGAGACGGAGAGAAGTGGGGAAGGCGTTTGGAGAATGGTAGTTGGACAGGCGTACTAGGGGAAGTTTCCAGAGGTGAATCAGAAGCAGCTATGAGTGGCATGTTTATTATGAGCCATTTGAGTAAGGCCTTCGAGAGTACCGTTCCATATCTTCTAGATGAAGTACGTTGGTTCACTCCATGTCCAGGAATATTACCTAGTTCGACTGCAGTGTTGCGAGTTTTCCATTATGAGGTGTGGTTTGCATTCGGTATTCTTTACATATCCGCATCTCTTCTGATTTGGTCACTTGATCATAAATATCATCAACCTTCCCAAGTATCTCTGTCCAACTGCTTCCTTAATCTCTGGGCGATTGTGGTTGGAACAGCGATGTTTGGCAAACTTTCAAAGTCTTCTTCTCCTGTTAGGATAATACTTGTTGCATGGATGGCACACTGTCTAGCTATGACTACAATATATGAAGCGTTTCTCACTACATTTCTTATAAAAGGAATAGAAGAATATGAGCCTACTACAACAGAGGAACTCTTGAGTTCGGGATTAAGCTACGGAGCACCTATTACTCTCGGTACAGTGTTACTAGAACTCTCCGACAGACGTTACAATCGACTGCAACAATGTCCAGATTTAGCGGACGCGCTGAATCGTGTGGCCGTTTATAGAGATTTTGCAGTCCTAAGTTCATATCACACTGGATGGTTTTTTGTAGTGTCGAGATATGTTAATCAACATGGTGAGCTAATGACCTGTACGATGCAGGAGCGATATTCCAGCCAGTATATCTCAATGACAGTTCAAGCGGGTTGCCCCTTGTTAGGAATGTATAACTCCGTCATTTCTCGTGTTGTGGAAGGTGGGTTTCTGCAGCAGTGGTTGAGAGAATTTAAACATATTGCTGTACTTCAAGCATTGAGAAATGTGGAATTATCAGAACAGGATGCACCGACGAGCTTGGAACACTTTCAGTCTGCTTTTTACGCTTTGTTTATAGGATACTTTGTTGCAGCAGTAGTTTTTGTTTGGGAAGCTGTTCCCTTCCTTGTTCTCTTTAAGAAAAAATCTAACAGAACTCGCAATAAACAAATCAAATACCGTTGATTTCATGTTTTTTGGTTTTATAGTATAGCACTGTGTTAAATAGTCTTGGAGTATAAAACATAACTAAGTTCAGGTTAGATTAAGTTTAGAGAGGGTGAACTGTAACCATTGTTGATCCATCGTGCGCACCTTTATCTTATAGTCTCTGAGACTATAGTCTCTATCTTATAGTTTCCTTCATAAAGTAGACTAATTGTTTTACTGGCACCTTCTTGAGTTCATTCAATTGCATAAATCCTTAATTAAAGTGATTAATCCTTTGACCTGCGAGTGGCTTGTAGATGCACAAAAAATGAATCACCATTTCATCTATCTTTTAGCACATCATACAAATTTGATCAAATTCTTGTTCCAAGACATAGTCGTGTCCTGTTGCCATTGCAACTGTCCAACGAAGTTTGACTCTGTTCATAGGTAGCAGCTCACGAGGCCTATCATTATCTAACTCAGGGATTGTTATTTTCGAATACATACATTCTTCAGTGAAGTCCCAGTACATCTTAAGTTTTCCAGCGGTGATACCCGCAACGTATCCACAGGATAATACAAAAATATAGCTTCTGGTCTACTTGGTGGAGTAGCTCATCTATTTTGAGCTAAATCGTCTGACCCTTTATTGTCTGAATTCTCATTCATATAGGTGAAAATTTTACCAGTTATGAAAATTTGACATCGAATGATAGAATTAATACTAAAGCAATGTACCGAAATATGCTCTACTTTGGGGACTGTTAAAAGAACTAAAAACTGTACACCATTGTTAGAAACGGCTAGTTGTGTAGTTTCATTTTTCAGGAATATGCATATAAGTTTGAGTATGTTGCAGTTTAAAAGATATAATATAAAATAGAAAGGTGAAAAAAGTCGTTCTATCTGCCGTAGTTTCCAAATATATCTGTAAAAATATTGGGTTGGTGCATAGGTTCTAGCACTTTTGTTTTGTGAGTTGGTACTCCTATTACAATGGGTTTATCTATTGATTGCAACTTTTCATGTTAAGTTCAACTGCTATGCAGTCGGTTTACATGGGATCGCAGTTGGTCATTTGATGATAGTTTTCTGTGAGTGTAGCTGTGGACGCTAGAAAGTGAACCGTCAAGTGGACGAAGTGGAACATTTACCACATATTCTTTCTTCTCTTTGAATTCAGTAAAGGAGCGAAAGCAGCGGAGGCATCCAGAAACATTTGTGCCGTGTATAGGGACAACGTCACCGGTGAGAGCCTGGCATGAAAATAGTTTTCTCGTTTTAAGAAGGTTCGTTTTGACATGAGTGATTCTCCTCGCTCAGGACGACCTACAGGATTTGATGAAGAACGTCTAAACGCACTAATTCACGATAATCTGCGTCAGTGTACTCGAGAACTGATGTGATTAACAGTGACCAATCCACAATCGTGCAACATTTACATTAAATGGGCAAGGGCCAAAAAGCGGGTGTATGGGTAACACAGCCTCTAACCCGAAACAAAAAAATCAACGGATGACAAGTTACTCCAGTGTTGGCGACTTGTAAACAGTGAAGGAGAATATATCGTTGATTAACATGTGTGTAATGCGGAGGAGAATACATTTTTGAATAAATTGTTGCTTAACAATGTGTTTTATGTGTTTAATGGAGTCAGTTGTTTAAAACTTTAAGAAAACCGCTACGGACTTGTGCACCAACCTGATAATTGATTTCGGTATAAATAACCAGAGCCTGGATGTTAGATAAAAATGTCTACTTACTGGCTGGTAAAAAATTCAAATAAATCAAAAGCTGTGTGTATATAATAAGTTTTTGAGATAAAAGAGAGATTAGAATCAGATTTTATTTAGCATATTTTGCTTTTTAGGGACTAGCTTCCTGTATGAGTTATGATTCACAACTATTGCAATGTTTATGAGTTTATTTTAAAATTTTCTATTAAATGCAGACTATCTGGATGATGGACACTCTTCTGTCTTGAATTGGGAAATCTTTTTCATAGAACGTGATCATATTTTGTATTGTAATGTTACCGACTGCTAATGGATTTGGCATTTCTCTTTGAAAGTTATGCGCTCAGTATCAGGAAGCAGTGTAGGGAACACATTTTGACGAATAGTAATGGACAGTTATTGTCGTTTGCAGACATGACATTTCGTTACGGTGCCTAAATTCAATCAGTCATTGAAAAGTAAACTTGACATTATGTTAGTGAATTTGTTGTCAACAAGTTTCCAACTGATGTTATCTGAAAAGACAATCATGAGGAAAAAAGAAAGATGTTATCGATTCAACACATGTCAACAATAAAGAACAAATCTACTCTCGCTTGAAAGAATGACCAAAATAGGTTACTTCCAACAGCCGACACATCATGTATTGGAACGTTACAGCTTTCATTAGATTTGTGTAAATCATTAGTATATGATGTTAGAATGAAACATAAGAAAATTTACAGCATAACTTGGTGATAATGTGTAACAAAAGTGTACAATTTGTATGGCTTTTAAACTAAATATTGAATATCATTTTGTCTTTAAATTGCGTAATGCTCTTTTTAAATTTACCTTGTTCTATTTAAATTTCGATTGCCTTTCCTCCCGTCCATTTTGATTGGTATAAATTCATAACACGGCTTGTCTAATCATACACGTATATTGATATATTTTTGTTGTCTTTTCTACAACACAAGTAATTCAAGTCAGTTATGAATACTTCTCAGGTATGTCATGCAAAATATAAACTAAAATAATACATTATAATCCGTAGACAATGCTGTAACAATGACTTAACCTCAAACTGAGTAACTCCGTACAAATAACTGCTAGTAGCAGATGACATCGTTAGCCTGCCTCTGTAGGTAGTTTGTAGCGTGTCTGCCTCACGTTCGAGAGGTTCAGAGTTTGAATCTCGGTGAAGGTGAGTTATCTGAATAAGGGTTTTTATAATGTTTTCCCTTATCTTGAAAGGTGAATGTCGGGTAACTCTAAGCTCTAAAAAGTGCAATAGTAATGAAGAAGGATCAAAAAGTCCAACTGTACTACTTTTTGAAGAGAAATAATTAACAAAGTAAGGTAACAAAGAAACATTTGTTGATTCCCAGATGAGCCTAATGACAGGTAAAGCCACCTTTCCTTCTAGAGAGTATAACAGTATACTATTATAGTCTAATACACTGTATTTTAAAATATATTAAAGTAATAGTAGAGTAGTATTAGCGGCAATTGAGACAAGCATACATAAAATATGTTTTTTTCAACAACAAGTCTTACATATCCACGATATATGTCAGGAATGGCATATGAAATGAAGAAGTAACATCGAATCATACCTGCTAATTATGCTCAGGCAATGAACTCAATTATCTAAAGAGAGTTATCACTGCTTCTGAGAATGCAACAGGTAATGCAGTTTAACAGAAGTAAAAAGTGGCAATCGCCTTTGATGTGCTTCTCTAGTGAATTATCTATGTTTACTTTCATATTCTCCTTGATTCATATGAATACACAATCTCTGGAGAAAGCAACATATAAATAGTTAAAGCAACCTCTTTATCTTCGTGTCAAGCTTAAGGTCGTGCATTTATTCAAAAAGAATACTTTATAAACCCGTTGCTTTGTCTACAAAGCCAAAGTGCCCACTGCAGATTTTTCACTATCTGTGTAAACAAAGAGACGTTTCGTTACGGTATATTGAGGTGCACTGCCCTAGACAGAACTATGACGTATATTCTATCGGCTCTCATCCTGTCAGGAATAACACTGTGCTGTAGTTGTTATGCCCAGAAACTGCGTATCTCCAGTTGCTTACAGAACATCTGTTCAAGTCATTTCTCATCAGAAAATGTATTGGTGTTATTTAATTCTGAAGTGACCATGGGCTTTGTTGGAAGTAGCACCACCACTGATGATGGCTCTGCAGAGAAGGAACTTTGTCTTGAACTTGAAGACATTTGGGAACCGCTGTTGGATTTTGTATTTACCTCTAACACCTGGCAGGTTCTCGTAATGTCACTCGATCAAGCCTTTGTATCTACAAAAGATCAATCTAGACAGAAACATGGAGCTTATGTACTTCTAGCATTTGATGGAATATCAGAAGTGGCTAGACAGCTTACACAAATCAAGCTGAATCCTGGATGGAACCCTAGAGCCAAGTTCGTTGTTATTGTTCGCCATGAGAAGCATGTGGCGGACGTTTTCAAAGAAATGTGGCGTAGTAACGTTATGAATGTAGCGGTGCTCGTCCCTCAATGTGGTGACAACCCTGTGATTGACCTTTATGAATGGTTCCCTTATAGTTCTTCAAGCAACTGCGGCAATGTTGTTGATGTCCAGCTTACAGATAAGTGGATTGTGTCTGAAGAGCGATTTCTGTTTAATGGTTCTGAACTGTATAAAGACAAAACACCAATAGATTTCAGCAATTGTGCTGTGTACGTTACAACCTTTGAAGACGAACCTTTTGTTATAAAAAGAGGAATTATACAGCCAAAGGAGGGAGAAGAGTTTTATGAGGATGGCCTAGAGGTCAGAATAATTAATGTGATTGCGGATGCCATCAACATGTCCATAGTGTTTCGGCAACCCCCTGCAGATGGGGGAAAGTGGGGACTCATGCTTCCCAATGGTTCGTGGACGGGTGTAATAGGGGAGCTACTCAGAGGAAATGCTGACATTGCCTTTGGTGGTATATTTTATCGATGTCACTTAAATAACGAGCTTGAATGTCCTGCACCACATATTATTGACGGGGTTCGTTGGTATGTGCCATGTGCCACACCTTACCCTAGATGGGCCAGTCTCTCTAGAATTTTCACACTCCATCTTTGGCTTGTGTTCCTTTTTTCCTACATAATTTTTTCATTTACTGTTTGGGTTCTAGTTCGCAATAGTTTTAGATATTTTACAAAACCAGGAGAGCCCCAAACATATGTTGAGTTGGTTAAATGCTTTTTAAATCTTTGGGCTGTAATTCTTGGAGTTGGAGCCATGGAAGACATTCCCAATAGAGTAATGATCAGAACAGTGTTCTTCTTATGGGTAGCTTACAGTTTCGCTATTAACACAGTTCACCAGGCTTTTCTTACAAGTTTCATGGTGGATCCTGGTTTACAGAAACAAATAACCACGGAATATGAGCTGCTTGAATCTGGTCTTCATTACGGACACGATCACTCCATTGAATCCGTTCTTCCGGATCTTCTGGATCCGCGATATTCTCGAACGGTGTACTGCGACGATCTGGAAGCTTGTATACGTACTCTTGCATATGAATCATATCCTGCTGTCATGCACTCTACCACCAGCATTGACTACCTGGCAGCCGTCCGCTATGTGGATTCCAACGGAAACCCTCTGTTCTGTCACCTTAATGAGATGTTTGCTAACCAATATATACCGATGTACTTAAGGAAAGGCCATGCAGCATTCACCCGTATCAGCAGTATAATTCTGAGAATTCTGGGTGCTGGGCTAATAGATCAATGGTGGCGCGATCTCAAATACCTGGCTATTCTTTCAGCAGCCAGGGATTTCAGCTTACCCATGGGTGAATATGAACCGCTCACACTAGAACATTTCCAATCTGTGTTTTACTTATTGGGACTTGGGTATGTAGCATCTTTAATTGCTTTCATAGGAGAAGTCTTGTCCCCGAAGATGCACACATATGCTGCTTTATTTAACAGATGTTGTACTAAAGACAATCGGTAAAGAAAAACTTATTTGAAACAGTAGAAAAATAATGATTTGAATTACCGTAAGGTGATAGAAATCGGGTACAAATTTAAGCAAATTTTATCCACAGAAGTGCAATATCCTTATTTTACCTAAATATTTAAGTATTAAAACTTGGAAAGGTTTTTTCCAATCTTATTAAGTCAGTGTTTCAGCTAGAGGTAAAATTCTGAATATTTCAGACATAATTCGGATCATAAAGCATCGTTCAACTGTCTCATATTAATATTACGGCTACTCTTTCGTACAGATTTCTTACATTTGAAATTTATAATACGAAATTAGCATTGGCTGTCTTTCAAAACCCTTTAAGGGGTACAGCTTGGTTTCATTTGTATTAAAACCATATTTGCCTAAGATATTTCTATAGATACTTCCTCCTCCTACTTCTATTCTTCTTTTTAATGATTCCAGGTTTGAACGGGATGATTCTCAGGCGATTACAGAATTTCATGCATGAAGTTATAAGAAGACACTGGTGGTAACTTCATAGTTGGGGATGAGTTAGCGTCAGTAATGTGAACATAATCTGAATTTCAAATATTGAGTAATATATTAACGCAATACTTTTTTGGCAATACAATGATTTAATTTTTGGGGGGAAAAATCAGGTGCCTAAGTCGAGTTCTCAAATCCTTTGATTCAAAGTATTTGAAGGCATTATCTTCTTAGATAGCTTTCCTCATGATTTAAAAATGCAATTTCATACATTCTGATCTGATGTTTTGATGGCATCTGTCATCCAAAACTAAAAAAATAAAATTAGTCTCTATTTTATGTAATACAAATTGTGCATTTAGAAGAAACCCCTTCACAGAAAGAGAAGAAAATTATTTCATAGTATGTTTTATAACTATGGAAGACAGCGCTGTTAAATTTTGGTGTTATATATGCCAGGGAAACATGGCATAAAGTAATGCAATATTGTTCATCTAGGTAAACAATTTATAATTTCTTTTGAGTTATGACATAACCATGTATTTATTCTAATAGGCTGAGCAAATGCTTTCTTTTTTAAAGAACTTACTCCAAGTCATATTATAATAATTATTCACAATGAAGATATTGCGAGTTTTCTTAATTTTATTAAAAATGTTTCTGCACTGAAATTGAATGTTTCCAAAGGACGACCGAGATAAAAACATACACATTATTTACTGAAATGTTTAGATATTAATTTTATATGGTAGAATAGTTTTAACGCAAGTTTATGGTACTTTTAGCTAGGATGGCAATCACAGTTAATAATTTTGCATGTCAGATTTTTTTTCTTTTTTTTGCAGCATATAGGAAGAGTCGTTGTGACTAGATTTTAAAATGATAATACTTTACATCTATATGTAGATTTGTGCGTCAGTCATAAAGTGATACCATAGTGTATATATTCCATATGTAGGCAAAATATACTTTAATAAGTAAACAGATGTAATATTCCTACTTTGTAGTTTACGTTGTTAAGTATAATTTTTTTTAACAAACTGGACTTCAAGCATATTATATTTTGAAGCCTGGAACTGAGCACACTAATTCCGCAACGTTTGATTAAATTATGTCATAGAAGTCTATGCTTATTCAAATTAACAAATGTTTACCTTCATGTTATCTTAAGTCCATGTATGTAGGTAAGTTAGAAAACACCTGACATTATGGATTACACATAGTTAATATATTTATACCCAGTATAACGTACAATTATGATGTATTATCAATGTACGACATTCTGTCCAATGGGTATGCATTACAATTAATCGATCTCTTAATTACTATATATTTATTATATATTCACACTGTATATTTATTCTGCAAATTATGCATAACAAGCTCTTTCTCTATTTCTGTAAATATAGTGAAATGCTTTACGAAATGCACACATATATACATATATAAATAAACATATTCATATGTATATATAAGATACTGTGGGGTAGGAAATTTTCTTGAAAACCTTCGAGTTGATTATTGGAAGGTTATAAATGTGAAGTACGTAGAGTATTTCTCCAAATTTTCGTTTTCAAATTTACTGCTCATAGAGAGACATAAAAACGATAGATGATTTATGTTTTTATATTTGTTTATTGAATATTTCAATGTGTTTTGAAACGTACATTTCCGGCGAAACCCTGACAACGAGATTTTTCATGGAATGCAATATTTCCTGTACCTACTTCAGTAGGTAATAGTGATAGAGAAAATTTAGCTTATATTACGAATATTACAGTTTTATTATTAAAACAGATATAATGTAATATTTATTTGCTATTGAATACACAGAGGTGACTAAAATTTGAGTCCATTATTTTGTAATTATTACAAACATACTAAAGTGTATTGATCCCAAAAAGAAGCCATCTCGTGGGCGATCACTTGGTTCTTTTGTTTGTTTAAGGTTATTATTCTCCAAGGAATTAGATATACTGACCACGTCTGCATTCACTTACATAGTAAGTAGAGGAAGTATTGTATTTCACTCAAAATTCGAGATTTTAACGAAATATCATTTGAAATATCTGTTTTGAGCTTCCTGGATCGCAAATAGCACTTTCAGAAAACGGTCCTGTGTGTGTGTGTGTGTGTGTGTGTGTGTGTGTGTGTGTGTGTGTGTGTGTGTGTGTGTGTGTGTGTGTGTGTGTGTGTGTGTGTGTGTTTGTGAATGTATGTCGATTGATGGTTGTATGCGTTTCTGAATAACAACCAATACGAAGATCCCAATAATTACCAATTTTCGTGAAGAAAAAGGTTTTGTTGCTTTTTATTTTCTCAAAAGTAACTTTAGCAATTAAAATTAAAATACCAAAAGATACAACAAATGAAACAGAAGTTAAGTTTAGCCACACCCACACTCAACTAGCCCACAGGATGTCAATAGGGACAAAATTACAATATATTTAATTATTCATGAAATACAAAATGCAGAAGAGTGAGTAGAAAAGGTCATGGAATGTAAAACAACGGGCTTTTATTATAAACGAATCTCGCATTCACCTCCATATTTTGGGGAAAGAGGAAGATTCCAGTTAAAGTAAAATTAGTCAGCTCTAGTATGGAATCAAACTCGGCTGGAATAAGACACAAGAACTTAAGCATTGAACACAGAGGCAGTCCAAGCGGTTTTAACAATACACGTGCCTGTAGAGTGTGAGGCTTACCGTTTCAGACGATCACCATCTTTAACAATATTAAGTTATATTGATCATTATTGAGTAAAACAGGCACAGACGTTTCTCCTCACAACCTCGGCACACGGCACTAACCTGCGTTATGCGTTGTAGCTACTTTATCCATTTTTATGAATTAAAAATATAAATCATGCATGCGGATTTTTAAACCACGGTTGTAAGAGCCATGCTCACTCAGTACAGTAAGGAATTTGAGGAGCTACAATAGGTAGAGTCTGTGGGGACCCTGCCCTTTGTACTGTCATGGCTCCTTGGATCGGCCACCCTCTGTCTCCTTCGCCTCATCCTTCCTCCCGGGGGTGCCTCCACTTGGGAGCATAGGAACAATGGACCCAGCATTGTGGCCTACGTACCGAATCCCTCCGGAATGAAATCTCAATCGCAATAGGTAGAGTATCACAGTCAAAGAATGCTAACTTTCCGGCTGGGGATGTCAAGAGCTGACCACATCTACTTCCCGTATCGGTGGGACGATTGCCTTGCCTACGTGGGCATGAGGCCGGCAGTTGGGTTGGCAGTCCCCAGCTCGATTCGGGCTGTTACGGCGTGAATTATTTTTACTTATTAAAATATAAATAATATTTTTTCACTTTTATAAGAGTGATATAACAAAAACCATATTAAAATGCAAGAACATTTTTAACGTATTCAGAACCTTTGAACTTTTTTCTCGTTTTGAAAAGGATTAAAGCTACTCTTGTCATTCTTTTAGTGAGTAATATGAATAACTACTTCTAATGTAGGACAAAAGACAATTTGGAGGACTTTTAGTATGAATGGAATTGAAGTGGGTTGATCAAATTAAAAGAACTGAATACCAGCAATCCTACGATACTTAAATATATTTGTCTAAATAAATACATGTTTGGGAAATTATGTTTTATTAAAACCACTAGAACCCCAGACAACACAGGTTTTTCTGCTAGTTGTTTGTAAAACCATTCTCTAATTGAATATGTACACAGGATGAAAGATAAATAAATAAAAATATCTTCAGCATTAAGAATTATGTGAGAATAAATCTTAACTCTTTCTAAGCCATATTAAAGAACACAAACATGAAGTTGTTTTTAAAATACAATAGGCTTCCTTAATTATTCCCCTCCTCGTCTTGCGCAGATATCATCACATCCGGTGTAAACTAGTTGCGCACCGGTACTATTTACTAGAATACCCAATTGCGTACCTTCTTAAACACTGAGATATCCGAGGCACATTTTCTTTCCCACCGAGGACTCCAAGTTTTGTAGGACTTGGCAGCTGTGATTAAGCATGTGTGATTGTATATTGTAATATTTACGGAAGACATTTGTTTGCATGTACGTTTGGCCTGCTAATTTTACCTTCTCTAAATTGGATCAATTTACGTTGTAGAAATTTCTCCTTGTCGACTGTCTTCTTGCGTCGTCTACCTTCACACTTCTTTATTTTACGAAGAGGTAATTTGTGCCTCATTGATGATTTCCAATAACTGAAGTATGCTCGGGTGTGAATAACAGAACATACCATTCAGCTTCGAGAGAAAACTCTCCCATGCATTCATCATTCGTGTCAGAAAAGAAGAACTCTGCCCATAGTGACGATGGAAATTTACACACAGGCTCCAAACACGTGATCTGGAAACGACACAGTCTGGTTGAATAGTAATAATATAATTTACGAAACAACCGTTTACCTCGTCAGTTGAGAGAATACATCATCCTAGCTTGTACATTTCTTTACATGGTCCAAAAATCTCACTTTGCAGAGCAAGTCTGCCCGAGGTAGATGCGACATCCTATCAGAGATGGAGTTGGCAAACAATCAAAGCAGCAGATCGAGTGAGCTACTGTCTGCCCAGCACAAGAAGGCAAGAGAATGAAGGGGAGAGGGGTTTCAGCTATTAATCTGCTCTGTTAGCAGATCTGTTTACTAGGAAATGAGTATATGAGAGTGCACATGAGTCACCCATGTTGCCAGATCTAATACTTGCTGCAGTAAATGCAGTGATAGTGGTGAGTTATGTGACAACACTTGCGTATTTTACACAAACCTAGCATCGTTGTCATACTCGGAAGACGAGCATAAACACTGTACGGACAGCAAAAGTGAGTACTAGAACCCGGATTTGTAATTCAATCAAATGGTACAATAAGCAAACATATAGGCACGAAGAATGAAACAAATAAGCACAAAAAATCAGCAAATAAAAATAAAAATTTTAACATAAACATATTTTTTCCGTAGAATTCTTACCTTACGTAAGCTTCTTGCAGTATATGAGGGAGGTTATCATGAGACTTTCTTATGTGAAGCTCCTACATTTGCAGTGAATTTTTTTTTAAACAGTGAAAATGATCTCTCAGCGTCGCATGAAGCTATTGGAACACGTGAAAAGTACCACAGTTCTTGAGTGAATTCCTCATCGATATATAATTCTGTACCAGAAAACTTTTAGGAACTTTTACACAGTGTTTCGTAACCAGGGTTTTTCATTAATATCTTTAATACCTTACTGAGTTTCCCAAGGAATCTGCTTTGATATAGATTGTGTACTTTAATATGACCTACATTTGTTGTAAGAAACTTGCTATACTTTATGGCTTACAGGCTATGCTAAGGTCATTCAGAATGAAGAGCGCTGCAGAGCTATTCCCAGAAAATTCAAGATATACATATCATGTCATGATATCTTAAAATATGCAATTTTAATCAAAATCTTTAGAGCAGTTTTTGAGAATTTAAAAAAAAAAAAAAAAAAAATGTGTGAAAAATGTTCTATGTGGATAGTTTGGGTAGAGAAGGGGGATTAAGCCCGCCTAGGTAGCGTGATGGTAGCATGTCTGCCTTACGTTCAAGAGGTCCCGAGTTCGAATCTCGGCAGGGTGATTTACCTGGATAAGGTTTTTTCCGGGGTTTTCCCTTATCCTGAAAGACGAATGTCGGGTAACTCTAAGCTCTATGGACCCCGGGCTCATTTGAGCATCATTTCACCCATTCCATTCATCGTCCGATATGACTGAACGTTGGAGGACGTAAATTACAAAAAAAAAAAAAAAAAAAAAAAAAAAAAAAAAAAAAAAAAAAAAAAAAAAGGGGATTATCTAGTACATTTTTGTGCTGCACGTTCCAAGATGTAGACCTAAGCACAAGTTTGGCATCTAAACAGCTTTTTGTTTTTAAGTAATGCTGTTCACACGGGCACTTAGATTCAGGGATCTCAAAGCATTTGTATCGGCGGAAGTGAATGCCTACGTAAAGAGAACTATTATGTGTTTCAAATGGGAAGGGTTCTGGAGTCCAGCTAATCAGATGCCGTATCACATTCAGCGTTGCCTGCTTGTTATCCCATTCCTTCTATATTTCCCTCTCCCTCGCACACTCATACAACATGCAAGTCTGCTTGGCCCAGACGTAAGGGTAAGCAAATTATATTTTACAAACTGTTACAATGATGCAGTTGCCAAAATCAAAATTGGAAAAAGCATTTTCGCAAATTGTGTATATTTTTAAATACTCTAACTATAATTATAGTTTATGAATTACCTGTTTTTCTAATCCAATGGAACTGCCAGTGGCTCATCCATATCGCTGTCAATGTCACTTCCGTTAAGAGACAATTCGTCATTGTCACTGTCTTCATCGTCTGAGTTTTGCAAATTTATGATTACAGGTTCCAAAGTCTCTTCACGTACTATTTCTTTCTTAAAATCGTCTTCTTGAATGTTTTCTGCGTGCTTCACGCAGTTTTCACAGTCCTGTTGTGTTACCTTGTCAATTTCTTCGTGAACAAGTCGTTCAACGTCCGTCAGTTTAAAAGTATTATTTCTGTTTGCAATCCCCCTTTTATATGAGCCCACACCAACTCAATTGGATTATTTTGGCAGTGGTAAGGTGGGAGGCGTATTACCTCGTGTCCCGTTTCAATTGCAAGTTGATCCAGCTGATACACTATTTCCGTGTTTTTAAACGGAAGTACTCTTTGCAACAACTCATTTTTTAGTTTCTGTTTCCGAATTTTTTTTAAGAAACCTTAAAAGTAATACTTATAGCCTGATTTCGCAATACCTGCCTTTTAGACTCGCCACTAAACTCACCTGCCCGCCTTGGTAGCGTGGTGGTAGCATGTCTGCCTCACGTCCAAAAGGTCCCGAGTTCGAATCTCGGTCAGGGTGAGTTACCTGGATAAGGTTTTTTCCGGGGTTTTCCCTTATCCTGTAAGACGAATGTCGGGTAACTCTATGCTCCATGGACCCCGGCTCATTTGAGCATCATTTCATGCATTCCATTCATTCGTCCGATATGACTTAACGCTGGAGGACGTAAATTACAAAAAAAAAAAAAAAAAAAAAAAAAAAAAAAAGAAAAGAAAGAAACTAAACTCACCGCAAGAAGCCATTGCAACATTTATCTCTTACTCTATTGTTGTGTAAGGAGCAACTGAGTGATATTGAACTGAACTCTCCAGAGTAAATAAACACTTCTTATCCAGCATTCATTCATAAACATAAGCATACAGCATTCCACAGGCTAACAGGAAATGTAGTGTTTGCTCTTTCTCGAATTTAAAACCTTGACTTATTCACAGTAATTCTTTTATCACGTCATGTAAGTAGTTTAAATTTCAGTTCTGATTAATTACAAGTATATGTACATACATACACACCAACCACTTTGAACTCTCTAGGGTAAACAGAGATTACGAACCACTCATAAACAATGTGATCAGACACGTTCTGCCAGGGCAACAGGAAATTTATTGTTATAATACGGGTAATAGTGGTTTATTTATTTGTATTAGAAAAACTATTTGAGCTAAAAATATGGGGTTTTCATGGTTATGTTAGATACATTACTCTCTACCTTCCACATGGATCACTTTTGACAAAATCTGAATTTTTGTCTTAGTGCGAATAGTATTTCATACAGATTGATTAGGTTGGCGTTCCTCACACACCACTTAGCGGAATGCAATACAACACCGCAGGACTCCGATTGGTTGCTCACCTAGTAGCGCTCAAGGACAAACACCTTCCCATTTGAAACACATAATAATGTTAGTCACCCCATTGCACCACTTTCGTTGTCTCACTCCCCAAAGGTTTACGACAGGATTGATCCAGTTTGAGACAAATTGTTATGCTGTTCGTTCACTGACGTTTTAGCTAGTGGGATGGGGTACCCTTCCAAGCAGGTAGGGGTTGAGCTAGTGGTGGGAAGAAGTGTTTACTTAGGCTGAAGGAAGTGAGATGTAAAGACACACGACAGGATGAAGGAGGTACTGTGCCGGTATTATTTGTTGGTTAAATGTCCACAGTTTTAGGACTGTCATCATCCCACTCCTACTGAAGTCTTGTAACACTATTTTTCACTGTAATCCCACGGATTCAGGATATTGTGTACTCCTTCCGACAGTAAAAAGCTACCCAAATCCACTAGCTAATATATTAGTGAACGAACAGTATAACTGTAACGGACATTACCGGAGCACGCTCGCCTTTCACCAAGACTGTCCGGGTTCAATCCCAGGGGATCGTATGTAGGATTTGTGTTAGACAACTTGCGTCTGGATGGGTTTTCTTCCGGTTCTCCGGTTTCTTCCACTATTCATTACACTATCTGCTCCATAATCGTCTTTCCTTTCATCCATTTCATCCAATGAACCGATATTTCATATCATTCACTTCTTCATCCTCATACCAGGTTTTGGGCTGGATATTCCCTCGGATCCAGATTTTCTCTGCTGCCCGGTACCAATTTTTAAGGAACATGAAAACTGAATTTAATGTATAATTATTGTGCTTTTATTTCTTTTTCTTTGCCTGGATATTTTCATTGTTATATATGCCAAACAGCTAGGTCTAATAATCATTTTAGTTAATGCTGTAGGGTTTTTCATGCAGCCAGAAAATTATAACAATGTAAATTAACAAAATTATTGACAGCTTTGCTGACGGACAATAAACACACCTAAATGTTCCAGTGATTGAGGTTCGTGTATATATAAATGTATTCAGAATTTGTGTTTGTTAGTTACAATTTACCTCAAACTGAAACAGTCCTGTCATAAAACATATGAAAGAGGAGTCAAACATACTGTAACGAGCTGAGGCGGCGGGTAACCGCCTATTTATGAATTTTTCTGCAGTAGCCAGCAGCCTAACAGCGTTTCTTTGAAGTGTCTTGGTTTCTCTCCTCTCCTATATGTTTACAAAGGGATCATGCTACTTTCAAACAGATTATTAATTTAGTTATTAAACTAACAGTTTCTTTCCAGGTGGTGTGTTATTGTGGGAGATGCAAATTAAAACCGTGTAACCATATGATGTATTATTACAAATTACATATTCAGCATTCTTGGCCTAATAAGTAGAACTCAGTCGACGTGTTGCAGGTTGACCTATTGCACCATCTTGACAACCATGACTTGTGTAAGTGCAAGTAATGACTAGAAAAAGATAAATATGGCAACAGATATACGAAAATGTCCTCAGTTTAACGTATACATTTGTATGTTTTAAAAATAAAATACAATTTTGGTAGTGGTAAAATTTATTATGAACATTTTGGGCAATACTACAGAAATTTAAATATAAAAGATAAATATTGTAATCCTAAATATTACAGTCTTAGCTCTGTATTTACAATGATTTGTCTAAAGGCATAAGAGTCCCTAGACATAACCATAAATGACCCGTTAACCAAGAAGCCTTCTAGTGTCCACGGGGAGCACCCTTCTAGCAAACAACCGCCAGCACTCCACTACGAAACATAGAAGCATGTCTGAAAGAGGAAATGGTTATGGAATGCAAGAGAAATTATGGAAAGGATATCGTGTTAGATGTTAAAATACACCAGTTGGCCAGGGAGAAAACTACGACAAAACCAAGGTTAGAGTGAATGTTTGATGGAAATCGAACCCTGGACCTGCGGAATGCGGTGGCATTTAGATCAGTCATTGTTCACAAGAACTGGACGGTTTCTTAATTGTAAATTCCCCGCAACTTCGGCATTTTCAATAAAATATAAACATATTGAAAGCTTGCATACCACACGAAGGTTTAACTATCCACCAATAAGGAAACGATTCTGGATGTTCAAATAAAAGTTGAGTTTAGATTTCCAGTTTTATAACCTGTGTAAAAATTATGATTTATTTTAAAGCATTAAGCTTCACCTATAAGAGGGCAATACACTTTCATGGGTAAATACGCAAGAACACTAAAATGCATTAGCGAGGCATGTTGTATTTGATTGATCATACTGCAAACACATTAGCTGCTAACCGTTATCGACTAAACACATCGCATGCAACTGATGTATAACATCTCTAAGCTTGCTTGAAGAATCTGTAGAAGAAAAACTATGTTTAGGTAATAGGAAACTCTAAATAAATATTATGTACTTTCATATATATACACTTAGGTCATTCAATAATTAGTGAAAGCATTTTAGTTAACAAATAAACATTTTTGGAGTAGTCACATTATTGCAGTTCTTAGGAGTAATCTCCTCCAACATGAAGAACTCGCCTCCACACATCATAGAGCCGACGGATGCCATCCACAGCGTCTTGTTATCCTAATATTAGAACAGACTGCTCTACTGCTGCTATAATTGCCTGTCTGGTTCAAAAGCGAATTCCTCTAAGTAGTAATTTCATTTTCGTAAAAAGGTTGAAATCACGTGCGCTCATATCTGGGGAGTATAGAGGATGCTCCAGAATTTCCCAGTGCCATCTGCAAAGTAAATTAACAACAGAGGCAGACGAGTGAAAGCGAGCATCATTATGTAACACAATGGGATATATATAAACCCAGGGGTATCTACCAGGGCAATCCACACAAAGTGAAGACTGATCCCCGCCCCTCTGACGACCAGGGAGTTACCGAGCTGTCCCGAAAGGGCGCCCGGCGCCTCCGTAGGGCTTTCCATAGGGCTAAACCTAGAGACTAACAAGCCCCTCCCCCTACCTGGTCCTATGGACTCAAGACGGGATGGAAGTGGATACGCCACTTACGCGCGCCAACCCCAAAGTGGAAGGCTACCGATTTGACCTCGGTGGGACCGCCTGGTGATCTAGCACACATTCTATAGTATAGCAACGCAAAGAAAATCCCTGTAAGGAATGTGCTGTGGGACAAGTACAGCGAATGTGTGTGGCAGAGAACGCTTGCTATACAAGGAGCAGACCGTTAAAAGAACATGCCCCCTATTCGCTCTGTACATTAAAACCGAGAATATTCATTCACAAAAGTAGAAGCCGTCAGAATGTTTTTGAACGGTCTGTAATTGTTCTGACATGGGGTGTCATAAACCTGTCCAGGGAGGGTGTGGGAACCTTCGCTAATCCCCCTGCGTCTCGCCCCTCGGAGACTTACTCTCCTGTGGAGGAATATACTAGCTATGCTGCCTAATACACGGGAATATATGGCTTATCTAAACACCGTCCGGAGACGTACCCTATCTCCCACGGGTATCGGGAACTACTGCCCCCCTCAAGTCCAACCCAATCCGAACAACTCCCGTTCAGGGAGGGGCTCGAATGTTCGGCCCGAGGTTCCTCTGGTGACGTCAGAGGTACCAGGAGCGTTAGGGGTCCGCAGCGCCCGCACCACGGCAACTGAAGGGGATGGATCCCCGCCCCTACGGGGAACACAATGGGATGGCAATTCAGTAGATTAGGACGTTTAGGACGCACAGCTGGTCGTAAATGGTGTTCCAGAAAGAAACTGTACTATACACTATTCACGCGATTTCCTTGAGAATAATAACAGTAGTAATAAAATCGAAATCATAAGCAACTATGAACATGACTTTAGGTGGATTCTGTTCTTCTCGATACTTTTTAGGCCGTGGTGAATCAATGTAACGTCACTCGTTTGATTGTCTCTTTAATTTTGTTTGGTAGCGTTTACCCCAGTTTTCATCATCCAGGTATGATACGTCGAAGTAAACGCTCGCCTTGACGTTCATAACGTTCTAAATGTAATCTCACTGTTTCCATCCTCTACCACATTGTTTCTTCTGTAAGATTGTGTGGAACTCATCCCTCCTTCACGTTCTTAGAGTTCTAAGTGTAACTTCGCTGTTTCCGTCCTCTGCCACATTGTTCCCTCTTTAAGATTGTGTGGAACCCGTCCCTCCTTCACGTTCTTAGAGTTCTAAGTGTAACTTCGCTGTTTCCGTCCTCTGCCACATTGTTCCCTCTTTAAGATTGTGTGGAACCCATCTCGCCTTCACGTTCTTAGAGTTCTAAGTGTAACTTCGCTGTTTCCGTCCTCTGCCACATTGTTCCCTCTTTAAGATTGTGTGGAACCCATCTCGCCTTCACGTTCTTAGAGTTCTAAGTGTAACTTCGCTGTTTCCGTCCTCTGCCACATTGTTCCCTCTTTAAGATTGTGTGGAACCCGTCTCTCCTTCACGTTCTTAGAGTTCTAAGTGTAACTTCGCTGTTTCCGTCCTCTGCCACATTGTTCCCTCTTTAAGATTGTGTGGAACCCATCTCGCCTTCACGTTCTTAGAGTTCTAAGTGTAACTTGGCTGTTTCCGTCCTCTGCCACATTGTTCCCTCTTTAAGATTGTGTGGAACCCTTCTCGCCTTCATGTTCATAGCGTTCTGAGTGTAACTTCGCTGTTTCCGTCCTCTGCCACATTGTTCCCTCTTTAAGATTGTGTGGAACCCGTCTCTCCTTCACGTTCTTAGAGTTCTAAGTGTAACTTCGCTGTTTCCGTCCTCTGCCACATTGTTCCCTCTTTAAGATTGTGTGGAACCCTTCTCGCCTTCACGTTCATAGCGTTCTGAGTGTAACTTCGCTGTTTCCGTCCTCTGCCACATTGTTCCCTCTTTAAGATTGTGTGGAAACCGTCTCTCCTTCACGTTCTTAGAGTTCTAAGTGTAACTTCGCTGTTTCCGTCCTCTGCCACATTGTTCCCTCTTTAAGATTGTGTGGAACCCATCCCTCCTTCACGTTCTTAGAGTTCTAAGTGTAACTTCGCTGTTTCCGTCCTCTGCCACATTGTTCCCTCTTTAAGATTGTGTGGAACCCGTGTCTCCTTCACGTTCATAGTGTTCTAAGTGTAACTTCGCTGTTTCCGTCCTCTGCCACATTGTTCCCTCTTTAAGATTGTGTGGAACCCTTCTCGCATTCACGTTCATAGAGTTCTAAGTGTAACTTCGCTGTTTCCGTCCTCTGCCACATTGTTCCCTCTTTAAGATTGTGTGGAACCCATCTCGCCTTCACGTTCTTAGAGTTCTAAGTGTAACTTCGCTGTTTCCGTCCTCTGCCACATTGTTCCCTCTTTAAGATTGTGTGGAACCCATCTCGCCTTCACGTTCATAGCGTTCTGAGTGTAACTTCGCTGTTTCCGTCCTCTGCCACATTGTTCCCTCTTTAAGATTGTGTGGAACCCGTCTCTCCTTCACGTTCATAGTGTTCTAAGTGTAACTTCGCTGTTTCCGTCCTCTGCCACATTGTTCCCTCTTTAAGATTGTGTGGAACCCATCTCGCCTTCACGTTCTTAGAGTTCTAAGTGTAACTTCGCTGTCTCCGTCCTCTGCCACATTGTTCCCTCTTTAAGATTGTGTGGAACCCATCTCGCCTTCACGTTCATAGCGTTCTGAGTGTTACTTCGCTGTTTCCGTCCTCTGCCACATTGTTCCCTCTTTAAGATTGTGTGGAACCCGTCTCTCCTTCACGTTCATAGCGTTCTGAGTGTAACTTCGCTGTTTCCGTCCGCTGCCACATTGTTCCCTCTTTCAGATTGTGTGGAACCCATCCCTCCTTCAGGTTCTTAGAGTTCTAAGTGTAACTTCGCTGTTTCCGTCCTCTGCCACATTGTTCCCTCTTTAAGATTGTGTGGAACCCGTCTCTCCTTCACGTTCTTAGAGTTCTAAGTGTAACTTCGCTGTTTCCGTCCTCTGCCACATTGTTCCCTCTTTAAGATTGTGTGGAACCATTCTCGCCTTCACGTTCATAGCGTTCTGAGTGTAACTTCGCTGTTTCCGTCCTCTGCCACATTGTTCCCTCTAAGATTGTGTGGAACCCGTCTCTCCTTCACGTTCTTAGAGTTCTAAATGTAACTTCGCTGTTTCCGTCCTCTGCCACATTGTTCCCTCCTTAAGATTGTGTGGAACCCTTCTCGCCTTCACGTTCATAGCGTTCTGAGTGTAACTTCGCTGTTTCCGTCCTCTGCCACATTGTTCCCTCTTTAAGATTGTGTGGAACCCGTCTCTCCTTCACGTTCTTAGAGTTCTAAGTGTAACTTCGCTGTTTCCGTCCTCTGCCACATTGTTCCCTCTTTAAGATTGTGTGGAACCCATCCCTCCTTCACGTTCTTAGAGTTCTAAGTGTAACTTCGCTGTTTCCGTCCTCTGCCACATTGTTCCCTCTTTAAGATTGTGTGGAACCCGTCTCTCCTTCACGTTCATAGTGTTCTAAGTGTAACTTCGCTGTTTCCGTCCTCTGCCACATTGTTCCCTCTTTAAGATTGTGTGGATCCCGTCTCTCCTTCACGTTCTTAGAGTTCTAAGTGTAACTTCGCTGTTTCCGTCCTCTGCCACATTGCTCCCTCTTTAAGATTGTGTGGAACCCATCTCGCCTTCACGTTCTTAGAGTTCTAAGTGTAACTTCGCTGTTTCCGTCCTCTGCCACATTGTTCCCTCTTTAAGATTGTGTGGAACCCATCTCGCCTTCACGTTCATAGCGTTCTGAGTGTAACTTCGCTGATTCCGTCCTCTGCCACATTGTTCCCTCTTTAAGATTGTGTGGAACCCGTCTCTCCTTCACGTTCATAGTGTTCTAAGTGTAACTTCGCTGTTTCCGTCCTCTGCCACTTTGTTCCCTCTTTAAGATTGTGTGGAACCCATCTCGCCTTCACGTTCTTAGAGTTCAAAGTGTAACTTCGCTGTTTCCGTCCTCTGCCACATTGTTACCTCTTTAAGATTGTGTGGAACCCATCTCGCCTTCACGTTCATAGCGTTCTGACTGTTACTTCGCTGTTTCCGTCCTCTGCCACATTGCTCCCTCTTTAAGATTGTGTGGAACCCGTCTCTCCTTCACGTTCATAGCGTTCTAAGTGTAACTTCGCTGTTTCCGTCCTCTGCCACATTGTTCCCTCTTTAAGATTGTGTGGAACCCGTCTCTCCTTCACGTTCATAGCGTTCTGAGTGTTACTTCGCTGTTTCCGTCCTCTGCCACATTGTTCCCTCTTTAAGATTGTGTGGAACCCATCCTTCCTTCACGTTCTTAGAGTTCTAAGTGTAACTTCGCTGTTTCCGTCCTCTGCCACATTGTTCCCTCTTTAAGATTGTGTGAACCCGTCTCTCCTTCACGTTCATAGCGTTCTGAGTGTAACTTCGCTGTTTCCGTCCTCTGCCACATTGTTCCCTCTTTAAGATTGTGTGGAACCCGTCTCTCCTTCACGTTCTTAGAGTTCTAAGTGTAACTTCGCTGTTTCCGTCCTCTGCCACATTGTTCCCTCTTTAAGATTGTGTGGAACCCATCCCTCCTTCACGTTCTTAGAGTTCTAAGTGTAACTTCGCTGTTTCCGTCCTCTGCCACATTGTTCCCTCTTTAAGATTGTGTGAACCCGTCTCTCCTTCACGTTCATAGCGTTCTGAGTGTAACTTCGCTGTTTCCGTCCTCTGCCACATTGTTCCCTCTTTAAGATTGTGTGAACCCGTCTCTCCTTCACGTTCATAGCGTTCTGAGTGTAACTTCGCTGTTTCCGTCCTCTGCCACATTGTTCCCTCTTTAAGATTGTGTGAACCCGTCTCTCCTTCACGTTCTTAGAGTTCTAAGTGTAACTTCGCTGTTTCCGTCCTCTGCCACATTGTTCCCTCTTTAAGATTGTGTGAACCCGTCTCTCCTTCACGTTCATAGCGTTCTGAGTGTAACTTCGCTGTTTCCGTCCTCTGCCACATTGTTCCCTCTTTAAGATTGTGTGGAACCCGTCTCTCCTTCACGTTCTTAGAGTTCTAAGTGTAACTTCGCTGTTTCCGTCCTCTGCCACATTGTTCCCTCTTTAAGATTGTGTGGAACCCATCCCTCCTTCACGTTCTTAGAGTTCTAAGTGTAACTTCGCTGTTTGCGTCCTCTGCCACATTGTTCCCTCTTTAAGATTGTGTGGAACCCATCCCTCCTTCACGTTCTTAGAGTTCTAAGTGTAACTTCGCTGTTTCCGTCCTCTGCCACATTGTTCCCTCTTTAAGATTGTGTGGAACCCGTCTCTCCTTCACGTTCATAGTGTTCTAAGTGTAACTTCGCTGTTTCCGTCCTCTGCCACATTGTTCCCTCTTTAAGATTGTGTGGAACCCGTCTCTCCTTCACGTTCTTAGAGTTCTAAGTGTAACTTCGCTGTTTCCGTCCTCTGCCACATTGTTCCCTCTTTAAGATTGTGTGGAACCCATCCCTCCTTCAGGTTCTTAGAGTTCTAAGTGTAACTTCGCTGTTTCCGTCCTCTGCCACATTGTTCCCTCTTTAAGATTGTGTGGAACCCGTCTCTCCTTCACGTTCTTAGAGTTCTAAGTGTAACTTCGCTGTTTCCGTCCTCTGCCACATTGTTCGCTCTTTAAGATTGTGTGGAACCCATCCCTCCTTCACGTTCATAGCGTTCTGAGTGTAACTTCGCTGTTTCCGTCCTCTGCCACATTGTTCCCTCTTTAAGATTGTGTGGAACCCATCCCTCCTTCACGTTCTTAGAGTTCTAAGTGTAACTTCGCTGTTTCTGTCCTCTGCCACATTGTTCCCTCTTTAAGATTGTGTGGAACCCGTCCCTCCTTCACGTTCTTAGAGTTCTAAGTGTAACTTCGCTGTTTCCGTCCTCTACTACATTGTTCCCTCTTTAAGATTGTGTGGAACCCGTCTCTCCTTCACGTTCATACCGTTCTGAGTGTAACTTCGCTGTTTCCGTCCTCTGCCACATTGTTCCCTCTTTAAGATTGTGTGGAACCCGTCTCTCCTTCACGTTCATAGTGTTCTAAGTGTAACTTCGCTGTTTCCGTCCTCTGCCACATTGTTCCCTCTTTAAGATTGTGTGGAACCCGTCTCTCCTTCACGTTCATAGTGTTCTAAGTGTAATTTCGCTGTTTCCGTCCTCTGCCACATTGTTCCCTCTTTAAGATTGTGTGGAACCCATCTCGCCTTCACGTTCTTAGAGTTCTAAGTGTAACTTCGCTGTCTCCGTCCTCTGCCACATTGTTCCCTCTTTAAGATTGTGTGGAACCCATCTCGCCTTCACGTTCATAGCGTTCTGAGTGTTACTTCGCTGTTTCCGTCCTCTGCCACATTGTTCCCTCTTTAAGATTGTGTGGAACCCGTCTCTCCTTCACGTTCATAGCGTTCTGAGTGTAACTTCGCTGTTTCCGTCCTCTGCCACATTGTTCCCTCTTTAAGATTGTGTGGAACCCGTCTCTCCTTCACGTTCATAGTGTTCTAAGTGTAATTTCGCTGTTTCCGTCCTCTGCCACATTGTTCCCTCTTTAAGATTGTGTGGAACCCATCTCGCCTTCACGTTCTTAGAGTTCTAAGTGTAACTTCGCTGTCTCCGTCCTCTGCCACATTGTTCCCTCTTTAAGATTGTGTGGAACCCATCTCGCCTTCACGTTCATAGCGTTCTGAGTGTAACTTCGCTGTTTCCGTCCGCTGCCACATTGTTCCCTCTTTCAGATTGTGTGGAACCCATCCCTCCTTCAGGTTCTTAGAGTTCTAAGTGTAACTTCGCTGTTTCCGTCCTCTGCCACATTGTTCCCTCTTTAAGATTGTGTGGAACCCGTCTCTCCTTCACGTTTTTAGAGTTCTAAGTGTAACTTCGCTGTTTCCGTCCTCTGCCACATTGTTCCCTCTTTAAGATTGTGTGGAACCATTCTCGCCTTCACGTTCATAGCGTTCTGAGTGTAACTTCGCTGTTTCCGTCCGCTGCCACATTGTTCCCTCTTTCAGATTGTGTGGAACCCATCCCTCCTTCAGGTTCTTAGAGTTCTAAGTGTAACTTCGCTGTTTCCGTCCTCTGCCACATTGTTCCCTCTTTAAGATTGTGTGGAACCCGTCTCTCCTTCACGTTTTTAGAGTTCTAAGTGTAACTTCGCTGTTTCCGTCCTCTGCCACATTGTTCCCTCTAAGATTGTGTGGAACCCGTCTCTCCTTCACGTTCTTAGAGTTCTAAGTGTAACTTCGCTGTTTCCGTCCTCTGCCACATTGTTCCCTCCTTAAGATTGTGTGGAACCCTTCTCGCCTTCACGTTCATAGCGTTCTGAGTGGAACTTCGCTGTTTCCGTCCTCTGCCACATTGTTCCCTCTTTAAGATTGTGTGGATCCCGTCTCTCCTTCACGTTCTTAGAGTTCTAAGTGTAACTTCGCTGTTTCCGTCCTCTGCCACATTGTTCCCTCTTTAAGATTGTGTGGAACCCATCCCTCCTTCACGTTCTTAGAGTTCTAAGTGTAACTTCGCTGTTTCCGTCCTCTGCCACATTGTTCCCTCTTTAAGATTGTGTGGAACCCGTCTCTCCTTCACGTTCATAGTGTTCTAAGTGTAACTTCGCTGTTTCCGTCCTCTGCCACATTGTTCCCTCTTTAAGATTGTGTGGAACCCTTCTCGCCTTCACGTTCATAGAGTTCTAAGTGTAACTTCGCTGTTTCCGTCCTCTGCCACATTGTTCCCTCTTTAAGATTGTGTGGAACCCATCTCGCCTTCACGTTCTTAGAGTTCTAAGTGTAACTTCGCTGATTCCGTCCTCTGCCACATTGTTCCCTCTTTAAGATTGTGTGGAACCCATCTCGCCTTCACGTTCATAGCGTTCTGACTGTTACTTCGCTGTTTCCGTCCTCTGCCACATTGCTCCCTCTTTAAGATTGTGTGGAACCCGCCTCTCCTTCACGTTCATAGCGTTCTGAGTGTAACTTCGCTGTTTCCGTCCTCTGCCACATTGTTCCCTCTTTAAGATTGTGTGGAACCCGTCTCTCCTTCACGTTCATAGCGTTCTGAGTGTTACTTCGCTGTTTCCGTCCTCTGCCACATTGTTCCCTCTTTAAGATTGTGTGGAACCCATACCTCCTTCACGTTCTTAGAGTTCTAAGTGTAACTTCGCTGTTTCCGTCCTCTGCCACATTGTTCCCTCTTTAAGATTGTGTGAACCCGTCTCTCCTTCACGTTCATAGCGTTCTGAGTGTAACTTCGCTGTTTCCGTCCTCTGCCACATTGTTCCCTCTTTAAGATTGTGTGGAACCCATCCCTCATTCACGTTCTTAGAGTTCTAAGTGTAACTTCGCTGTTTCCGTCCTCTGCCACATTGTTCCCTCTTTAAGATTGTGTGAACCCGTCTCTCCTTCACGTTCATAGCGTTCTGAGTGTAACTTCGCTGTTTCCGTCCTCTGCCACATTGTTCCCTCTTTAAGATTGTGTGAACCCGTCTCTCCTTCACGTTCATAGCGTTCTGAGTGTAACTTCGCTGTTTCCGTCCTCTGCCACATTGTTCCCTCTTTAAGATTGTGTGAACCCGTCTCTCCTTCACGTTCTTAGAGTTCTAAGTGTAACTTCGCTGTTTCCGTCCTCTGCCACAATGTTCCCTCTTTAAGATTGTGTGAACCCGTCTCTCCTTCACGTTCATAGCGTTCTGAGTGTAACTTCGCTGTTTCCGTCCTCTGCCACATTGTTCCCTCTTTAAGATTGTGTGGAACCCGTCTCTCCTTCACGTTCTTAGAGTTCTAAGTGTAACTTCGCTGTTTCCGTCCTCTGCCACATTGTTCCCTCTTTAAGATTGTGTGGAACCCATCCCTCCTTCACGTTCTTAGAGTTCTAAGTGTAACTTCGCTGTTTCCGTCCTCTGCCACATTGTTCCCTCTTTAAGATTGTGTGGAACCCATCCCTCCTTCACGTTCTTAGAGTTCTAAGTGTAACTTCGCTGTTTCCGTCCTCTGCCACATTGTTCCCTCTTTAAGATTGTGTGGAACCCGTCTCTCCTTCACGTTCATAGTGTTCTAAGTGTAACTTCGCTGTTTCCGTCCTCTGCCACATTGTTCCCTCTTTAAGATTGTGTGGAACCCGTCTCTCCTTCACGTTCTTAGAGTTCTAAGTGTAACTTCGCTGTTTCCGTCCTCTGCCACATTGTTCCCTCTTTAAGATTGTGTGGAACCCATCCCTCCTTCAGGTTCTTAGAGTTCTAAGTGTAACTTCGCTATTTCCGTCCTCTGCCACATTGTTCCCTCTTTAAGATTGTGTGGAACCCGTCTCTCCTTCACGTTCTTAGAGTTCTAAGTGTAACTTCGCTGTTTCCGTCCTCTGCCACATTGTTCGCTCTTTAAGATTGTGTGGAACCCATCCCTCCTTCACGTTCATAGCGTTCTGAGTGTAACTTCGCTGTTTCCGTCCTCTGCCACATTGTTCCCTCTTTAAGATTGTGTGGAACCCATCCCTCCTTCACGTTCTTAGAGTTCTAAGTGTAACTTCGCTGTTTCCGTCCTCTGCCACATTGTTCCCTCTTTAAGATTGTGTGGAACCCATCCCTCCTTCACGTTCTTAGAGTTCTAAGTGTAACTTCGCTGTTTCCGTCCTCTACTACATTGTTCCCTCTTTAAGATTGTGTGGAACCCGTCTCTCCTTCACGTTCATACCGTTCTGAGTGTAACTTCGCTGTTTCCGTCCTCTGCCACATTGTTCCCTCTTTAAGATTGTGTGGAACCCGTCTCTCCTTCACGTTCATAGCGTTCTGAGTGTAACTTCGCTGTTTCCGTCCTCTGCCACATTGTTCCCTCTTTAAGATTGTGTGGAACCCGTCTCTCCTTCACGTTCTTAGAGTTCTGAGTGTAACTTCGCTGTTTCCGTCCTCTGCCACATTGTTCCCTCTTTAAGATTGTGTGGAACCCATCCCTCCTTCACGTTCTTAGAGTTCTAAGTGTAACTTCGCTGTTTCCGTCCTCTGCCACATTGTTCCCTCTTTAAGATTGTGTGGAACCCATCCCTCCTTCACGTTCTTAGAGTTCTAAGTGTAACTTCGCTGTTTCCGTCCTCTACTACATTGTTCCCTCTTTAAGATTGTGTGGAACCCGTCTCTCCTTCACGTTCATACCGTTCTGAGTGTAACTTCGCTGTTTCCGTCCTCTGCCACATTGTTCCCTCTTTAAGATTGTGTGGAACCCGTCTCTCCTTCACGTTCTTAGAGTTCTAAGTGTAACTTCGCTGTCTCCGTCCTCTGCCACATTGTTCCCTCTTTAAGATTGTGTGGAACCCGTCCCTCCTTCACGTTCATAGTGTTCTAAGTGTAACTTCGCTGTTTCCGTCCTCTGCCACATTGTTCCCTCTTTAAGATTGTGTGGAACCCGTCTCTCCTTCACGTTCATAGTGTTCTAAGTGTAACTTCGCTGTTTCCGTCCTCTGCCACATTGTTCCCTCTTTAAGATTGTGTGGAACCCATCCCTCCTTCACGTTCTTAGTGTTCTAAGTGTAACTTCGCTGTTTCCGTCCTCTGCCACATTGTTCCCTCTTTAAGATTGTGTGGAACCCGTCTCTCCTTCACGTTCATAGTGTTCTAAGTGTAACTTCGCTGTTTCCGTCCTCTGCCACATTGTTCCCTCTTTAAGATTGTGTGGAACCCGTCTCTCCTTCACGTTCTTAGAGTTCTAGGTGTAACTTCGCTGTTTCCGTCCTCTGCCACATTGTTCCCTCTTTAAGATTGTGTGGAACCCATCCCTCCTTCACGTTCTTAGAGTTCTAAGTGTAACTTCGCTGTTTCCGTCCTCTGCCACATTGTTCCCTCTAAGATTGTGTGGAACCCGTCCCTCCTTCACGTTCTTAGAGTTCTGAGTGTAACTTCGCTGTTTCCGTCCTCTGCCACATTGTTCCCTCTTTAAGATTGTGTGGAACCCATCTCGCCTTCACGTTCATAGCGTTCTGAGTGTAACTTCGCTGTTTCCGTCCTCTGCCACATTGTTCCCTCTTTAAGATTGTGTGGAACCCTTCTCGCCTTCACGTTCTTAGAGTACTAAGTGTAACTTCGCTGTTTCCGTCCTCTGCCACATTGTTCCCTCTTTAAGATTGTGTGGAACCCATCCTTCCTTCACGTTCTTAGAGTTCTAAGTGTAACTTCGCTGTTTCCGTCCTCTGCCACATTGTTCCCTCTTTAAGATTGTGTGGAACCCGTCCCTCCTTCACGTTCTTAGAGTTCTGAGTGTAACTTCGCTGTTTCCGTCCTCTGCCACATTGTTCCCTCTTTAAGATTGTGTGGAACACATCGTCCGCAGATTTTCCTCATCTTTAACTTCTTCCTAAGTATGTGAAGAATCGTACCAGGAGCAACTTCAACTCTTGCTAGTTCAGTACAAGTCCAACAACGGTGTCCCAGCAGTGCTCTAACAGCATTCACATGCACATTATCACTTGCTGATTGCGGTCTGCCAGCTTTTTTTTTATGAACGTCTTCCCTTCCTCAATAAACTGTTAACACCCACCTAGCCGCTTTACGATATGGTAAAGTCTGTCTACCACAAGCTTCCAATAATTCTGTATGGCAATGTCGAGCCTCTTGCAACGTGAATTTTAATGAAGCATCTTTGTTCGAATTTACTAAACGTATTTAGAGAACTAAATATAACAGCATACAATTAAACTTACTAAAATATCTTATTAAATAAAATTATTGTCTTCAAACTCACAGCTAATAAATATTAGATGCCCTTATTTTTCATTGTTATCAGCTTACATGGTTTACCACTGACAGCGCCAAATGCAGGCAGCGTTGCCACTTATTTTTGATTGACCCATGTATAATCGCGGCTATACCAAATTCGTTATAAACTTGGTAACTGAAGATTTTTAAGTATATTCTTTTTAATAACACCTTCCAGGGTTAAGTCACATCGCAGGGTTAATGAAATGAGTGAAAAGTTGCTCAAATGAGTCCAGGGTCTATAGAACTTGGAATTACTCGACATTCTCTTTCAGGATAAGGGAATATCCCAGAAAAAGCCTATCAAGATAACTCACCATTCACTGCTTCATAGGAGCTGTAATGCCTATTACATTCTCTGCTGCATAGTTATGGTAGGAGCATTATATTCTAACAAAATATTTGGTTTCATTGGAAAGGTGAATAAAACAAAAACAAATTAGAAGTATATCCATTTGTGTGTGTGTGTGTGTGTGTTTGTGTGTGTGTGTGTGTGTGTGTGTGTGTGTGTGTGTGTGTGTGTGTGTGTGTTTGTGTGTGTGTGTGCGTGTTAAAAGCATTAGCTATTTGTTTAAAAACTTGGATCAGGCAGTCTTTATAGACCAGTTTGTAAAGGAGTTCTCTATTCCAAATTATCATCTAAATGTAAAATTGCTTATATCTTTGTATGTCCATAAAGAGATCCCTAAGGATTTTTATTAATTTTAGTAATATTAACTTTATATATGAACTGTCTAACTTGACTTTCCTGTGAATTTCTTAAAGTATTCATACTTATATAACCGTATAATTGTATCTGTTACTGAATAGTTCTATAACCATTGCCATTAAAAATATACATTTTTTTATCGGTTAAGCATTGAGCAATTCCGAGATATCTGCTGTTGCTTTGAATTTTCCATTATGTTAAGGAACAATGTCAGTGGTGTTCTTTTGTTTCTTCTGAGCTCATTCAAAGAATAACTATCATTAAAGCAGGTATATACAAAACTGTTCACTGTTCTGTTAAATATTCATGCTATTTGTTTGATCGCACGCTATTTTTCTGCAAGTTTAATTCAAAAGAAAATTATTTGAAAAATTATTATAATTCAATATTTTTAAACGCCTTTTTTTTTGTTAAAACTCAGTATCCCAGAAACCACCATTCGATTATGTTACCCTAAAACCGGTTTGAGAGCTCCTTCTGTTTACTGCGAAAAAAATGCAAGTCAGAGAATTTAATGTCAACCAGCATTTTGCCTAGGTAACTAACTAATTCACTTGATTAGAGCCCGGATCCGTGGTTTAAATACCGGAATTAGCACTGAAATGCCGAGTTTGATTCTACATTTGCAATTTTAGTTTACAGACACCATGTGTGTATAAAAATTAATTTAACAATTGAATTAATTGAAACGTTCAGCGTGTAGGATTTTATATCTTTTACATTTAATTCCAATATGCAGCTTTTAACCAGTTATAAACAGTTCCTTACGTAGATAGAGTCAACCTAAAAAATTCAATGCCAAGGGTGGGATTTGAAACATGGATCTCCTGGTTTCCGCCCAGTCGATCTAACCCAGTGAGCTACCATGGCCAATGTACCATCCTGACATTATATATATGTGTATGTATGTAAAATATGTAGTGTTTTATGGCCCGCTTTTACTATATACGGCACCGCAGGCGATGACACTGATGATACATTATATGAAGATGGAGCACCGGTGGAATGAGATGGTGGGGGAAACCGGAGATCCCGGAGAAAACCCGCCCCGGCGCCGTGTTGTCCACCACAAATCTCACTTTGCGGTCGCCTGGGATGGAACACGGGCCGCCTTGGTGAGAGCCAGTATGTATGTATATGTATATAATTTCCCGGTAAACCACTAGGAGTTCTCCATAGTGGTTTACCGGGAAATATATACGAGTCAAATGGAGAATTTGATGTCAGGACGGCACGTTGGCCATTGTAGCTTAATGGGTTAGAGCGACTGGACGGAAACCAGGAGATCCATGTTTTAAATTCCGGTCATGGTATTGAATTTTTCAGGTTGACTCTATCTAAAACCTTAGCCTATTGTCGGCTAGTTTGAAGAAATGATTAATTTCCACCAGTTTCTTATATGTTAGCTGTGCTGCAGTTTTAATAAAATACGTAGTATTTGACCCTGCTGAGTATATTAACAACCATTAAATTTCTATAACGGTTTTAGCTGGGCTAACACAGTTTTGGCCATAGGAAATTTTCTATGTTAATTTTCATAAAATTGTAGAAGAAAGAAGAAATGAATATAAGTATGCATCAGTAAAAAAATGTAAGATTTAAGAACTAATAACCAACTCTGTAGTTTATTTTTTCAAGCTTAAAATAGCAAGAAAGGGGTAAACTGATTTATTATGCTGATTTAAATTTTAAATTAGGTCTTAAGAGTTCTATCAATACTTTGTATTATATGAAATACTTAATATCTTGCAAGTTAATTATCATATACAATATTATAATTTTACATTCGAGTTATATTTATCACAAGAAACACGTGTACAAAACCTAAACTAAATAGCTTCAGAAGTACAGTAGTCCATTTAGTCTGAGCCATTAGTTCATTTAGTCTGAGCGTTCGTTAACTATAAAATATAGTGCTGCAGGTCAGTATGTACTTCTAGTCCGACCCAATTTTTACAATTTCAATTACAATTGTCCAACCAATATGCTACACTTTATCCTCTGGACTTGTTAATGTCAGATCCTACTGAAGTGTATGTTAACATAGCGTTGTTAATTGTGGTAATTACCTTGCAAACTAAGTTTTGTTTTACGTTGTGAACGCAATAATCACATTCCACAGCCTTCGTTACGGTCGAAGTAAAACGCCATGCGTCAGCATTACATCATTAAAGAACTCAGCACTTTTAACACGTTCAGCATTGTTTCATTTTCCTTTGTGAATGTTCTCCCCTCTTTTCAACATTTCTTTTAAGAATGCAAATATTCACTGTTTATGTTTTTCTGTGCTGACAGGAGAACTATATATTTGTATCATAAATGTGTGTTATACACCGTAATGAATTTATTTTGAGAAAATCTGTAATGAGTATTTGATTTCGTTAATTTACAGTTGCATTTGTTGGGTCAATGCTACTGGATTCACCCTACTTTTTCAGAGACCGTATAACTTATTGAGACAAGAGGCCCAACTTTCAAGTTCTTTAATAACAAATTAATTCCTGGAGACAAATGAAGCATGATAGCCTTAACACAGTATATTCACAAATAATCGACGATATTTCGTTGCGCGATTGTCCTGGATCTACGTTAATACAAATGAATATAGGTGGAATAAAATGACACTGATAAAGCATGTTTTTTCTATTGTTCGACAAGCTGTACTTAGAAACGCTTATTCGTGTACCTACTTAATATTAATAAAGATAATAGTGATTTATTATACAACTGGACAAACAAAGAGTTTAACCATGAATAGAACAATTTAGGATAAGAGATCGTTTCACTTTACTGTTGTGTACACTTTACTTGATGTCAGTCTAATTATAAAATGGACTACGCCATCAGCGTAATATCTGAACGAAATTGAAGTTCTTAGAATATGAAGGTCTAGAGGTTCTGTAATACTGATATCGGATGTATTTTTGCATTTTTCCAAGGGTAACATTCGAAGAACACCGATGTACGTCACCAATACTGTCAGTCGGAACAAAAGCTTTACGTCACATCTGTCGAGATAAAACAATTGTCACGAAGGAATAGGAGATTCCCAGCTAGTCTTGGCGTCCATCCAACAAGTGAATTATGTGTTGCTGTGACTGCACATCCGAATCCCAGTTCTATGTTGCGCTTACACAAGGGGTGGACAATGTTTTTTAAGCTTGGTCACTAAAATGATAAAGCTTCTATCGAAGAGTCATTTATATAGCTAAGTTTATACTAATAAATATTTTGAGTCTGAACTAAAGAATTAGTAGAGTATTTAGGTAATCCAGCAAGAACGTACTGTAGTAAAGATGAGGCTCGTATTCGGTAGGTCCTTAGGTTGTCCTGGCATTCCTTGATCGGTAGGTGGGATGCTAGATTGGCTCTTTACCTTTCAGGCCTGTTCTTACACCTACCACTATAAATATCCATAAATTTTCCTCCACTAATAAGTAGCCTAAGAGCGTTCCATTTAAGTATATTTGTCTCTGTTTTTAGCTCCAAAATGTTTATAACAGTATCGTAGTAATTTGAGATATTATAATTATAGAAATATATACATATCTTTTGATTGCCACGAAAGGAAATACATTTAATTATATAGCATCTATTATGCTATTTAACAACAGAATTCCATTGGAATGTAAGGACGTGTAATATTCATGTGATACAGATGTTCATATGTCAAGTGCCAGAACAATGTTAAATTTATTGATTTATGATTCAAGTTGATATCTTTAAAATGATGAGAGTTTTGTTTTGAATTAATGAATTATAGATGGCCATGACCGAATAGAGTAAGTCACAAACTTCTGAAGATGAATACTAATATCCAATCTAGATAAATTGTAAATATGATAAATTAAATAGAAAGATGAAATTATAAAATAAAATTGTTTTTAGGACTTTATATTTGGAAAATTTGAATATTATGTAATTCAAAATTAATGGATTGGACACAGAGAAAAGTGATGTAGACTAGAATATTTAGTTACCATGATGTTAACGGAAAAATCAATAAATGAAAAGGAGAAGTTGGCGTCTTTTGTATCGTGATCGAAAAGCGAGCAGATGCGTGAGCTAACCATTGCATGTTAATGCAAAAAAGCAGGTTGCAAACCTGGGATTTAGAACAGTTATAATTATCTATCAACGTGATTAGATATATCATAGTGGATATATCATAGATATATTGAAAACTAATATCTGAAAAGTGAAGAAATCGGGTGTGTGTAAAGACAATAGACATCTAAGAAAATGATTGTATTAGGATTGTAATAATTAGAATTGTATGAGAATATGTTTGATCATTGCAGAAGATGGACCTTCGTGAATTGCAGCGAGTTTAAATTAAAGAAAAACTTTCCCTAGCATTAAGTTCCATAATCCAAGTATCTGATACCCGATCAAGAGAAGATCTTATGCAAACCGGAGCTGCAAATAGCGTTACGACGTGGTGATTTTTGAACTTCCACTTTATTTACCAATTTTTCAATATTAGATGCAGTTTTTGACACAGCTGTCATAGCTAAGCAAAGTCTATTATTCATAACACTCATTACAGTAAAGTATATTGTCACCGAGGCATTGTTGAATCACCGCGACAGGCCAGTGCCGGGTGCGTGCGAAAGAAAGAGACAGAGAGCTACGCGCTTGCAGAAAAGGAGTCAGAGATAGTCTGGAATTTCCCGCTGCATCCACTGTAACAAGACTGTAAATGAGTCTCAGAACAAGATCATAAATTTCAGGAACAGACTTCATTCAAATTAAGAAAGTTAAGAAAAGTTGTGGTTTTTAAACTTAGCATAAAATCCTGATTGATTTTGGATGTTTGTTATTTAAATCTGCAAGAATGGGTGGTATTTATGAAGTTTAGACTCTGAAATACAGACTGTAATTATGACTACATCTATGTTATTATTCTTTTCAGATTAGAAGGTACTGTAGAATCACATTGGAATTCGGGGGGCAATTATTCATCCCACGGGCCTAAGCCCTGTTTCTTTCGCTGACGTATATTCTTCCGCGATGCGTTTCCTTCCCCTTTCCCAGGATTAGCTAATGCTCTCCTTTGAATTGTGTTAAACAAGCCGTGTGCAGTGCTGGGATAGCCAATAAACAATCATGATATACGCATACGCTGATAAGCGGTTTACATCTAAGGAACCCCCTATCTATTCTAATAAATTATGATAAATAAGACAAACTATATCATATCGTAGAACAACCTATTTCATAACAGCACCAACGAGAGGCGACAGTTACGAGTTACTCGTATATGGACCGCATCTCGTGCCGCTATTCATTCTGGTCTCACTCAAATCACAGCCATTATGTCTATTTCGCCTCAGCATGCTTTTGATTGACCTGTTCACTATAGATAGTAATGGGTACAGAGGAAAGCTGCGGTCTATGAGTAAAATTTCTACTACGTTTGTTTTTCATAGCTTAGTTTTACATAAACAACATCTCAACAGCTTCAGAATTTCGAATTCGTAACTTTTATAGACACGAGTGCACAAATAAGGATGAAAGTAATTGTGTTTGTTTAAGTGCAGCTATACTCATTATACGTTGTATTTATGCCATACATGGCGTTATTTCTGTATACTGTACCTTGCTCTTGAAACAAAACAGCTGGCATGTTGGGCGAGGCATGACTATTGTTAGAATTAAACCGTCTTCCACGCCCAAAATAGAGTGAGACGTTGAAAACCAAAGAAATTAAATATCGTCTATTAAAAAACGAAAACAAAACAACTGTTTTCAGAAGGCATTATTGCTGGACGCTATACGAATGGGCAAGGTTATCAGGTTGTATCTGTTTACGACGATAGTAAAGAGGTACAAAAACGTTCTCAGTTGGCTTGAGGCAATTCAAGTTCTCGAAATTACAGAACGATTTCTATAATCTTCTACGATAGCATTTCTGTAGTTAATGCATGTAATCGACTGTGTGCGAATGTGTGGAAAAATTTAAAAGAAGCAAGGAACAGTTGACGTTTCTAAACCAGCGTAAAACACCAATAATCTGAATAGTTTTTTATTATGAATTATGAATAATAGTACTGTCATTTATGTAAATTACTCTAAATAATATGCTTTATTATTTATGTGTTAATTTAATATATTCTTTCTTAGTTACAGTATAATAAAACGTATTAGGTCCCATAATAAAATTCCTTTTTACATTTTCTCAATTATACATTACTCTAGGTGTTTCTCTTTGAATGCAAAACTGAAGTATTCTATATAAAATGCAATAAGATAAAAAGAGACATTGCAGGCTAATCACAGACAATTTAAATTATATTTTTTACTAATATCAACTTCTCAAACATATATTTTAATAAAAAATCGTTGAGTTTTCCTTTTTATAGGAAGTGCTCTCTTTCTCTCTCTCTCCCCCTCTCTCTCTTTCTCTCTCCACGCACACTCCTAAAATTATTCTTTTTATCCATGACATCCCATGCATTATGTTTCCGGCGAAATATCCATATCAACCTTTTTACTGCAACTATGTATGTACGTTTACCTATTATAGATGAGCGCTTAGATATTAAGCAGTCTTAGTTTAAGATAGTAGCAAGACATTGCAGATAATAGGCTACAAAAAATACACGAGAAAAAGCAGATGTGTCATGCTTCTGGTCCTGCTAAATGCCATTGTAATAAGCTATGAAAATAAAAATAAATAATGTTTTGTTCACATTTTTATATCTTCTATTCTTTTAAATGTTCAATGTATACTCCACCCGTAAGTGTATTGGTCATACAGGCGGCCTTTCCTTTGAAACATATTGCCGTATCAGCAATGATGACAACTCTGTTCAGTTGTCATTGAACTTATTTGGGTTTTATTCATCAAACCACAACCACATATATACGGTGTTTATTTTTATCTGTGATTCTACCACGCAAAATTTGACGTCATCAATAGCATCGCTGATAGAGATAGTTTATATAGGATTCCCCTAGCGGATTGCGATCGTACTTGATGTGCTGACAGCAGCTTTGAGGCCTCCCTCTACCGGCAGGTAAATATACTATTTGAGAGCTGGGTTTGCCCACACACACGACTGGACACTGAAGATCTGAATGTCAGACCTTCGGTCTCAAGCCAGATCAGGGCTAGGCCCTCTACTGGCAGTGGAGTGTTTTGTAAGGAAGGATAATATGCGGATGATGAGGTTGGAGTTATATATAAGCCATCTGGTGTGTTATTTTATGGGCCTAGAAGCAGCCTCGGGTGATTGTAGCGCTCTCCAGGATCGATGTCGTACTCACCTAGACCGCGGATGAGGGAGTTGAAGTTGTGGGAGAAATTTTGATAGAAGGAACGAGAAAGGGTATGGATGTAGTCTGTTACTGTGGGGATTCGTAGGTCACGTCGGATAACTAGATTGGGGTTGTACCAAGGGGAGTCTGTGGCAATGCGGAGGAAACGGGATTGTAGAATTTCAAGACGGTGTAGGTGAGACTTGGCTGCTACTCCCCATATTTCACGGCGTATGTGATGGCTGGTCGGAGTATTTGCTTATACAGGAGCAGTTTTGTAGGCAGAGACATGACTGATCTTCGGTTATAGAGAGGGTAGAGCATACCCATTCTTTTGCTAACTTTATTAGCCACATATGTAATGTGGTCTCTTGGGTTTGCCCGCATAATATAAAGGTGGGTAAAAAACTATATAGTGCAATGCAATGCACCACAAAGCTAATTATGTAGCCATAAAAGTATAACATGAAGAATATTCGAAATGTTAAATAAATGAACACTTATTTCACAATGAACATCCGTTTTTTCTGTTATAGTAGACATATATGCATATTATAAACTGTCACATCACCCACAGTTTCCTCACAGTGTAACTTCATTAAAAATGAGAAAATTAGCAGAACGTGTTCTAGGAATGAAAAATAAATTAGTGTTACAATATGTACAAAGCTTAATCCAAGTCTAAACAAGAAAATATCTCTAGTACATGGTCTTATGTGTCCATATTCTTATATTTTCTTTCTCTATTCCCCTTAAACACTGTATAGGGAGAAGATAGCCCTTTCTGTCATAACATTATTTATTGCTTCTAGATTGGGACCGGTAACAAATAGCGTTCAGTGTCTCTCTTTTTGCGAGTAACTTGATCCTGTATCTTGGAAATGTTTGACGCACCTAATGATTTTAAAAGACATTTTAACTAAGCGAGAGAATGACAAAAAATTTATATCGTATACTGATAAAACGTAAGATGTTTATGTTGTAAACAAAAGTATGTCAACTTGAAGGTACCTGGACACTTTTGACAACATTACGCTCCGAGGAACTTGTCTGAATGCTGGATAGTGTTGCATAAACTCCCTTATGCAGCGGTTTACACTATATTTATATGTCGCACCAATTTTAATGCCGGTACGAAAGTAGCATTCAACCATGAAAGACGCAGCGCTCTGTGTTCATATCCAGGGGAAGCTGGTTGTATTGGTTACCAGCGCAAACATATTCAGAGCGCTGCAGTTTGATTACTGTTCCACAAACATTATCGCTTCTTCTCCGTAGAGAGCACTATGATTTCAAGATAGACTCGCCAGTCAACTATGACGTCATTCTTGCTCAATCGGAGGGCGCGAAATAACGAATATAAATGAACACCGGGTATAGTCGTGCTGTTCGAATGGTTACCATGGATTTATCTTTGGTAATAGATACCAAACTCTCAGATAACGCACTGATTACTCCACGTGGAGTGAGCATCTATCTGTCATTTTTAATTCCTGCGAATTCCATTGGTTGAAGTGATGCTTTCATTGGTGCTTAGCACACGACCGAGAGGCGCGTCATTACCCCTCTCACTCTTTACAAGAATAATCAGTGCGTTATGTTATGCCAGAAGTTCCGCTCCCATTAGTACTAGACCCGTAGGACCAAGAACCCGGGCCTCCTTCGACCAGGGAGTTACCGAGCTGTCCCAAAAGGGTGCCTGGTGCCTCCTTGGGGCTTTCCATAGGGCAAGACCTAGAGACTAACAAGCCCCCCCCCCCCCATCTGGTCCTGTGGACTCAAGACGGGATGGAAGTGGATACGTCACTTACGCGCGCCAACTCCAAAATGGGAAGGCAACCGATATGACCTCGGTGAGACCGCCTGGTGATCTAGCACACCTTCTACTAGCTATGCTGGCTAGTACGCGGGGATATTAATGGCTTCCCTCAACCCCGTCCGGAGACGTACCCGATCACCCACGGGTATCGGGAACCACTGCCCCCTCGAGTCCAACCCAATCCGAACAGCTCCCAACCAGGAAGGGGTTCGAATGTTCGGCCCGAGGTTCCTCTAGTAACGTCAGAGGTACCACGAGTGTTAGGGGTCCGCAGCGTCCGCACCACGGCAGCTGAAGGGGACGGATCTCCTCCCTACCACGTTTTCTGAGATGTTTCTGTTAAACAAAGATAAATCCATGGTAACCGTTCCAGCAGCGCGACTATACACATTTACACTTTCGCTTCTGGGAATTTATTTCCTGACTAGAGAGTAAATCCTAACCACATTCTGGAATCGAACCTGGAACCGTTCTTGCAGAAGGCAGATGCTCTATCGACTGACCTACAGAGCCAGCCTTCCATTTCTTGTTTTAGTAAATATGTAGAGATCTATCGGTGTCCTGGAAAAAGCTTCATACTTACATAAGCATGCGTCAAAAGAAGAAAAACAGACCCTACAAACATTGGTCGTAAGCTATACCTGTTGAATTATGGTCTACTAACTACTAGCAATGGTTACCATGTCTCTGATCTACTGTCCGACGTGGCCGCCGTCGTTACCATGTCACCATCCACCCTGCGGCTTATGGAATCGTGTATTCTTTGGGAAATCTCTGGTAGTTGCCGAATAACTTCACAGGCATTTAGCAAGTATTCTCGAAATGTATGCTCACCATTTATGGTGTTTAAATCCCCCAAAAGCTATAAATATATGAGGTTAATTTCAGAAAAACAGTAAAATCAAAGTATTGGTCTTCTCCGATCAATCCATCGCTCATGAAGGACTGGTATATTAGCTGTTCCCCAATCCTATGATGGAAATGGACCAGTGCCCCATCATACACGTACCACATTTGCATATTATAGAACATTTTACATATAACTGGTTCCGAAGGGAGTTACGCTACATTCAATTTGTGGTGTAGAACTCAGTCACACACCTATTTATCCCGATGAATACTTTTGCCCATACACTGATGGTAAACATGTGTTGCTCATTCAAGTGAATGGGTACTTGCATTGGGTCAAACGTGGGCAGTATGAAAATTTACGGTACCGTCTGAAAACAAAACCTTCGCTATGAAATGTAGATCACGAGCGCATGTCTGGAGAAACCAGTGGCAGATTTGGAAGCTGGTGTGCCGATCTTGGGGTAGCAGAGCCTCAACTCCCTGCATATGGTCCGAATCCGCGGAGCAGACAGCAGAATTAAGAACACTTTCAGGTGCAGCTACTTTTCGGACACTAATTCCAGTATGACCCTCCACATATATGAATTCCCGATTAGATGTCGAATTGTTCGAGATCTGCCAGGATCTGTTGCTGGTGGTGCAAATTTTCCCGTTTCCGGAAATGCTGAAATAGAGCACTTCACATCGAGATAGAATACGCTGTATTGGATATTTGTGGGCATACAAGCTAGATGCTTGCCAGTAGCTGAAGAACGTATCTACCATTTCCCTTGTTGAACAGTAGGCCTCCATTAATTCTCTAAGTTCAGAGAAGGACAAGAAAACAAACTACAGTACCGCAGTGTCACAACAAAACACGCCATTTGAGCATACCGTACACTAGACATAAATAACCCACCTGACTGATAGAGCAATACGTATGTACCACGCAGTGGAATATTTACTTTTGTGTTGTGTTCTTACTTGATACATATGCAAAAACGATGTGTTACATAGTAACAAACCTCTACGTGCAATGTGTTCTCACTTTTTTGTGGCCAAATCCTCAGAGTGCAAGATAGGCTCTTGTACAAAATACGATCTAATTCAGAAAATTTAAAACCAATGTTTATAACAACTGGTTTTCTTCTTTTGTTGTATACTATCTTCTGTGTAAATCATAGTTCCTTTTTTTCCTGACACCTGATGTATTTTAAGTACATCATAAAACATCTAGGTATATAGTAATTATTCAGAATGCACAACTTCGTCAATAATATAATCTGAGCCTTTATTTTTGATTCCTGAAATCATGATAAAATTACTTTTTCCATAGCTTGATACTGTTTCTGATTTGAAAGCAGGTCTTTTATAATGACAGTTTTGTTTCGCAAACTCTACTAAACCTTATAACAATCTCTCTGTCACACTTTTCTAGCATCATTTTTTCAAGAACGTTTCCGAAATCTGATCGTGTTTTGAGAAAACTCTAATTAGGACATAAATATTAGCATATACAGGCAGTATTTGTAAAATTTAAGTCCATGTTCTAAAGCAAAATGGTTTATCATGAGAAACGGCCTTTGCTTCGTTTCTATATGATTAGGTGCAGTAACTCTGTTTTTATTTACCTTTTAATAGATTCAACTTTTTATGTATACAATGTTGTTGAATGAGACGCACGTAACCAACATGTAAGTGTTATGAAATTTAGAACCAGCTTGGATGAGTAGACCCAGATTGAAAACATTCAATGCCACAGCCGGGATTTGAAGCACGGAACTTCCGGTCTCCGTCCGGTTGCTCTTAACCATTGAGCTACTATGGCCAACATGCCGACTTGACATTAAATTCTCCAACTGACTCGTGTGTTTCTCGGTAGACCACTAGGGGCTCCCATACACAATGAGATACGCACCTTTTTGTGGCGACTTACTATGCTGTAAGTACTTAAGTCCCAGGCCTTATAGTTAAACCACTATGTTTTAGGTAAATTGATAGAAATTAATCATTTCTTCCACAGTAGCCATGTGTAGGATAAGGTTTAGATGAGTAGAGCCAGACTAAAAAGTTCAATTATTACTCATCCTCCTCCTCCTCCTCCTCCTCCTCCTCCTCCTCCTCCTCCTCCTCCTCCTCCTCCTCCTCCTCCTCCTCCTCCTCATCATCATCATCATCATCATCGTCATCATTATTATTTATTGCTATTATTAATTGCATAAAGGAATAACAAAGCATTGCTAACTTTTCACCCATAAATGGCCACTTGGACTACACTTAAAACGATAATATACAAATGAGTTGCACATCAATGGGGCCTGTTGAACTTTGGTGAGGCTACTTACATGGTTCCTTGGGGCACTGTCATGTCCAAGTGGTCCAAAACTGTCGCCGCGGCATCTCCACGCCCGTAAGTCTTGCATGCCCCTCGTACTAGAATCGCAGCATCCATGGCTTCTTTCCTAGGAACAAACACAGCTGTTAGGTGCAAATAGTTTATTTGTTCAGTATATTGAAATAAGTAACGTTTCAACAAGTTATTTTCAGTGGAACAGGACATTTTTCTCTTATGTTTTTGTACTAGAAATTCTAGGATTCCTTTTCGAGGAATCAGGACAGCTGATACTTGAAGCATGGAAAGAGGATCATCGCGGTGGACAGATGAAGCTGACAGTTTAATAAGTGAAATATGAGGTAGGTTGATCTTAAATGATATATACCTCGTCTACTACTCATTAAACATTCAGGGAATATTTGGGATTCCACCTATCTGACGATCCTACCCTTCTCTACAATATAGCCTACATCTGCAATATTTTAAAATCAGAATGACATCCCAACTAAGGTGTTCACAGTATCACAGTGGAATCAACTGTCGGATTTTCTCCACATGGAGAATATATTCTAATATCTCAGTTTGGTTAAAGTTAGATATGAATCGATTCCTACTTGACGGAAGCAACGACGTCTATACTTGCCAATGAAGGACGAGACACTGAGAATTGCAATAACAACTGAACATTCTGATTAAGAGTAACATATCATTTAGGCGATAGCACATGTGGCCCGGATTCGGGAGGTCGCGAGTTTGTTTCCCGTGGTTTCCTGGGGCTGCTAGGCAAATGCTTGGAAGGTTATAGTCCGAAGATGTCCTGTCCTATTTAATCTTACTTCACATTTCAATCTGATGGCTACAGGGTCAGTGAGAGTTTCGGCGTGCATGATAAAGAATTCGGTCTCGTCCTGTGGATCGTTAGTTCTCCGAGGGGAGTGTAATCCCGCAGGGAAGAAGGGAAGCCGGTAGCCCAAGTCCCCATCGTAAGGTTTCAATGTGTAGCTCCTACATACTGTCTTCTGACCTTCTCTCTCTTCAGACCAGGCTTTGTAACCTCTCACCTCACCTCTTCCTCCCAGTCGGCGCCCCTTCAAGGGCATAGACACAAAAGACTTTATAACTCGAGATGCTAAGTCACACCACCTCCGAACCATGCCGTAGGGTCAGGAGAAGCATACCAATCAAAACTGTCGAGTCGCTACAATTATAATTGTATAATTGTAAAATTAATTCGATTATTACCAAAATATTGGCAAAATATACGTAGATTTCTCAGCTGTTTCTGTTTGAAAATAAAAGAAAGTGTTTACTAATGGTACAATGAACCTAGCATTGGTAATCATTTCATCAAATCTTTATCCACTAAAAACAAAAATGTATCGAAGCTTTAAATTGCTTTTATTTTATTTTATTTTGTTTGTTCGATACATTACATTTGTTTACATGCTTTGTTTCGTGTAGGTTCTGTGCATGATCATCGTCATCGTTTAAGACGACGTTCAAGGCGGCATTGTGTACTACTAAGGCATTCTTTATCAGCAAGAAGCAGAATATTCGTCAAAGAGATGTAAGTCTCTTAGGCCACAATATTATTTAGCATGAAAAGTATATGGAAGAGTTCAACGCAAGTCTGATAAAAGCTTTCCTTTACATCTTGTATTTGCAAGTTCATTCACAGAACACATAACAAGACTTTGGATAAATTATCTACATATTACTTTTCTACTTATTTGTCTTTGAAAAGGCGAATTGCCTTCAATAAATTGAAACCTTCATGTGATACTGTTAAGCTTCTTCCTACCTCGTACTAAGGTATTTACCAACAAGAAGGATATTTCATAAGAAAATAGTTTATGGTGAAATATCATTGCTAAACTATATCTACTTATGTATAATGCTGCATTTATTACTTTTACAGGAGGAGGATAAGAGAACGCAAGTATTAACTAACGACTATTTTATCTATCATAATATTTATATTGATAATATAGTTAGAAATCACAATGTTCTGTTTACAATACTGTGTAATTATGTTTATGAACATTCTTGATAACTACATTACTAATTTCAATAATTGCAGGCTAAAGTTACGATTATCCAATGAGGTGAAGTATAAATCATTTAAAAATTAGATTTACATCGCAATCATGGGCAGCGCCCCGATTTCATTCATTAGGAATCAAATCATATTTAACTTCATCCAATGAGAGCAATTTAAATAACTTCCCCACATGGAGTAAATCACGTGCTAGGCATTTGTTCCGCTATACCCCTTGAACATCTTAGTTACGAGTCAATCTAATTATAAAAAAGACTGTATAAAACAGACTGACACGGAACAATTGTAGCACTATCTTTACTCATTATTGGTTCAAGCGGATAACACGTCAATGGCTCTTGAGATTCTACATGTAACAATAATAATAATAATAATAATAATAATAATAATAATAATAATAATAATAATAATAATAATAATAATAATAATAATAATAATAATAATAATAATAATAATAATAATAATAATAATAATAATAATAATAATAATAATAATAATAATAATAATAATAATAATAATAATAATAATAATAATAATAATAATAATAATAATAATAATAATAATAATAATAATAATAATAATAATAATAATAATAATAATAATAATAATAATAATAATAATAATAATAATAATAATAATAATAATAATAATAATAATAATAATAATAATAATAATAATAATAATAATAATAATAATAATAATAATAATAATAATAATAATAATAATAATAATAATAATAATAATAATAATAATAATAATAATAATAATAATAATAATAATAATAATAATAATAATAATAATAATAATAATAATAATAATAATAATAATAATAATAATAATAATAATAATAATAATAATAATAATAATAATAATAATAATCATAATCATAATCATAATAATAATAATAATAATAATAATAATAATAATAATAATAATAATAATAATAATAATAATAATAATAATAATAATAATAATAATAATAATAATAATAATAATAATAATAATAATAATAATAATAATAATAATAATAATAATAATAATAATAATAATAATAATAATAATAATAATAATAATAATAATAATAATAATAATAATAATAATAATAATAATAATAATAATAATAATAATAATAATAATAATAATAATAATAATAATAATAATAATAATAATAATAATAATAATAATAATAATAATAATAATAATAATAATAATAATAATAATAATAATAATAATAAAGTCCTTGAAGGACCAAGAGCTACCGGCCTAACTCATTCACTCTGCAGAAGTAAGCAATTATCCAAACGCTACAGGGAGGTTGATTTGTCAGCAGTATGTGTCCCATACAACACATTACAATTCTGGCAACCTCTCTAAAGCTGCAAGGCAGCAGTCTCGATGTAGTAAGGATGTAGCTATGTGAGTGGGCAGAGGAGGCATAATGCTACAAGTTGATGAAAATTTTGTGGGAAATAGTGTGCGGGGAAGACACACTGTTTTATGCTGCCATCAACTTATTTGCTCAACGTTCTAAAAGTTCTATAAAGAAAAATGCTGAAAAAATACCAAATTTTAAATTTGTCGGACACCTTTTCATCTTCGTACTACCTCTTAAACACAAAACAGAAGAAAAGGTCATTTTCTCTCGAATAGGTCTGACAATTTTCATTAAAATACCACTTTTAAGATATTTTCATGACTAATAAAGAGTATATCTTTAATTTACATTAATATTCCTTAAGTTCTTATTATTCCTTATATTATATAATATTCCTTGTATTATTTACAACACTTCTGCATAACTAAGAAACGCTACAAAATAAGGTTAGTTACCGGAAAATGCGGATCTCAAAACAAAGAGAAAGAAGAAGAGGGTGGCAACTAATTGTTTTATAGTTTGCAAGTTTTGTAATATTTTTAAGGTACCTTTTAAATGTAAGGAAGTCAATGAGGAAATTGCTGAAATTTTTCTTTTCCAAGAGGTCGTTATTTCGACTCCTGAATTTGTTTCTACGTGTCTCCGTTAAAATATGAATGTTCGTTATACGACTTATGTATTAATAATAAATAATAAATAACCCATAGCACGACAGCCCTTAGAGGGCCAAGGCCTACTAACCCGACTGCCGGCCTCACGCCCACTTACGCACCGCAGAGGTGGGCGATCATCCAACCGATACGGAGAGGAGATGTGGTCAGCATCTCGGCATCCCCTAGCCGGAATGTTGGTTTTCATGACCAGTGCCGCTTACCTAGCGTAAGCTCCTCACTTTCCTCACGATGCTGAGTGGGCACCGGTCCTATACCCGGGACTTAAATCCCCACCACATGGGTGGGATCGAACCCGGGACGCTTTCCGTGGCCAGGGACCAAGGCATGCTGCCTTAGCCCGCTACGCCACGGCGCATGACACGACTGATGTATTACCTATCGGTAAATATACTTTGGTGAGTGTGGAAAGGAGTGACTGAACCACATGATAACTTTAGGAAAATATTAAGAGGAATATAAAATATGGGGAAATTACTGTGTTCAACTCGCGCGAATGTGACTAAGGAAATATGTTTACGTTAACAACTCTAGCGTATACTGAGAAAGATTACGGCAGACTTTCAATATATCAACAAGGCTTAGACCTTTTAGAAATTAGAGTTTTGCATTACCAAAGCTGGGATACTAACTTTATGCGATGCGATGCAATGCAAACAGTAGATCTATTTATGACATCTTGAGCTACAATGTCAGGCTTCCATTTATCCAGATAGCAGAATACCACCCGAAAGTTTTCTCATCAGATGGATCCAGTACAATGAGCTACTCTCGTTGGCCATTTCCAGCTAGGAAGTGTTGGCGATGGGCCTGTTTAGTGCTACGTGTGGGGACTTTTCGCACCATAACTGCTGTTCTCCGCATATGAGTGGCGTGCTGTCGCAGTCGTCTGTTCTGCTAGGGCGGGCCGGTGTCGAACCTCGGGCGGCTGATGTCTGCGAGGCGAACACTGGTGCCGAAATGAAAAATCTCCAACTCATGCTAAGAGCCCTTGCGCTGGCTCATTCTTGTCATTCAGATGTAATTTGTCATTCAGTAATCTTGTACAGAATAAAATGATTTTGAACATAGGTACTTCCTAGGAGCAATTTTAAGATCATTGTAACTGTCAATTTTTCCTTTAAAATCATTTGGATAAACGTTAAATATTTTGATGTTTTCAAAATAAGTAATTTTCTGGAATCGATGACGAATGATACACTTTAAAAAAAGGCAAAGGGAAAATAAAGTTATAATATATCATGAATTTTCTGGGAATAGCCTCTGAAATCCTCTTCATTCCGGATGAACGACATTTGTCGTGGTCTGTAAATTAACTGGAATGACAAAGCTGTCATATAGCAACCACCTCTTAAAAATATTTGACTATAATTTAAAACCTATTGTGTTCTCATTGTACTTATATAAGGAATTATATAAAAGAAGCATATGTACAAACGTTTATCTCCATTAGCATAGATAGAACACTATGTCATTTTAAGAGTATTTTTACAGGAATGAGTGCACCCATTATATTTTTGTTTTTATTCTGCAACCATTCACATTCACTTTCACACGTGTAAGACTTGCAGACTCGTGCAAGCACAGAAATGATTCTTGTTCAAGTACAATTACTCACCCCAACGGATAAGGAACCCGCTCCGAGAAGCCAGAACACACCACTGAACCACGGAGGCCATCAAGGTACCAAAATGGGTGTTTCTCTAGGCATTTTGATGGTTTATTTGTAGCAGCTGCGTTTATTGACGATAAAAGAGTAAAAACAAGTAAATTGCTGCAGACTGGAAATCAAGTTGTCCTTGAAAAAAAACAAAAATTTCCACTGAGCAAATTCCGATTTTAAATGCCACATAAAAAGGTACCCTCCGATATGACTTAACGCTGGAGACGTAAAATTAAAAAAAAAAAAGACATAAAAAGGCAAACAAAAGCATAAAAGACGAGGATCGTGGCTGAAAGAACAAAAACCGATCTAGCCTTGAATATTTAAAATATTATTTCTCCTTTGTCAAGTACAATGCTCTCGCAAAGCCCGCCTCGGTAGCGTAGATGGCAGCATGTCTGCCTCACATTCAAGAGGTCCCGAGTTCGAATCTCGGTCTGGGTGAGTTATCTGGATAAGGATTTTTCCGGTGTTTTCCCTTATCCTTCAAGGCGAATGTCAGGTAACTCTAAGTTCGTGGACCCTGGACTCATTTGAGCATGATTTCAGCCAATTCATTCACCGTCCGATATAACTTAACGTTGGGGCGGGCGTAAATTAAAAAAAAATGTTCTCGCAAATTTTAAGGTTAAATTGTATTTAAACTGATCGCCAATCTAGAAAGTGATTGACGTCTCGTATGGAAAGAGAGGCGACGTTGCCGCTTATTGCTGCCACGTAGTGAGCGCGATAGGATTACGCGTGCGAAGGCGATTCAGTTGTGACTGCAATGGGTATCATCATAATCATCATAATCATTATTATATCATTATTATTTATTTATTTATAATGCTATACACAAAGACAATAGTAAAGTCGTGGATGTACATGCAAACGATAGAACATGCAAAAACACATAAATGTAAAGATCAATGTAACAAAAGAGGCATACCTGTGACATTTTGATGCTTATTGAAGTGGGTAAATGGCGCTTATATCTCACACAGCATATTATTTCCCCTGCCTTCCTTAAATTGGAATACCTTTACCAAATATAGTTTTATTTGGTTCCCAAGCATGTTCAGAATTTCGCTTGTCTCAATTTTTAGACATAATTAAACATTCATTAAAACACAATTGCAAATGATCACAACACACACACACACACACACACACACACACACACACACACACACACACACACACACACACACACACAGATGCATGGACTGATACACACGCAAACCAAGGCAAATTGCCACAAATAAGATGCAAAGGAACTTGTCAGTACAGGATTTCTAACTGTTGTGTAAATAAATAAGAACAGCAACATATACTACATGGCAAAGCGAGAAAGCGTATCGGAAAATACTCGTAATATCGATATGTTTACCTCAGCTTATCGCACATACACGATGAGTCCAGTGTATGTATTGCCTGTTCAAAGGACAGCAATGCGTCATACATCGGCAGGCGCGAGAAAACAATCATATAGACACAGGCAGCTTCTAATCGTTCTATTTGTGTTTCGTAACCTACTGTACATCAACTTACTAATATTTCACTCTTTTAATCGACCAGATAAGACCCGATAAGAGACGATCACAGTGCTGGTCACCTGACAGGTTTTTTTTTTTTTTTTTTTTTTTTTTTTTTTTTTTTTTTTTTTTTTTTTTTTTGTAATTTATATCCTCCAACATTTAGTCATATCGGACGATGAATGAAATGGGTGAAATGATGCTCAAGGCGTCCGGGGTCTATGGAGCTTAGAGTTACCCGACATTCGTCTTTCAGGATAAGGGAAAACCCCGGAAAAACCTTATCCAGGTAACTCACCCTGACCGAGATTCGAACTTGGGACGTCTTGAACGTGAGACAGACATGCTACCATCTCGCTACCAAGGCGGGCTGGTCACCTGAAAACCAATACGCCTCAACGCTCTGTCGAGTAATACGTGAAGGCATTCTGTTTATGCAGCGTTATCAGCAGAGAAACAAACAGCAAGTTATTGTGTTTACTGCAGCCTTTGCGTAACTCGCTCGCCCGCACGACATGCTAAGCACGTGTTAGAATATCGGCAACCAAGGTTTAGCGTCTAATGTCATGGAAACGTCTCGCCTCTAATTGGTCTTTCTAATAATTGCTATGACAACCACTATGACTTACTCATCCCCTCCCATTTATTTAAAGCGTTCTTCCATGTGCTTACTAAACGTCAATCACATTCTAGTTTGGTGACCAGTATAGGTTTATGAGAGGGAGCTTCATTTATTTTGACACTACCCCAACCGAAAGGGGAGGATGTATTCCGAATTGTATTTCATGAATTATTTTCTCTAAGTTGAAATATGGTAAAGCAATAATTAACTGGCCCAAGGTTTTTACTGAAATACCTGTCGATGAAGGTATTTGTCAGCGGCAGAAAGGCGTGTCGCTAAAGGATAATGGAATTAGGTTGCGGTTATACCTTTGGGAAACAGTGTGAGATGGCTCTACGGTAAGAAGTAGGGCTCCCATTAGGGAAGTTAGGACTTCGATTCAGTAGGCCACTCACTCTGACAATGACTTTTCTGCGGTTTCTCTGGTTGATACAAGAATGCTTATCTACAACGATTTCTTTTCTAAAATTCCCTTTAATTCCATTTACTTCTGACCTTTTAGGTATCGTGGCGTATATTAGTACCGGCGGTTGCTTGCTCAAGGAAAAGAGAGCTCTCCGTGGACATTAGAGGGCTGCTTGGTTGATGGCTTGTTCAACACTTGCTACAGGCAGCTACAGTTCTGAGACGGGTGTTGGAGGATGGATATATTAGGGTCTTATGGGCATCTGTATATGCTGCAGCCTCCTTGATGCATTTATTTCATCCCTACCAAAGGGAACGAGGAGTAACGTGGGGTAGTTACCTTTGGAAGCAACTATTTGTTTCATAGTGATCAAACTCAGGATTTTGGGGTGTCATAATTGATTTTATTATGCCATTCGGGTCTACAGGTAATACTACACAGGTGATGTGTTATATTCACAAGAATTTCTCTACTCGTTCTTCTACAATCTATTTTAACAGAAGCTTATCATTCTAGCTACATCTTGTTAATCCATAAACTTAAGTTGTGTGATACAATAAGCGAAGCTATAATCAGATTTTTAAAGAGCTTGCAGCTATGTGATTTGCTCTGAAATTCCTTTCTCTTTGCATGGCCACCATAACAAAAAGCGAACGATGATTTCCCTTCTGAGAAAAAGAGAAATACTTGTAAATTCAAATTAATAGATAACAAAGAAAATGTTTTTGACATCAATTGTGTTATTTGTCATCAAACACCTTAGACTTAGGCATTTTAATAAAAATAGTTTACAAGCACTTTGAGAAAATTCAAAAATATCGAAAACTTTCTATATAAATTAAGGCTTAGGTTGGACATTTGCTTGAACATCTTCATATCGCGTATTTGCAAGATGCTAAACCTGGTATGTCTACTTCAACGATGGGATATCTAACGATTTCATTGTGACCAATTCCTGACGTCATTAAGAGTCTATCTACGCCATTAGTAACTTAGAGGTTCCGGGAACGAGTCTCCTGGACATCCAATCACAGGAATTCGAACTCCATCGTAGGTACCAATCGCCATCGCCTGGTTGTACAAACGTGAAACTTAAAATGAAACAGACCAAAGGGAACGACGAGGATGGGAAATGATGAATAGAGCATACAGAGTAGAGGGGACCATGCTGGCATTCGACTACTAACCAAGAAAACCACAATTCCTCAAGGTTAGGGTGACAGAACCAACGAAATACGAAGCTGTGAGATCCTGAATGCTAACGTCACATTTTACTGTAGAGCCATTCAATTATTGACCTGCATATATACTTAAGTGTGCATTTTTGAATGTGTACTTTGTTTTATTGTGCCTTGTGATTAGCTCTTTATTCTCTAGATTCCCTATGGAGATCATAAAATATCACACAATAGGTGTAAAAGACAAAATAATGCAATATCTTTTAAGTACCTTTTTACGTTCATCCTGTGGAGGACCTAAGACTTCCCCTTCGAAACTTACAATTGAGTGCAGGGTCAGACGCCTGTCGAGGAGCAGAGAAATTGTGAATGTGAGAACATATCCAAGATGGAGGATCAAGTATCGGTATGAAGAAGTGGATGATAAGAAATGACCGTGGAATGGATGAAAGGAAAAATGATTATGGAGAACTTGATAAAATGAATGGCGGGGAAAACAGGAGAATATCCGTCCAGATGTCGCCTTGTCCATTATAAATCCCTCTTATGGTCCCTTGAAATCGAACCCGCGTCACCTTGGTGAGAGGCGAACAGTCTAATCACCTAATGCAATATTTATGTACCTAATGCAATATTTATGTTTCCAAAAACGCATAAATACGCACGTAACGTCTTCAACTTGAACTTGCTGTACAGTCTTGAGATCATGATGACTACTGTACCCGAAGATATTCTTACTGTCAGAGCTTGGAGACATTTGTACCTTCGAAATGTCAAAATGAGGCACAGAAGTTGTGAATTCTGTTAAAAATCTGAATTTTGCACAATGGTTTTGTTCACGTTCATATTTTTATTTAATTTCTTTTCTTTCTGTTCGCACTCTACAAGTTTCACGAGCCCTTTTGACAAGAGATACACAAAAAACAACTTCCCTCTGACTGACAGTGCTGTTATTGACAGTCATTTTTTTCACGGCTCTTTTCACTATTGGTCTACTGTTTTAGTGCCCTTGTACATTTTTCTCTTTAGGCCAAGTATTTCTAATGTTAGTACTCATTTATGGATATAATTTATTTTGGCCTATCCCCCTTGGTACCGTTATCTTCATTTTAAATGACTTCATAACGACTGGTAAAAGTAACGTGAACACAGTAACCAAAATGACAGCCAATTAGCAGCCCAAATGACTCCAGCAAGATGGTGCTACTGCACACAGTGTTAGACATTTCACGGCAGATTTGCATGAGCTATTCGGGAATTGAACACCGTTGGAAAAAGAAACAAAAACGGAGGCATTGCAGGTTATCCCCGAATGTTCTGCCTGTAATTCTTTATGACGGGATATTAAAAGAGTAACGTTTATTTAAATCTTTCAAAGATTTTTCTTAAAGGCAACATTCACAGTTAAATTAACGTTATTCCAGTCACAGTCATTTGAAGATATGTACCAATGGTGGTCAGAATATCGTACCATTTTAGGAACATAATTTTCAAAAAATGAAAAGTGCTCCTGTGCTGCATACAATGAAAACTGACATTAATCTAATGCGTAGTTCATTTATATAAATAATATAATTAATATTTAGTGTACAGTTATACTTTATTTCCTTAGCACAATGGAGTGCTGCTAGTTATAAAGGAGACCGGGTGTAGTTCCCGGTATCGGGCGGAACCTCGTTAGGTCTCTAAGGAGCTGAGGAGCTATGTGATTGAGAAGTCGAGGTCCCTGTTTGCGATGACTGCATATACAAGCCGGGAGGTATCCTTCACCCTCGAGTACTTCACCCAACTCGTGACACCTCTAATGGGCAGAGGTGGTGGACGTAGCGGTCGGGCGGTGGACCTTGGTAAAGAGACTGTTGCGCCATGAGGCTAGTTCGTAGATTATTTAAAGTAATGTTACATATAGAGGCCGAAAGCAAAAGTGGTATATAACCCTTCTGTTACACTGCTTCAGTTTCAAAAATCTTATTGGTGGTTGAATAATTCATTTTTATGACGTTACCTAAAAACATTTTAAACATGCATAATGATTAATGCTAATGAATGAACTACTGGAACAATCAGTTTAATGAATTCCCTTACCCTAATGATGTACCAGTATAAAGAAAACATCTGAAAATAATTGCACTTTGGTAACATGACCAATAAAATTTAGCTGCATATTTTAAATGGCTAACAACAGAAAATAAAATTACCGCGGGATCTTTTGGCAACTACACACCAGCTCACATATGAAAGTTGCCAATGATAAAACAAATCCTAACATCAGAAAATAGAAGGCTGATTGAAAATGTTCCAGTGATAAAGCAATGTAACTATTTTCAGTTTCTTTGTCTTTCAAACTGGATATCGTCGCAGCATACCGCAACTCCTGCCACCACTGATCAATGAGACCGGCTTCTAATGCTTTTCCTATGATTCTGTTGAGATGATTTAAATACGGGCTACCTCTCTGGACGGGTACGGTCACATATTGTCTATAGTAAAGTCCTTCAATCTGACATACTAATGGCTTGCCATTCACATCCACATACTTGAGAGCTGTCATATACTCGTTGTAGTACTTGCAGAAATACAGAGCGAAGTCTCCATCTTCAGCCACTCTTCTCTGACAAGGTTCTATCTCCAGGCAGAGCTCCCTGCGGCTATACTTCTCATCGTGCATCTCTGGAAACAAGGAGACTAGAGTGTCTGGAATACCGTAAGCCATATTAGAATCCAGAATTTCTTCTTCTGAAGTTATCGGGCGTTGCAAACCTGGGTCAATTAGAAACGTGGTGAGAAAAGTTTGATAAACAGTATTGACAGCCATGCTGTAAGATATCCACATTAAAAATGCCGTTCTAAGTGCTCGAAAGTGTTGGCCTCCTGTGTCGGTTGAAACTCCCAGTAGAATGCCCCACAAATTGAGGAAACATATACTTAAACTTGTGTTAGGATTGCTTACGTCTATTCTAATAGCCTTACTGGCTACTGCAATAACCCAAACAAACAGTGCGACAATAATGTATGAGATAACAAAAACCAGCCAAAGAATTGGGGCAAATACCCTAGAGATGCTAAGCCACCTTGGAACAGGCTTGGGACAAGGCACATACCACCTTGTTTCATCAATCACATATGGTAAAGTACACTCAATTTCTTCTATCAGATGACAGCGGTAGAACCACCCCACCATCGCCATATCGGAGGTTCCTGCTATCATTTCCCCAGTTACACCTGTCCACTGAGCACTCTCCGACAAGTAAAAACCCCAATATCCGTCATCCAAGGGCGGTGGGTTTAACAATATCGTCACATTGATTGCTTCACTTATCAACTTCAGCATACGGATATCAAGTCCATCTTCATACCACAAACGTGGTTCACCATTTACCAACAAGTTTATGGGTTTTATCATGAATGGTTTGTATTCGAATGTGGAAACTGTAACGACACATCCATGAAGATTTTCAGGAACTTTGTTAGGAAAGAGATCGACGTCATTCAGAAATCCGTTACCATTCCATTGATCCAGTAACACAACATTCTGCATATCGACGCAGCTTTCTTCTGAATCATAAGGGAGACAGGTGTACACATCAATAATGCTTGCTGTCTTTGAGGAAGGAGTAACTAAAATTGCGTTTATTATCTTCCATTCCCACAGCTCTCTGAATATTTCTTCCACCAGTGACTTCGCTTTACTTGACGGTGCCACTGCTATATACAGTGCTCTTGGGTTCCATTCTTTGGAAAGTGTAAACCATTTTAATTGTTGAGACAATTCTGTAAGAACATCTTCACGTAGGTACATCACATAACTACCAGGTTTATTTTTCAGTTCATGGGCATTGTCCAACCCAGTACCAAAATTGTACAGTGACCACTTTCCTGACAAATGTAACAGGTTTAACATATCATCTTCTACATCAGATGTTATCATCCTCTTCTGAAGTGCCATATTGTAAACATCTTTCAGTTGTCTTTGAGTAGAAACTGAGAAGACAAGCGGGTGGTCAGTGGGACAGAAGTGATCTATGATGCACAGCACACATCTTGTTATGTTCACATCGGCTTGAAAAGCTATGCATTGTGTAACAATCACAACTATTTCTAGGATTATCACACACAGCTGGCAAAAATAACTCATTTCGTCACAGGTACAAATTATGTACTAAGCTTACGTTGGTCGACTCACTTTCTTCAAAACTTCAAAGACTCCACAGCACATGTTTAAGACTGAAAATAACCCTGTTGCGGAAAATTTCCAATCTCGGTTTGGTCATTACTTATTCATAGACGTTTCGAAGATACACGATTGGAGTGACAAGCAAGCCTACACCATGTGTCAGCATTCGCTTCATATATGATTCAGTCACTGCCGAATTATTCAGTACCGGTGCATGACCGTTTCAAAGCCATTTGTATTCGACAGTACTACAAAGAGTTACTTAAAATTCCAGCACCTCTTCAAAGATCCTTCCAAGTACGAGATGTATTACCTGAAAATTGATACGTGAAATTAACTACAATTTGCACCTTTGTCAATCTCCTTACGTAATCTAGATAATATTAATTTCTAAATTCTCTCTTGTTGTACTGTATGAAAATCTATTTTATTTAAAGTTAACTCTATACTTTTAGATTTTACACTATTTTTGTTCTCTCTACTGCTTATCTGTAATCAGTAAAAGTATTGTATTCCATCCAAGAATTCTATATATTTCACTGAAAATACAAGTTTGGAGACCTTTTGAATAATAATAAAAAAATTCCATATGTGATGGTGTCTGATAACCCGAAAACAAAAATTCGGATAATACCAAAGTTGACCTTTAGGTTTAGTACCTTCACGAAGATTTTCAGAAACTATCCCACCTTAAACTACCGTTCACATGGGGAAAATTTCATTATTTAATACCACTTGTTTAAAATACCTGCACGGCAAACAATAATAAAATAAATAAATAAATAAATAAATAAATAAATAAATAAATAAATAAATAAATAAATAAATAAATAAATAAATAAATAAATAAATAAATAAATAAATAAATAAATAAATAAATAAATAAATAAATAAATAAATAAATAAATAAATAAATAAATAAATAAATAAATAAATAAATAAATAAATAAATAAATAAATAAATAAATAAATAAATAAATAAATAAATAAATAAATAAATAAATAAATAAATAAATAAATAAATAAATAAATAAATAAATAAATAAATAAATAAATAAATAAATAAATAAATAAATAAATAAATAAATAAATAAATAAATAAATAAATAAATAAATAAATAAATAAATAAATAAATAAATAAATAAATAAATAAATAAATAAATAAATAAATAAATAAATAAATAAATAAATA